>OX579654.1:15747810-16152389 GCA_951230895.1 Carpatolechia fugitivella | reverse complement strand
GGACTATGAGCCTCCTCCACTTAAGTAGAGGGTTTTGCCATAATCTCCACGCTTGGCAGGCGGGTTGGAGATCGCAGATTAAAAGGTTACTGTATCAGAGAGCGCTGCTGCCCGTTCCCTGTTCAATGTGTAGTCCCTAAGTCGCCTCTTACGACATCCCACGGGAAGAGTAGGGGTTTGGGTGACAAATGTATTCTACTCCTCCGTCACCACACGGCATTAATTAGAACTATTATTTTTATTTTTTAAAGAGCTGTCAGAAAATCCCTTATTCAACGCTCACCCAGACCATAACCACCCAAAGAATACCAAATACTCAATATAAATAACTTATGAATTCAGTACACATTTTTTCATGAATTATTCACTGCAATAAAAAACTAAATATCGTCCGAACACATATTATATTTTCATAATCTATTTGATGTTTTGAATTGATTAGCAAAGAAAATTAATAATTTATATAATTGCATGATAGAATTTTACTAATTTACGTTCCACATAGGGACGCGAACAAAATTGAATTTATTTGCAGTGCCGCATCAAATGTGAAACTACATTATTTAAGACCTATGTACTTAGCTCACTTACTATGACGGCTCCGTAGCCCAGGTGGTAGTGTATCTGCCTCCGACGCACAGGGTCGCGGGTTCGAATTCCGCCCAGGGCAAACATTCGTTTGATGAGCACTTGTGTTTGCCTTTTGTCTGGGTGTTGTTTATCTATTTAAATGTAGTTATCTATATTATATGAAATGTATATCAACTGTCTGGTACCCATAGAACAAGCTCTGCTTAGTTTGGGATCAGATGGCCCTGTGTGAAGATGTCCCCACATATTTATTATTTATTTACTTACTTACCTACCATTTGATCGCAAAGAAAAAAATATTATTAATAATAATAATAAATATGTGAGGACATCCCACACACGGCCATCTGATCCCAAACTAAGCAGTGCTTGTAATATGGGTACCAGGACAGCTGATATAAATACATAAATAGATAAATGCATACTTAATACTTATATAGATAAACAACATCCAAACACAAGTGCTCATCACACGAATGTTTGCCCTGGGCGGGGTTCGAACCCGCGACCCTGTGCTTCGAAGGCAGGTGTACTACCAACTAGGCTACGGAGCCGTCATTATGAATTATAATCTACTTAAATAACTCAAGAACCTCTCGTGGTTGTTTCAGTCATGAAACTGATCAAGCTTTTTTGCACGTTTCAAAATTCACAAACAAAAAAGTTTGTATAAAAGTAAAAAAAATCTAAGACAAAAGTTGTTCAGTTTAACGTACTGAACAACCTCTCGGATCTAGAGTTTTTGCGTATAATTAGACGGGACGACGGACAGTGGACCAAAGCAGTCGCAGAGTGGTGGCCTAGAGGGGCGACAAGGCCAGTGGGCAGACCACCAGCCGATGGTCTGACGATATCGTCAAGATGACGGGATCTCACTGGATGAGGCTGGCACAGGACCGTGAGAATTGGCGCTATAGAGAAGAGGCCTATACCCAGCAATGGGTTGATGTGGGCAGAGTATGATGACCATGAACACGTTGAATTAACGTCAAATTTATTATGGTGATAACCTGACACCAGTTTCATTTCTTCTTCATACCACCAGCTATTTTGTTGTTTTTAAAAGGGTCATGTTGTCCCATTTTGGCCTTGGATGAAGCGTTGTTCGCAGAGCCGCCAAAGGTTGATGGCGTCTTTTGTTTTGCTGGTTGACTGAACGAAGACCAGGGTAGGTGGGTCTGCTTCGTTGCAGGCTTAGATGAAGATAAAGACACTTTGGATAGTCCTTGTAAGACGGTAGGTAAAGATTTCGATGATGTAGCTGATGTAGGATTCGTAGTTGATGATGAGTTTGATTGGGCTACGTTCGTAGATGAAACATCAACAGCCTTTGAATCAGAGTCCGTAAGTTTGCTATTAAGGGAGTCATCTTCCTGCACATTTTGTGGTACAGCTGATTGATTGGGTACATTGTTTGAGGATATTGTGTCTCCAGATTGAGCTGACGATACTGTTACTAATCCACTTGATGTTCCTGAAGCTAGTTTAATTGAAGCTACTGTTGATACACAAACCGGTGTCCCTTCTGATACAAAATTTGTTGACGACAATGTCGTAGTATTTCCTCCTATTGTTACTTCTGTAGCTATTATAACGGGAGGATCTATTGGTGCTTCTAATAAATCCCTTATTGGCATTTCTGGTGGATTTGAACTTGATGTTCTTCCTGATTGAAGACCAGTTGGTAGATCCTTTGGTTTGCTGGGTGGTGGTCCAGGTGCGGCTGGCTTTTTTGGTAGAAGCAGCTTATTTGTAGGCTTGACTGGGCCCTTGTCTGCCTCCTTTTTCTTCTTCTGTAAGCCAAGCATTGAACAATGCGTGGGTATTCAGAATTTTCAGGTTTGGAAAGCGAGACGTGAAAATTGATTGATTACAAAGTGAATTAATTATGAAATCGAAAAATCTTTTTTAACAGTGTTCGCATAAATTAACAAAGCGTCGTCGTCACTTATGGGTACCGTTACCGTGGTAATACCATAATATATGTTAATAATAATAAAAAAATATAAGGACAATGGAGGGATTGTCTTATATTTTGCGTTTTTGACGTTTTCTATACCTTCGTCGTGTAACAAATATATGTTTTAGGGTTCCTAAAGTTTCATAGTAGCCGAAGAAAGGCGTTTGACACAGTTTCTATTCCCATCCTGGTTGCTAAGTTACATATATAGGAATTAGGGGAGTGCAACTCAGTGTATTCAATGATTACCCAACACGTCCTTATGGGTGAGTATACTAGTGATGAGCTCCCTATTACGTATGGAGTCCCTCAGGGGAGCATTCTAGGTCCTACGCTGTTTCTGTGTTACATAAATGGCCTGTGTAATATGAAATTACAGGATGATGTTATTGGAAAGAGCACAAAGATTAATACTAAAAGTGGGTTACTGCAAACCTCGACTTTTTCCAACCTTAGACCTGTATAGTTAAATTCAGATTTTGTCAGTTCGAAAATTGTTTATTCAAGCGTGAATAATAGGACAACATGGGGATCGAAATTCTTTTAAAAATGACGTGTCCACAACATGAAGATATTTTTCAGTGTGCAATACAAGATGTGTTGGAACTGCCTTCGCACAAAGGTTCTTGTATTTTCAAGGCCCGAGGCTATATAACATGGCCAATAAACACTTAATGTAAAAGAAAAGTAACGGCGTGGCTTTTGGAGCTTGATTATAATGATACCGAAAAATTGTTACTTACCTGCAAGTAATTGTAACGTTAATCTACCTAATTACTGGCATATTAAAAATAAACGCCCATCCTTAACAATATACTCGTGCACAAACCCCTTCCACACACCCACTCACCCTGTCTAGTGGTAAATTTTAATTTCCGACCCCAAGATTTATTGTCGTAGGGCTAGACAGGTACAGGTACACTCGCACTCCTTAATCATACACCTCGCATTTTTTACCTCATTTCACCTCCTTTCACACTTCCACGCACCCTGCCTAGTGGTAAGTATCAAATCCGACCCCAAGACGGGCTAGGCAAGTATACTCACCCTCCTCACACACACACACACATTCACACCACGCATTCCATACATTGTCATAGATTTTATTATTTTTCTATTTAATTATAATTAGCGCACTGTATTGATGACCGAGAGGGGGACCTGGAGTCCTAAAATACAGGCCTTGGCTTAGTTTAGGCTCCAGATGCTCCACAAACAATCTTATAAAATTGTTATTTGTGCAGTAGATTTGCTTGTTTGTGGTGTGAAATAAACACAATTTTTATTTTATTTATTTATTTATATAAATACACTAATTCTTCACACCACTTTCGATCCCCTCAAACTGATAAAAAACACGCCCTTGACCGTTTTGCACGCTCACTTTGACATAAGGATAAATTCGTTACATTATCCCTTTTATCTTTGAGACAATACAGACCCAGATGTGTAGAAAAACACAACGTATGTAATTGAGATGATACGTAGTCCACTTCAATTTGCAAGTGTAGATAAAATTAGGGTGTGTTCATAAGAGAAGCGGTAGGGGATACAATGCTGCAACATTTTAAATACGACCCAAACGCAGCAATTCATTTCGAAATAGTCACAAGAGAAAATATAGTCGCTATAGCCTCCGGGTCGAGACGCCCATTACGGAGGTTCCGGGTTCGATTCCCGGTGGAGACACTGTCAAGCAAAAATCTCTTTATGAGACTTTCCCCAGTTTGGTTAGGAGTTAGGACATTACGGGCTGAAAAGAAAGATGATTCTGTGCTTCAGAAGGCACGTTAAGCCGTTGGTCCCGGCTACTATCTAGTCGTTACACGAGCCAAGTCTTTGGCGCCTCTATAACACTGACACTAGGGTTTATGAGGTCGGTTGTCGATCTTACAACCCACACGCAGTAGCGTGACCACCATACAAGCCAAAAAGCCCGGCATGCCCTAACGTAATAATGCTGATATCGAACGAAAGTCCAAAAAAAACAATTAAATTTTCGCGCCAGTTTTCATTCGAAACTTGCAGAATCAATCGCGCGCTCGCTCGCTATAACCCTATTCCAGGCGACACACACTACAAACCAACGAGTCGCGTTCGTCTCGGGATTGCTCAGTAGCTCGGACCGCCGCGCCGCCATCTCACTCCGACCCGTGGGCTTTTATGGGGCATGCTTTTGCGTCTCTTTTACTCTTACGCAATCTTATGGAGATCTGTGACGTCGTTGTGTTATGAACTTTTTTTAACAATATTGAAAATAGTACTAGATTTTGGGAAAAATTAAGCCGGGCTTGCGCATGAAACAGGCTTCCGCATTTGAATGTAGTGGTAAATTGAGTAATGATGCGAAGCTATGTTCGGGACGGTTACGTTGCATTCTTCTGTTGTTGACAGTTGTTGTTTGAGCGGGTGATAATTGGTGCAATTTCTATTTTCTTGTTAAAAAATTTAGTTTTGTGTAGGATTTGCGTTTAAATGAGTGTAGATCTGGGTGATATTGTTCCGTGTAGTGATTTGAAGTGTGTGCAAAGTTTAACAAGCGGGGGAAAGGTAAAGTCATTGACCTTACCCGATAAAGAGCAGCTTATTTCTTCGCCAAAACCAACACCAGATTTGTTGATTTCTCAGTCAAGTAAGTCTCATAAAAGACAATTTAATAGATCTGTGTACAAAACTCATTGGGTAGCTGGATGCTCGCATTCCAATAGGTTATATTGTTGGTGTTGCATATTCTTTTCCAACGAGAAAAATGCATGGAATACGTTTAGTTATGACGATTTAAATAACATATCTAATGCCATCATAAAAAGGCACCAAAACTCACAAAACACATGAACACTGTTATTTCTTTTTGTAATTTTGGTAAACAGCGTATAGAAGCTTCTTTATATCTCGTCAGTTACCTATCTGACGAAATCTTAAAACATAACTCGCGCGTCGACCACAATCGTAGTGTTTTTCAGAGACTAGTAGATATTGTTTGTCATTTAGCACAACAAGAACTGCCTTTCAGAGGGCATGATGAGACCATAACTTAATTAAATAAAGGAAATATCTTAGAATTAGTATCTTTGCTTTCGAAATACGATCTCGTCTTGGAAAAACATATGCAATACCAAAATAGCGGCAAACCGGGGCCAAGTTATTTATCTAACAAAATTCAAAATGATGTTATTCATTCAGTAGTATTATTCATTCCTACGAAAATATATCATCGGCATGCCCTACCATTAGACCCTAGGCACGCCACTGCCCACACGATGATGATATGCTTCCATTTCTGACGGTTAGAGGCGTCGCGAATACACTGGACCATGGTGGACTCAGTAGCCTTTGTGATGGCGTCTATCCAACGGGTTGGCGATCGACCGCAAATAATATAGCGACCTTCTAAATTTACAGTCAATTTATTACTTACATCCTAATAGGACCCAAATCATAGTCAGTACATCTGTTGACGTCTACAGGATGAAATGATGACGATGATAGATTACCTCAATGATATTATATACTACAAGAGGTAAATATGCCACCAACGCACCAAACGCGTGCCGTGAATTGGTCCTAATTGTGACCATTGCAGTCAGTCAACCTGTGATCGCTGTCTCTTTCATTCTTACGCTTTGCCTATTTCCTGTCGCACTTATAGCGTGTCTGTGTCGCGGAACAATTTATGTTGTGCGTGCAATATAAACGTGACGTATCTTTCTTAAAATATCATTGGATTACCTCAACGATCTGTCCAACCCTGTACTTCTTTATGATTTCCCGGGCGTCGCCGCTGTGGCCTACTGCTTCGAAGTCCTTGGTGGCATCTTTGCCAGCTTGCTCCTCAAGCGTATCTACTCCACCGGGATGCTAAAGAAGAACATTAGAGAAATTATCTTAGTATTTTCAAATTCAAATGCGAAACATTCAATCCAATGACATTGGTGTCGATTCCCGCAGCGAAACCAAATTTAAATTTTATTGACCCAGCGAGCGAAGCGTCTCTGCTTCAGCTTGGCCAAATTTGATTTTGTACGTCCATCTGTTTGTGGATTTGTTTGTGGATTTGTTTGTTTCTTTCACTCTACAGGTCGCGTTTCTCAATCGATTCTCGTGAAATTTTGTGAGCAGGTTCGAGAAATTTAAAAAAATGACGGAGTTATGGACGTTGCCAGCTTACAAGGTCTACCGCTGAGGCTGTTTTCCTCTACTAAAATTGACGTTTGTGACATAAAATTTGACGTTCAAAATTGCCGACAATTTCCCGTCCTGTGGGTCAGAAAGTGACAAGACTAATACAAAATTTAAATTTAGTTTCGCCGCGGGAATTGACACCATTCAATTCATTTCTATACTCTTATAAAATTTGAAAAAACCTTAGATAACAGTGTTATCAATGATTCATATATCGATTAGAGTATTCCTAGTATTAGTATTTAGTATTTACAGATAAAAAATAATGGTGGTATTGATAAAATATTTGTCACAGAATTAATATAATGCCTGTACTATCGATTTTGCAAATGTACCAATATCTATCAATCTATTAGTTTTTGCTAAATTACCAAATAGTCTGGACCAACCATGTGGACCGACGACGATCTGGTGAAAGTCGCGTGAAGCCGCTGGATACGGGCAGCGCAGGACCGGTCGTTGTGGAGATTCTTGGGGCCTTTGTCCAGCAGTGGACGTCTTTCGGTTGAGATGGTAATGACCAATATACCTATAGTCTACACATTGGTAGCGGACTATCGTGTGGATTGAATTATAAAGTCAGCAGCCGACCTCTAAAACCCTGGTGTCTTTATTGACTCGTTAAAAGACATGACTCATCATGATATGGTAACGGCAAACGGCTTAACTTGCCTCCCGAAGCACGGAGTTATTTTAATTCATGGTCGATCTGGCTGGACGCCCGGATAGCCTCACTATAAGTGTTTTTTTACTGACAGTGTTCTTTTTTTTCTCCTAACTGATTGAATCGCTATTATACAGCCTCTGTGGCCGAGTGGTCGAGATTTCGACGCCCATAACAGAGGTTCCGAGTTCGATTCCCGGTGGGGACACTGTCGAGCAAAAATCTCTTTGTGAGACTTTGTGAGGCTGAATCACCTGATTGTCCGAAAAGAAAGATGATTCCGTGCTTCGAAAGGCACGTTAAGCCGTTGGTCCCGGCTACTATCTAGTCGTTACATGAGCCAAGTCAGTGGCCTTTGGCGGCTCTATATAACACTGACACTAGGGTTTGTGAGGTCGGTTGTCGACCTTGCAACCCACATGATGATGATGATGATGATGACTACCAAAGTACTCGTAGTAATAAAGCAGGATTCGAACCCAGAACATGGCCACGGATGCTGTTAAATTATCACACAAGGTTTTTATGAAAATCACGTACCTCCTGAAGATATGCGGATACGTCGTAAACTACGTCTTTCACAATGATCCAAAGAGGCGCTCCATTCTTGCCATTTCTTCCAGACACATCGGCCCTCGTATACTTCTGGTCACCCATCCTTGAAAATCAGCAACATTTGGTTAAATAGGAATTACTATTGAATAGGGAGATAAGTAAGCATTTAAAATATATATGTATATTTGATTAGGGAATAGATGTCTCTACAGAGATAAACTCGTCTTTGCCATAAGTTTTCCTGTTTTTACATTTCTGTGTACTTTTTTTTATTATTTGGCTACACCGTGGTCGCCATCTGTGTCTTGTCCTGGACGTATTACGAAGTAAATAAATAAAAAAATCTTTAAATTGAAGAATAAAAACCAATCTGTGTAAAGAAGTTTGCTTGAAGAAACCCCACACAATCACAGGGTTAGGGAAAATACACAACACCCATTGGAATGTGTGCACGGGACGTACCGGCTCTAACGACTACACCAAGGACGACGCTCTAATCATCATCAACAAAGCACGCTGGCCCAGTGCGTGTTGGTCGACTTCACACACAACCTTTGAATTACTTCGCAGGAGTGCAGGTTTCCTCACGATGTTTTCCTTCACCGTAAGAGCGTCGAATAAACATACATGATGAATTTGAAATTTGAAAACGCATTGGCACGAGGTGGGGATCGAACCCGCGTCTCCCGAACGGAAGACAGCCGCGCTAGCCACTACACCACCGACGCTCTAATATAAAATCATAATAATTAATTACTTGGTTTGAAGAAATTGCTACCTTAGCAATAAGGCCGCCTATCTGTACACTATTATTTGAAATGCTTTTTTTCTGTATATCTTTTGTGTGCAATAAAGTATATTCTATTCTATTCTACTTATTAAATAGCACAAAACTTACCTAGTTCTATAATAACACAAATTTAAATAACGAACGCGAGTTTTAAGTCAACACTTGTTTGAGACTAAACCATCTTATCATTTTCAGTCAAGTTTTTGCACGAGATACTACTCAATGACATGTATTGATAAAATATTGATAGCGACTGATAATGTTTGATATTGCGGCACTTATTTAGATAATTAGTTTTTAACTATACCTTAGATTTTTATCACTAAAACTGTAAATGTCAGCCGACTTTGCTCGTATGAAATTATTTATTTATTGAGGACAGCCCAACTAGCACTAGAAGACTTTATAGCGTATATAATTACAGTTAGGAGCTTCAAGATTAAGCTGCATAGCAACCCTTTTGCAGCTGCTTTACCCCTAAGGGGGCGCAATTGTAGCCTATTTTTTAGATCTAGTAGACTTGCATAATAGCGCATATAATTTCTTACAACCACTATTTTTACTCTTAAGCACTCTTTAAGAAGTGAACATTGTGGGTGAAAGCTGATATTGGCACTAATTGAATGAACGAACGTCAGATCCGCTCATTATTTCATTCACTCCAAATCGTAAATTACAGCTTGCAGTGCGAATCTTAACTATTGTCTAGTTTAGTGATTTTAATGTAAGTATTGGATTTCTATTACATGTAAGATGTTTTTATATAATTATGGTGATGGCAGCGTGTAGTGAAGTAATAAAATGGTGGAATCATAGTGTAAATATACGATTTGAGTTACGTATGGCTTGTTTAGGTGAAAAACATCGGCAAATTTAATTTACTGTAAACATGTATGGTGTTTTTGGATTAAAACTAATGGGCCCTCAATTAATTGAAGATTTTATGAAAATCTAATGAATTTGTAGCTGCGGGTGCAAACATTTTATCCAAATTTTGTTAAGTAAAACTCTGATTTATATTTATTTATGAATGATTAACGATAATATGTTGTTTGTGATCATACTAAACTGTGCCGGGTGGCCCGTGTGCTTAAATAAACAGAAATAATATAAACAAATGAAGTAATTGTCTCAGAAAATGGCGTCAAAATTTTTGCAGCCTTGGTTTCTAGTTTTCGCTACTGTAGCCCCCTATTGCAGAAATTGGTGATAAAAATCAGTGTTCAGAAGCTCCTAGTTCCAATAATGCTGCAAAATTCTTTGTTTTAGAACTTCTAACTCCATACAATGTCCAATAGAGTGGATATTATAACCTAGAGTGTGAATTCGATGTGATATAAAGCTCGCACCTGCATTGCAGCTCATACAATAAATATAATTTAGGGATCTGCAATCAATGCTGGAAACCCTTGCTTGAATTGATTGATTGATTGATTAAAAAGACTAGTAGTATTATGCCAATAAATTCTTCTGTTATACCTATCTACTTAAATATTTATGATCTCTAAAAATCTGTTGTTTGTAACTTTAAGATTTATTCGTCAAAACAAAACAAAGTTTGTTAATATTAATTTTCAAGAAAATGTGATGATGAGAAATAAAAACACATATTGTTCAAGTCGTGACGTTTTTTAGGGTTCCGTAGCCAAATGGCAAAAAACGGAACCTTATGGATTCGTCATGTCTGTCTGTCTGTCTGTCTGTCCGTCCGTATGTCACAGCCACTTTTTTCGGAAACTATTAGAACTATACTGTTGAAACTTGGCAAGTAGATGTATTCTGTAAACCGCATTAAAATTTTTATACAAAAATATAAAAAAAACAATAAATTTTGGGGGTTCCCCATACATAGAACTGAAACTCAAATTTTTTTTTTTCATCAACCCATACGTGTGGGGTGTCTATGGATAGGTCTTCAAAAATGATATTGAGGTTTCCAATACCATTTTTTTCTAAACTGAATAGTTTGCGCGAGAGACTTCCAAAGTAGTAAAATGAGTGTCCCCCCCCCTGTAACTTCTAAAATAAGAGAATGATAAAACTAAAAAAAATATATGATGTACATTACCATGAAAACTTCCAACGTAAATTGGTTTGAACGAGATCGAGTAGGTAGTTTTTTTTTAATACGTCATAAATCCTAAATCGTAAACCGCGGCTACTATCTAGTCGTTACACGAGCCAAGTCAATACACTATTATTAAAACATCGATCAAAGTTACAACGAACTACAAGAACTTTTATGTTACTTGCTGCTACGGAACCCTTCATGGGCGAGTCCGACTCGCACTTGGCCGCTTTTTCTCCATTACTATACTATAATATTATGTACTTGTTTTATACCAATACCAAACCAAAATATACTCGAAATATTGTTTAAAAAGCCAGAAAACATAAAATATTACCAGGCATAGTACATCTTTTCCATTTTATTGAAAAGCTATTATTTTCTATAATTAAGAACTGCAAACTCCATAGTAGTTCCACAAAAAGGAATTTTACGAGCTTAGGAGCTAATTTTACCACACATGCATAACAGGAACCGTAAGAAGTAAAAAAGTTGCAATTTCCTATCCCGTGCAGAACAGGGTAGTAAAGTATGCCACGCAGGACAGTAATGCAACTAAGAGTGCCAATTAATATGCAATTATAACTACAATGCAGTCAATGGTGGTCTGAAGTGCCTTTCGAAACCATCATGCGAGTAAAAGTGGCAAAAAAGATACAAATCTAACTATTGTGCAGTTAAAGATGCCTAATGGTGTCACAAAAATACCTTAGGTTCCTGCTGCAGTCAGAGCTATAATTTTAGCTGTTATCGAACTTGTGCCTAATTTTGACTCCCTTATGCCACCCCTATAGACATTTCAGCTTTAAGGAAAGCTGCATTTTTCACTAGTGTGCTAGTTGGGAGGCAATAGAAGTTATAATGAAACGCAAACTAACAGAATATATCTTACAGAAATGTGGTTTAATTCCATAGTATCAAAGAATAATGGTGCATTTCTCTAATAATGTGAACTTGTAATCATTGTACAGTTGCTACTTCTGGAGCAGTGTTTGTTGTTCAAGTGTTAAGCGAATATTATTTGGCTTATTGTCTTTCATGAGAATAAAGTATCTTTAAACCTAACCTAAATCATCAACTTCTAACAAACCTCCGTGGCCGAGTGGTCGAAATTTCGACGCCCATTATGGAGGTTCCGGGTTCGATTTCCGGTAGGGACACTGTCAAGCGAAAATCTCTTTGTGAGAATTTCCCCAGTTTGGTTAGGACATTGCAGGCTGAATCACGTGATTGTCCGAAAAGAAAGATGATTCCGTGCTTCGGAAGGTACGTTAAATCATTGGTCCCGGCTACATATAGGGTAGTCGTCATTACATGAGCCAAGTCAGTGGCCTTTGGCGGCTCTATATAACACTGACACTAGGGTTTGTGAGGTCGGTTGTCGACATTACAACTCACACGATGATGATGATGATGCCACAGCATGAATACCCTGCAACCCCAAGAATAATAAAACAAACAAAAAATAGTCAAACATAATTTATTGCGCTCATGAAAACAACAGAATGTATCGATTTGCAACTTTCTAGACTGCATTTGAATAAATTATTAGTAATTAGTAAGAAAACATGTAGAAGTTCAAACGAACTCCGTTTTAACTCAGACGAGGTGCGATAGAGTTCTTCATGAGAGATGGCGTCGCTGTCGAGTTGTCTTTCTGCGAATCCACCTGGAACAAGGAGTTTAAGAAGTCAAGTTAATTGACGCGTTGAAAATAAATCGTACCTATATAGTTGGGTTATTATAGGATGAGTTCTGACAGCTTCAAAATTCTTCATACAACGTTAACAACTTTTTTTTTATAATATTCAGTTTGAAAACCACAATAGCTGATAATTAAAAATATAGTTACTTCACCTCTTATTTTATCATTAAACAGTGATTTTACTTAATAAATAAATAAATAAATAAACGAAATAATATTAAAAAGTTTTTAAAATTTTAATCTGTCAGAGCTCATCCTACAGTAACCCAACTATAGTATACAAAATGTTTTTTGTTTTTTTATTTATTTATAATAATAATAATAATTACAAATATGCTTTATTTCACTCCCACATACTTTTGTACTATAACTAATACAGTTAATCATAATAATATCATCGTACAATACAATATAATTTGTGGGAGTCAGGAGCCCAAACTAGGATACCCTGTGCTATGAACTCCTGGCTCCCCCCTCTCGGAAAAATAAGTACATCACATCACACAGTACAAAATAAGTGTGGTGTACATTACATCGCACTTTATATTATCTTCTTCTTTTTCGCCCTAGCATACTATGTTAAAACATATTTGGATGTTTAATATAATATATCTGAATTACAGAACGGATTTGAATGAAATTTGGAATGGAGATAGTTTGTACCCTGGATTAACACATAGGATACCTTTTACGGGAAAAAACCTTATTCCCGCGGTAAAATATTACAGAACGCGAACTTAGCCGCGGGTGGACAATTAGAACATAATTATGATCACGCTCTTGTCCCTGAAGAGGTGAGCAGGGTCAAACTGCAGACTTTCTATCGGCCGATAGTTTAGTCGGATTGGGCTGCTACCAACCAACAAAAAAGTTGGGTTGGAAGTGAGTGCGCAGACTAGCCAACCAACCAACAGTCGGCCGATTGATTACATTCGCTTGAGTTGGTGAAGAAATTAGCCGCTTGGAATGTTGCACAGAAATATTTTCACTGTATACTTAATACAAAGGAGAGAGAACTATTTCCACTCAATCCATTTTAACTATGTTTTTTTTTTCAGTATTTGGTATTCATTTCAGCTAGATTGATACCTCCACGCGTTCCTGAGAAAAGGGGTCAGAGTTCTAGAAGTGGGATTTTGGGCAATAACTGGCAATGAAGACACGACTCAGTCTAGAAGAATAATTTTCTTACAATTTCTCCAACTTGGAAGTAGTGTAGGACGGGCTGGAAGATTTGGACGTTCATCACTTTGACGGCTGTGGTGGCGTCCTTCCCGGCGTGGTCCTTCAGGGGTTTGGGTCCTGGTGGGTGCTGGAAAGATAATAAATCAGTACTATTCACAGCTATTCCGTGGGCGAGTGGTCGGGATTTAGACGCCCATTACGGAGGTTCCGGGTTCGATTCCCGGTGGGGACACTGTCAAGCTGTCAAGCGAAACTCTCTTTGTGAGACTTAATAAACTGGATTAAAGGAAGTGAATCACCTGATTGTCCGAAAAGAAAGATGATTGAGTGCTTCGGAAGGCACGTTAAGCCGTTGGTCCCGGCTACTATCTAATCGTTACACGAGCCAAGTCTGTGGCCTTTGGCGGCTCTATAACACTGACACTAAGGTTTGTGAGGCCGGTTGTCGACCTTACAACCCACACGATGATGATGATGATGATGATGAGACACATATGCACCGGGTTATCAGTGCGACTGATGGCCCGCGTGGCGCTATGGCGATGGCGGTGGCCTTTCTATTTTAATGCTCCCAACCTCGCCCCCTAACTGTGAGGGTGCGGTGAGAGGTCTGAGATTGGCGGGAGGAGGTGAGTAGCCCTGTTGATAATTACTACACTAGTGGCTCTGTGAGCTGTAGACCTCGCGACTATATTGTAGCATCTGGCTTCGATGGTCCGCGTGTCGGCTATATAATTTGATGCTTATACGAAAACTGTCTCTGATCCATATGTCATCACTAAATATTGATTTAAAGAAATCAATATTCTGACATTTGTGTCTCAATATATATCTATGACAATCTTGTGTATGTAAAACGAAATATGAGTAATTTTCAGAAGCACAGTGATATACACAATTTTAATACTAGAAATAAAGACAAGTTGGTTGCTTATGTCAACCGACTACATAAAATTAGTAATTCTTTTAAAGGCAATTGTATACGCTATTACAATAAGGTCCCTACTGATATTAAAAACTTGCCTTTAGACAAGTTTAAAATAATTATAAAACAGAAATTGTATAAAAAAGGTTACTATAGGATATCTGATTACTTACAAGACAGATAGATGTCCATGGGAATAGATTGTTTGAGTGGCAGGCCTTTTCGATATTTAATTAGCATTAATTTTGTAATATTTAAATTTTTTATTTAAAAAGGAAACGCAAAAGATGCGGCGACTGTGGAGTTTCTTCGGTGAGCTCTTCTCCACAGATTGTGTTAGTGAACTCACCCAAAAAAATGTAATGACGGATCTAAGTGATGTAATAACATCCTATGGAAATATTTTTTTTTACTTTGACTTTGACTTTGACTTTGATCACTGGCAACAAACACTAGTTAAAGATAAAGACTTATCTTGAGACACTGCGGTATTTGGGACGAAAGGATATTACGTAGCTTCCCGAACGCTGCCCAGCCGAGTTGGATTCGACGATTGACCTCTTTTTCGAAGTTGGATCTGCCTAGGTGGCTTGCTGGAGCTGGGGGACCACCGTACACTACGTCAGTCGGAGCAACTCTCTGTCAAACTCCCCGGCAGAGACCAAATCAAGTTTATTTGCTCTTTTTCAAATAGGTATTTGATATAAGACCAAATACAAATTGAGAGAAATCATGCAGCCAGCATCAAATCACATGACCAACACGCGGTCCATCGAGGCCCGATGCTACAATATATTTATATTTTTTGAAATGGCTGATTGATGTTTTTTTTAAACCATTTAAAACCATTTAAACCATTTATTTTACCACACACACATATTTATAAATAAACTTACCGCTGTATACAATAGGTACTTTATAGCGTGTGGCGAGGGTCAGGCTCAGTATAACGCTAGGCAACATTCTGTCATTTTTAAAATTTCCAAAAACTGACTTGACATAAAAAAAACTTTTAACTTATCGAACCTGCTTACAAAATTTCACGAGAATCGGTTGAGAAACGCGACCTGTGATGAGAATAGATCGACAGATGGACAGATAGACATACAAAAGCAATTTTGGCCAAACTGTAACGGAGACGCTTTTGTCGCGCTTCGTGCTCGCTCGGTCAATTAATAGGGGATCGGACTACTTTTTTTTATTTTATAAATCCAAACTTCTTAGTTTCTGCTATCGAACACTAAAATAATTTTTGCTCTATCTTTAAAATTGACCGAGTTATAAAGGTTTGAAATTCAAGATTAGACAAAGACATACCCACTTGTGACGTCATTTGTTAGTAACGCTAACGCCATATAATCTTCATACGAAAAATCGTTTTTGAAAGAGACAGACGTATTGAAACTTTAGAAAATCACTGTAAATTAGTTTTTTAACCGATTCTGTTTTTTTCTTCGCGAATCGTCTGCTACTAATCTATATTTTAAAAATAATTCATACAATATGGTGAACAGTCCGATCCCCTATTCTGTCTACTTAGTAACAAAAATAAGTCTTACGTATTGAGAAAACTGCGTAATGTCGTAGACGATGTTATCAATGACGATGCACAGAGGCCGGTCGCCCTCACCATCGCACTTGGCCACCTCTTCCCATGTGAACTTCTTCTGGGGCTGGAAGTAAGACATAATTATCGTTTTTAACAGCCTCATCAGCCTATTGCAGTCCACTGCTGGACTGCTGCCTCCCCAAGGGCACGCCAAAGCGCACGATCACCCGCTTTCCACATCCAGCCACCACCAGCGACCTTCCTCAGGTCATCAGTCAATCTGCTGCTCCGTGGCCGAGTGGTCGAGAATTCGACGCCCATTACGGCATTACGGAGGTTCCGTGTTCGATTCCCGATGTCAAGCAAAAAACTCTTTGTGAGACTTTCCCCAGTTTGGTTAGGACATTGCAGGCTGTATCTGATAGTCCGATATTAAGTATGATTCCGTGCTTCGGAAGGCACGTTAAGCCGTTGGTCCCGGCTACAATCTAGTCGTTACATGAGCCAAGTCAGTGGCCTTTGGCGGCTCTATAACACTGACATCAGGGTTTGTGAGATCGGTTGTCGACCTTACAACCCACACGATGATGATGATGATGATGATCGTTTGGACGTTGGTGGTGTAATTTATAATATTAATGTGATGTTTGGATATTTTTAATTATAAATAGTTAGTTCCGCTTTTACGTCTAAACTACTTAACGGAGGAATGGAGATAGTTGGTACATATCGCGCCAAACTTCTAGACCGCTCTGAATACGGCACGATTCGATTTGCTACTGCAAAATATAGGTAAAAATGACAACGCGCAATGCGCGAAGCAACTTCAGAGCGGTCTAGATTTGGCGCGATCTGTACCCTGGATTAACACACAGCATACTTACTCGTATTAAAGGAAAAAGTCTTATACCCACGGAAAAAATATAAAAAAACGCGCGTGGACAGCTAGTTACAGTTAAAGAACATGCTTCCACACAATTTGTGCATACTTACATAAGTGGACATGTCGGGAAACCGTTTCATGAATTCAGCCGTGCGTTGGATCTTGGCTTCCAGGCCTTCCACATCGGTCGCGAACTTGAGGGAATCAGACACACTCTTGGCGTACTCGCCAACCTCCTCCAGGGCTGCAGCTGGAAGGGAATATCGCAAAGTTTTCAATTGTTTTTTGACCTTCTTTTGCACGTTAAAATGGCTCGGGCTTTAATGGATTTTCATACCAACTTTCGTCTCTTACAAAACAAATGATTTATTTTTCTTTATAAATAAACTAATAAATATTTTTTTTTATATTATTTAAGCAGGCAAACGAGCGGACGAGCCACAGTGGTGGTAAGTGGTCATCGTCGCCCATGGACATTCGCAACACCAGGGGGGTTGCCAACCCGTTGCCAGCCTTTGAGAACCCTGTATACTCGCCCCTTGAAGAACACCACGTCAAAGCACAAAGGAAACACCTCAGGGGAGATATGTGGGGACATCTCACACACATTACTGAACACACAAATTAATGAAAAAAGCAAGGTGGTAGGCTTGTTTCTTGATTTAAGCTCTGCTTTTGACTTGGTTGATCATTCACTATTATTACTAAAGTTAGAACACTATGGAGTTAGAGGAAAAATGCTCAAATTACTCGAGTCTTATATGAGCAACCGTAAACAGTTTGTAGAGGTAAGGCAGGTTAGGTCTGATGGAGCGGAAAGAGTAGGTACATCTAAGCTTGTTAACATGCGTAGAGGTGTTCCTCAGGGTTCAATTTTGGGACCGTTATTTTTTATAATTTTTATTAATGACATTTTATCTTATATGTCTAATGTTGTACCAGAGGCTACTTTAGTTATTTTTGCTGATGATACTAATGCGGTATTATCTAAACCTACTATAGAAGAACTAGAACTCATAGCTAATGACACTTTGGCTGCCTTTCACGTTTGGTTTGCTGCTAACAAACTTCAAGTAAATGAAAAAAAGACAAATGCAATACTTTTCAAAACCACTGCCAATAATAATGCCACCATGCACTTAAAGTTTTGTAATAAAAATATTGAATTAGTTCAATCTGTTAAGTTTTTGGGTGTAAATATTGATGCTCTCCTAAACTGGAAATCAGAATTGAACGCTGTTGAAAACTCCATAAGCTCGGCTTGTTATGCCATTAGGACTTTGAGGGACGTTCTCGGTGTTGACCAACTCAAGACTGTATATATTGCTTTAGTTGAGTCCAGGTTACGATACAGCATAAAACATTGGGGTAATGGCTATATGTATAATATCAGCAAAGCTTTTACCGTACAAAAAAGGGCAATACGCACAATGGCCAGGATCCCTCCATGGGAATCTTGTAGGGATTATTTTAAACAGTACAGGATCCTAACTGTGCCCGGTCTTTATGTTATGGTACTGCTAGTTGACATGTTTAAGCATAGGTATAAGTTTGAGTCTGAGCATGAAAAACAAATAAGGCTGAAGACCAGAAGGTTGGATTTAAGGAATGTTATTTATCCTAGCCTGGGTATTGTGAAGCATAGTCCTATGTATCGTACTGTAGAAATATTTAATAAGTTACCTACCGAACTAAAAAACATTGATAGTTTGTTTGCTTTTAAGAGGAAGTTGAAGGATTACTTGCTGGACAAAGTGTTGTATAGTGTTAGTGATTTATGAGCTAAGTTGTGATTAATCTGAGTGTTAGTATACGCTGACTGTGATGACATTTCTACATTGTAATTACCTTAATATATATATATATTTTTTTTTGTGTGTATTTGTGTTTTGTATTTTTATTTTGTGACTTTAGATTATTTGTTTTTAAGTTTATTATTAATAATTTTATAGGATTAAGTTATAAATTGTAAAATTTCGCACACAGTAATACTGTTATCGAATAAATGAATTGAATTGAACACGGCCATCTGATCCCAAATTAAGCAAAGCTTGTACTATGGATATCAGACACCTGATATGGTACATTACTAGATAAATACATTCATAGATAGATAAACAACACTCATGTGCTCATCACAAGTATGTTTGCCCTGGGCGGGACGTGCTTCGTAGGCAGGCGTACTACCAACTAGCCTAGGCCGTCATCGTGTAGGTTGTAGCCAAATCTCAAGAACCTCCAAAGGCCATACTGACTTGGCTGGTGTCTACTTCCATTGGACCCATAGCTTAACATGCCTTCCTAAGCAGGGAATACTCTAAAAAATAACACCCTCCGTGGCAGAGTGGTCGAGATTTCGACGACCACTACGGAGGTTCCGGGTTCGATTCCCGGTGGGGACACTGTCAAGCAAAAATCTTTTTGTGAGACTTTTCCCAGTTTGGTTAGGACATTGCAGGCTGAATCACCTGATTGTCCAAAAAAGAAAGACGATTCCGTGCTTCGGAAGGCATGTTAAGCCGTTGTTCTCGTCTACTATCTAGTCGTTACACGAGCCAAGTCAGTAGCCTTTGGCGGCTCTATAACACTGACACCAGGGTTCATGATGAAGCAGGGTATCATCTTTCTTTTCGGATAATCAAGTGATTCCATCTACGGTGACCTAATGAAACTGAGGAAAGTCTCACAAAAAGATGGGTAACACTGGGATTCGAATTTTGATCCTTAGTGATGAGAGGCGAACATTTTCCCACTCGGCAAAAGTCTAATGGGAAAATACGCTCTTAATGTGAAGGATGTTTTCGTGAGGAAATCTGTACACTCTTGCAAAAAAATTCAAAAGGTTGTGTGTGAAGTCGACTAACCCGCACTGGGCTAGCGTGGTTGACTAAAGCCTGATCACCCTAATTCTTGGTAGGCTCGAGCCCCTCAGTAGGGACGTAATACCGTGAAATTTACATCGTTTTGTTCCCGCCGTGTAGTGATAGTACCCGTCAAACTGAACAACTTTTCACGAAAAAAAAAATTCCAGTGACAAAAAAATTTTTAGTCTCTCCATACAAAATGGGTCGCTCGGGAGTCTCACTTTGTATGGAGAGACCAAAAATTTTTTTGTCGCAGGAATTTTTTTTTTTTTCGTGAAAAGTTGTACAGTTTGACGGGTACTATCACTACACGGCGGGAACAAAACGATGTAAATTTCATGCTGTATGAGCTGTTTAATGAAATGGGAATAGATAGCAATTGTTTGTAGGGTGAGACTTGCGTGGGCCAAGGACATGATATTTCCAATCTGGTAAGTCAACATGGCGGCCTCGTTGACACGTGTTCGGTAAACATACGCGGTCGGGCTCTTATACGAGATTACTCATTCCAGCCTACGGAATCATGTACCTTAGCTTAGATCACGATTCTAGCTAGTAACATACCTACAATAGGGGATCGGACTACTATTTTTTATTTTATAAATCTAAAATTCTTAGTTTCTGCTATAGAACACTAAAAGAATTTTTGCTCTATCTTTAAAATTGACCGCGTTATAAAGGTTTAATTCAAGATTAGACAGAGAGGCACATACCCACTTGTGACGTCATTCGTTAGTAACGCCATATAATCTCCATACAGAAAATCGTTTTTGAAAGAGACAGACATATTGAAACTTTAAAAAATCACTGCAGATTCGTTTATCAACCGATTCTGTTTTTTTCTTCGCGAATCGTCCGCTACTAATATATATTTTAAAAATAATTCATAAAATATGGCGAACAGTCCGATATTTGCTGTTTAAATAACGCATAAGCACCTAACTCTAAAGAAAGAAAGAAAAAACGTTTATTTGCTTGCAATAGATACTAAAGAAGTATCCTGAAGTATTCCTTGCGTTTTTTTCCTGTACCCGAAGGTTGCCTGGAAGAAATTGCTACCTCAGCAATAAGGCCGCCTATCCGTACACTATTATTTGATCTGTTTTTTTTCTGAGTATCTCTTGTGTGCAATAAAATATATTCTATTCTATTCTATTCTATACTAAAGAAAACAAAAATAAAGTTCAATTTGTTGCGATTTGGCAAGCAAAGAGGTCCCAGCTCAGCATGGTGCTAGGAGGACACATAAAGTGCCCTCCATAACGCTGGTCCTTAAAGAAGAATGCTAAACCTATGAACCTATAAAATTATGCTGTACTAGCTTTCTGCCCAAGGTTTCACCTGCGTTTAATGAGTTTTCCCGTAGGAATGAAGTGTTTTCCCGCGGTAAAAGTATGAGTAAGTAGCCTTTGTCCTATTCCAGGACCTAACCTAGTTTCATCCTGATCCGTCCAGTGGTTAAAGCGTGATTGAGTAACAAACGTCCAAACTTTCGCATTTATAATATTTCAGT
The DNA here is from genome assembly GCA_951230895.1 of Carpatolechia fugitivella. Lineage (NCBI taxonomy): Eukaryota > Metazoa > Arthropoda > Insecta > Lepidoptera > Gelechiidae > Carpatolechia > Carpatolechia fugitivella. The sequence continues at coordinate 16,130,955 of OX579654.1, read as the reverse complement.
TTGTATAAAAAGTCAAACATTAATCATTTAAAACCTCCCGGACGGGAGCCAGCGGCCCTAGCTACTAGACCACCGACGCTCTTTGATACCTATTGTAAATTAGTAACTTATAGATATTTTAGCCGTGTGGTGACGGCAGAGCAGAATACATTTGTCATCAATCCCTACTCTTCCCGTGGGTGTCGTAAGAGGCGACTTAGGGACTACACATTGAACAGGGAACGGGCAGCAGCGCTCTCTGATACAGTAACCTTTTAATCTGCGATCTCCAACCCGCCTGCCAAGCGTGGAGATTATGGCAAAACCAAACACTTAAGTGGAGGAGGCTCATAGTCCAGCAGTGGACTGTAACGGGCCGTTGTTGAGATATTTTAAAAATATGTGCAAAATGTGAAACTATACATGGTACTAAACATCAATCATAAGAAACAATAAACACCGTTGGAGTCATTTCGTGTAATTGTTTGCTCGTAAATTAGTCCTACACTATACCGAATTACTGACTGAGGGATGCTACATTCTAAGTTTGTGTGCAAAGTAGACCAATCCGCACTGGGTCAACGTAAACGACTAGGTCGAGTTGGTTAAATCAATGCGATTTAAGAACTTAAAGTCTCACAAAGAGATTTTTGCTTGACAGTGTCCCCGCCGGAGATTGAGCCCAGAATCTCCGTAATGGCGTCGACATCTCGACCACTCGGCCACGGAGGCTGTCACCCGAGACATAATAATTAGCCTGTGGTTACTTAATTTAAAAAAAACGTGCATACAAACAAAAATTTCTTGATTTAGAATCAAATAATCTGAACCCTGAATCCCGGTGTGATAATGTGAAAAAAATCTCTTTGAAAGAAATTGCAGTTTGGTTAGGACATTGCAGGCTGAATCACCTGATTGTCCAAAAAGATAGGCGATTCCGTGCCAATTTTAGTGGGTCCAGGCAGGCAACTGCGGAGGCAGTGGTTAAGGCATAATGCCAGTGGCGTTTGACAGCTCGATAACACTGTCACCAGGGTTTGTAAGGTCGGTTGTCGACCTTACAACCCACACGATGAAGAAAAAAACAAAGATCGCTATTTAAAACAGTAATAAAAAAGAATACATTTCTTAAGTTCGTTTTATTTAGTTCATTCTCAAATGCTTCTTCCTTGAACTCTAGTTGTTCGGTGATATTTTAGAAAATAGTTAAAAAAACCTTTTATATAATCCCTGAACATTTCGTAGCCCTTCCCGCAGGCGTCACAGACGCAGTAAACCCCGGAATAAAATAAAACTTCAATAAAACTAGAGTAAAAATCCAATAAAACGCATTTAACTGCAATGTCTAATTGGAACCGGTAGTTCGGAGCAATCAAGTTTATAGCCTATAGGCTACTGTTTTTATTTAGTCGGCCCCGTACCCCAGTTCGTAGAACTTCTACCTACGAAGCACAGGGTCGCGAGTTCGAATCCCGGCCAGGGCAAACATTCGTGTGATGAGAACTCGTGTTTGCCTTGTATCTGGATGTTGTTTATATATTTATCTATTCTGATAACCAGCTTTGGATCAGATTGGCATGTGAGATGTCCCCATATATTATCATGATTCCGGCAGTATAACCGAGTCTAGCCAGCGGCAATATGCAGTCAGGACCCTTTTTTTAAAAAGAAAATTAGGTTTAATTTTTGCAACCTGGAGGGACAGTACTCTACTAAACAATGGAACTAGCAAATTGCACTCAAAGGAAACATTCATTTATTTTCGAAAAGAATTAAAACTGCATTTTAACGTTTTTAATAATATGCTTGCCACACCCGGGCATAGAACCGGCTAAAATCCAAAAAAATTAAAGAAAGAAAGAAAAAACGTTTATTTGCTTACAATGGTACTAAAGAAAACAAAAATGAAGTTCAATTTGTTGCGATTTGGCACGCAAAGAGGTCCCAGCTCAGCATGGTGCTATGGAAGACATATAAAGTGCCCTCCATAACGCTGGTCTTCCGCGGAACCTTTACTAAAATAAAATAATAATGAAATTTAATAAACATAAAAAACATTATAAAATAGATATAAATGGACACATACCTGGCTTATTGTCACTTTAGTTGCCAATAAAGATTTTTGTATTTGTTTATATGGACATAAATGGAAACAAAACTGCATTTCAAATCAAATAAAAAATCAACGGCCCGTTACTGTCCACTGCTGGACTATGAGCCTCCTCCACTTAAGTGTTTGGTTTTGCCATAATCTCCACGCTTGGCAGGCGGGTTGGAGATCGAAGCTTAAAAGGTTACTGTATCAGAGAGCGCTGCTGCCCGTTCCCTGTTCAATGTGTAGTCCCTAAGTCGCCTCTTACGACACCCACGGGGAGAGTAGGGGTTGGTGACTAATGTATTCTACTCCGCCGTCACCACACGGCTAGTTACAAATTTATTATTATACACCGTGAAATTTACATCGTTTTGTTCCCGCCGTGTAGTGATAGTACCCGTCAAACTGAACAACTTTTCACGAAAAAAAAATTTCCTGCGACAGAAAATGTTTGGTCTCTCCATACAAAGTGAGACTCCCGACCGACCCATTTTGTATGGAGAGACCAAACATTTTTTTGTCGCAGGAAATTTTTTTTTCGTGAAAAGTTCAGTTTGACGGGTACTATCACTACACGGCGGGAACAAAACGATGTAAATTTCAGGCTGTATGTAGTATAGGTAAGCTGGGGTAGTTACACGAATAATTAATGGTCGCGTGGGTGAAAAACAACCCACATGGGTTAAATGTCACAGGTGAAGCCACGACAGATATTGCTGATAAAACTGATGAATTTAACTTCGGAATTGAAACTCACAAAATGAAAGAAAAAACCGAACGAAGAACGGATGAATTTCCGGATGAAATCAAACAAATAAAAAAAAACGGATGAAAGTCCGGCTCCGTAGTCCAGGTGGTAGTGTATCTGCCTCCGACGCACAGGGTCGCGGGTTCGAATCCCGCCCAGAGCAAACATTCGTGTGATGAGCACTTGTGTTTGCCTTGTGTCTGGTTGTTGTTTATCTATATAAGTATGTATGTAATGTACGGTCGCGGTCAGAAAATGTTTACCAGTTTTCAAATTAGATTCTATGTCACACTGTTTTTACTAGTCTAAAATGCCATATCAAGTTACTTATTACCTTTTAAAAGTTATTATTCAATATGACGCACCGATTATAACAAAGAGATTTATTGATCACTTTTTGATGACGAAACTCATTTCTTAACTTTTGAAATGACATTTATAAAAGAAAATGATTGTCTGAATGTCGTTTGGACAAGAGTGAAATTTTAAGAAAGATGCCTATTTTTATAACGAAATAAAATGGCAAGTTTAACCCAGGAGCAAAAAGCTGAAATAATATTTCTCTTCGAAGATGGACAATAGGGCTACTGTTCCTTAGTGTTCCACTGCGAGCATTTATATTGGTAGCACAGATGTCGCTACGAAACTAAAATCTTAGTTTTTTTTTTCAAAATAATTGCTCTATATATCAAACCTTGATAGTAGTCAGTCCACCTCCTAGAGCGACCGTTTCTCATATTATTAGAAAAATAATAATCTATGGTCAATCAAATTGATATGAAATAGACATTTCGACCTTGTGACTCAAATGTGTGCAGGTAATTGTGATACTTAAGGTGGTAAACATTTTCTGTCCGCGACCGTATATCAGCTGTCTGGCACCCATAGTACAAGCTCTGCTTAGTTTGGGATCAGATGGCCGTGTGTGAAGAATTTTATCGATTTTAAATGTCATATCCATAACACCGAGAGCGTCGGTGGTCTAGTGGTTAGGGCCGCAGCCTTCCGTTCGGGAGACGTGGGTTCGATCCCCACCACGTACAAATGTGTTTTCGAATTTCGAATTCATATGTACGTTTATTCGACGCTCTTACGGTGAAGGAAAACATCGTGATGAAACCTGCAGAAAATTCAAAGGTTGTGTTTAAAGTCGACCAACCCGCACTGGACCAGCGTGGTCGACGTGGTGGTTGGCTCGAGCCCCTCGGTGGGGACGTATATGACTACTTTATACGATGAATGTCAAAGTTTGAGTTGTAATTATGCATCCCATGGGATGGTGTTTAAATCAATTTGTATGTACTCGTACAAGTGGCGTAATTTTTTTCCCGTAGTACCACAGTACATACTACCAAGTTTTTTTTAAGTGAGAAATAATTTTCCCGTCGCACCCCGAAATTTTTTCGAGTGAAAATAGGGAAGGAACTACGGGAAAAATCTTTTAAATAATCATTTGAGTGGCATCTAAAATTGAAGCGGGGCGTCCATTTTACCCATATCCTTTATGGCAAAGTGTAACCTAAACAAAAGAAGACGCTAAGGTTCCCTGGAAACCTGGTCTAGGGAAACTTAGTGTGGGACGCCCCCCTGCCAGGTGGACTGATGACCTGAGGAAGGTCGCTGGTGGTGGCTGGATGAAGAAAGCGGGTGATCGTGCGCTTTGGCGTGCCCAAGGCCTCCCGCCTACGTCCACCAGTCGACTGCAATAGGCTGATTGGTTGAAGGTTCCCTGGAACAAATTGCTGAGTAGCAATAAGTCAATTCGTTGTATACTTCTTCCTATACTATGTCATTAAGTATTAGGTACTGCGTGTACAACGAAGTTCCTTAATTCATTCCTTCAACATCAACATCAACGGCCCGTTACAATCCACTGCTAATCAAGTGGAGGGTTTTGCCATAATCTCCACGCTTGGCAGGCGGGTTGGAGATCGCAGATTAAAAGTTTACTGTATCAGAGAGCGCTGCTGCCCATTCCCTGTTCAATGTGTGGTCCCAAAGTCGCCTCTTACGACACCCACGGGAAGAGTAGGGGCAGGTGACAAATGTATTCTACTCTGCCGTCACCACACGGCGTTTCGTAAATTAATTTCTTAGTCAAGACGAAAACTAAAATCTTATCGTTTTCGTAAATTAAAATATTGGTATTTTTGTTGAACGCTAAAAACTTAAATGTTTCATCTTAACGCTGATTACTTAAAACCCTAATATTAATTGCAAAACGGCCGCTTTCAGTACTTTACGTCTTAAATAAAACATTCAGAATTCAAGACGGTACACAATAACCGCGCGACATTTAACCTTTACACCTGTAGTAGACCTTTTCTTATTGGTTATACACAAAATTCGTGACGTCACCGATGACGTTTGCTGTCAAAAAGGGGAGGGGCTTCTTAGCGCATGGAGCGATAGGCCACGCCTTTCGCCCCTGCAACCCCCGCACCTTATAAAAGGGTGAGGACGCCGATCCGACTTCAGTAGCCATCCAGACGCGACGGTGAAACCTTGTCGCGGCGCCTAAAAAAGTTTTCGGCGAGTTACTTCGAGGTAAGTGATATGTTTTTATTGAGAAATGTTAGTTGGAAACGACGTTAATGGCGATGGATGTGTACTAAAAAATCGGATAATATTTTTAGAGGATATTCTGTATGGGAAAATTTATTAAAACGAGCCGGAGATGTTAAAATTAATAATTATCTACATAGAATTGATTGAAACTTTATTTGACAGCCGAAGTTTTTCTTCTGATAAAATATTAGGTAAATGACAAGATTGAACTATAAAATTAAATTTATCTTCGGATTTTATCGATTAATGATGACCCAATAGAATAGAATATTATATGTGGTGATTCATCAAGTCTATTTCATTCGTCTAGCAGTTTTTATTTGACTGTTTTGGTTCTAAACTTATCTATAAGTACTTATTTTGTATTTTCCGTATTATGTTTTTTGACAATCGCCATTACGTACTACCTCGGATTTTATTAAAACTACGTTGTATTTGGATTGTCTGAAGATGTACCTATTGTAATTTTTTTAAATTTAATTGACTCATCATCATCGAACAATTTTTTATCACAGTACTGGCACAAAGTGGAACTGTTTTTATTGTGTGGTGCTAGGTACATACTTTTTACTATAGCAATTAAGCGGTGGAATCATATACGACCCAATATTTTCTCTTTCCTGTTTTCAACGTTAGATCAGCGTAATTTTCTTACATAATATCTCAAAGTTTCTGAATCTGATGAATTCACATTAATAAAAAGATATACAATATATTCTCTCGTAATCAAGATGAATTATACTTTATCTATGTAATTTATTAATTTCGGGCCAATTTAAGCGCTTTTAGACAGGATCACTTTTGATGAATTACGAATAGTGTCGGATTACATTATTAATTTTCTCTGACATTCATAAATTCTGCTTTCATTTTAATATTTATTCTAAATGAAGAATGTATTACGTGATTTGTTGTTTAATAATACGAGTTTTATAACACATAATAAAATGACAGTTGCATCGATTTTAATACTGCCGGGCCTCACAAGATTTTTTCACGGCGGGGGCGTCCTTTCTGAACCGTGGAAAAAATAATAAAAAAAACTAGGGAAATTATCACAAAATATTCAATTGAAACTAATAAAATATTATATTTCTAGCCTTTTAACTGCAAAATATCTTATTCATTCACCGAACATGTTCTGCGATGATATTTAGATTTCAAAGGCTTTCAGCGTGACCTATAATATTATTGCATGTGTAGTGTAGATGAATCTTTTTATATAATATACACCGTGAAATTAAAAAAAAATCTGAACAACTTTCCCCAAGGAACATGGGCTGGCAATTGAAAAGAAAATATTGCTTCCCCATAGTAAATCAATCAGCTGGCCGCGCGGATTTTTATGAACGAGCCATTTTTTTTTGTCGTTTTACAGCCCATGTTCCTTGGGGAAAGTTGTTCAGTTTAATGGACTGAACACTCCATTTAACGAAAAACAACCAGTTAAATTTTTCAATTATACAGTTTCAACTTTTCAATTTTACACAAAGGTTTACTTCTAAAATATTAAACTGTTACCTATTTAATTGTCCGTGAAATCAGATCTTGTTGTGAATGACATAAGGGCTTCTGAATTAGCTCAGAAGACATTTGAAATCGGTATTAATCTTATGGGATACTTGTTGCTACGAACGACGAGTGAGTTTCTTGGAAGATTCGTTACAATTGAAGTATCTCATTCCGTATTATTTGATTTTTAACAATATTACATTGTATTGTTCGGTTGGGATGGGAATTTATTTAAGTAAAAATTTATATAATTTCACGTCAACTTTTTTGTGGTTATTTTATCAAAATGATAGTATTATAGGGGAACTAATATATGAGTATGTATGTATTAGTACTAGATGAAGGGAGTCAGTTATTTTCCCTAGGGCGGATGGTACGTGGAATAGATTGGATTTTGTGATATATATTTGTAAGTACTTCATTATTTTTTATGTAAGTACAAATATTTTACTGTCGATTCTAACCTAAGCCAATAAAGCAACGTGGATATAGACCCAGGAAGAAAGTTAATTAGAATCACACTAATATTATAAAATGTGAAAATATATTTGGATGTTTGTTCCGCCTTCACGCTTAAAGTACTGACGGATTTGGGTGAAATTAATTATGGAGATAGTTTGTAACCTGTATTAATACATAGGATACGTTTTACGGGAAAAAGTCTTATTCTAAAAGCTGTTTTATTATAAAAGCTCAAGTTCAATTTAATTTATAAACTAAACGGTTATTGCGTTTCTTAAAATATATCTGTCAGATTTTGTTCAACATTTTAGGAATAAGATATATTGAGGCCTTCTGTGATTGAAGATTGAGGTCCGGCAAACAAACTTTCCTTTCAAATACGGCAATTTATATCCTGAATTTCAGTAATCAATCCTCAGTTTCAACAAGCTGTTGATTTTTCTCTAGATAAATGGAAACCTTTATTTAAACCAGAAATTTGAGCGCGTGATTCTTTTGAGCTATTGTTTTTCTGACCCCATAGGTATTTTTTATTAATTTAAATTATATCGGTGTTTTAAATAAATGTAGTCAGGTTGGTTCAGTCCGTAAAAATTAACAAATAAAAATGAACAATTTTTGTTCTAGGATATTAAAAAAAAATCGGTATTAGCTAATCGATTTGTATGAAAATTCTAAATCAAGATCCTATGGTGGTAAACCAATTTTTTGGACAACTGTAACAAAAATTTAATGAATTAGACTGAATGAATTTATAACAATAATTTCCTAGGTATAAAGCCTAAACATACAAGTGTCTTAGCATAGCTATGCTAGGATCAAACAAACTATTGTAAAAAATTTAATTATAACGTATCGTTAACTAATTTGTACTTAAATGGGTTAAAACATTGTTAATTGTATGCAATGTCTACGCGGCTACGAGTTTCGTAGCATTTACTATGCGGTGCTACGAAATTATAAATAAGTTGGTTACGAGGGTCGCTTCCCACTAGGCACTCCTCACGTATCGTGCAAATTTTGTCGGTTACGTTACCTTCCTCACAGGAAGTGCCAGAAATAGTCGAAATGTAAAAGCTCTCTTAACTATTTATGCCTTTTTTCTGTGTTTCCGATTTTAGTCTATGAATGTTTCATTCTTTTTTTCGTAGTATTTTATCTATAAAATATTATACAAATCTGAAAAAAATATTAATAAAAAAAAAGCTACAAAAAATAAACAAATAAACTGTTTTATGGCTTTTAAATAGAAATAATTATATTTCTCTAAAATGGCTGCACAATTTCTTTTTTGTTGCTTTTGTCCCTTTGTCACTTTTGATATATAGGTATAGGTACACTAGGAGAGTGTTGAATTATGGAATGCGTGCACTTCCTTGAAGAAATTTAAGTCAACGTGCAATTCACCTACAAAATTACATTCCATTCTTGGCCCAAATCTTAAATTCTTCGTCTGTCGGACATTTTCAGGAAAATTCAGCTGCCTCACAGCTTATTTACAAGCCAACAAGCTAAATTATGAAGCTAAGAATTCTCAACACAGGAAACCAAGCCGAAAATATTATGAGAACATTTTAGAAAATTTGAGTCACTTCACAAAATGTTGAATAATAATGTGACAAGCTTTGTTAGTTAGCATTATTTAAGTATAACACATACTGTAAATTATTTTACTACTAATATTTTAACAAAAAAAAAACGCAAAAGATGCAACGCATGTGAAGTTTCTTTGGTGAGTTCTTCTCCACAGAGTCCGCACATTGAAATGTAATGACGAAACTACGAGATGTAACATCCGAAAGTTAATGAACGATTCATTCATTCATGTTAATATCCTGACCATGAGACACGAGCCCTCCCCAAAATAGGGTCATAGGACAATCAGATTGGTCTCCTTTAAACAATTTTTGAAATATCTGTCATAGAAATCTTGGCACTGTAAAATTTAATTGGATGAGAGGCTTCATTGTCACTTTTTTTAATGACTTTAGTTTGACGACTTATGGGCTGCGAATAAGCTGCAAATGAGCGCTTTGAAAAAGATAACTCATTTTCTCTGGGAGCATAAGATAAACATGACAACTAATACATTGTCTAAATACAAGAAACCTACAACGTACAAGAAATAGCTAGTTTAAAGAAATAAAATCTTAATGTTCAGGTTTTCAGAAGTATCCAAAAATATCCAGATAAAAGTCCAAGATTTCAGAAATGAAAACGATGTAAACAGAAATTGAAAAATTCCAACAGACGATTGAAAAAGACGTCAGAAAATTGAAAACTACCTACATTTGAAACGTATCCATTACTTTTCGATTCCCAGAAATGTGGAACATAGTAGGACGTCACAAATATATTTATTTCCTGTAAAAACATTTGAGATTTGGAACATGCTAGTCTAAGTTTTATGCAACTTTTGTTTTTATCACTTTAATGATTTTATCGTCAATAGCGTAAAATTATTATTATTATTATTTAGTAGTTTATTCATGATAAATAAAAAATAATAAAAATAATATATTAAAATGTAATATAATTTAAATAATAATATAATTTAAATAATTGTATGCTTTAGAAGTTACCTATATATTAGATGGGACTCGAACTAGCTGCGTCTTGCGATCAAAATTGTTATATTTTTAAACAATCCCGGATTAAGAATGGAGTTTTTTCTTTCAAGGTTATCTGTTGTACGGCCGGTATCATCTATGGTACAGCTGGGACTAATTTATTGTAGTACCCAACGAATTATCTATAGTCTAGAACTACGCTTCGAACTTGACCCCACCAAATTAATACCAAAGAAGCAAATCTATACCGCATGACTTAAATTTGCGCTCCGATGAGCTAAAGTTCTGCTTACCTCTTTAGAGACATAAGCGTGACTTCGTAGAGAAAGAGTAATAGACTTAAAATTTAAAATGCAAAGTAGCAATCGGTTTAATCGACTTCCTTTTTCAGATGCCATTAGTGCAATTTGTTGTGTAGTACTGCATTGCATAGAAACTTGCAGATAAAGCGTTATTAATAGCGATAACTTCGTATTGTAAGCGATCACGAAAGTTAAGCAACTACAGGTTGATTTAGGGTTTTCCGTGCTTCGAAAGTACTTATTGAAATACTCGTAATTTTATATAATATTTATGCAATACTAAATACTAAATTCACAATACTAAATTGTGTATGTATTCTGATTAAATGCAGTCAACATGATAATAAAAAGAGAATTACTAAAAATATATAGGGCCGAACCCTATCCAACATTGTCAATTTTTTTCATTTATCTATCTATAAATAATGAAATAAAAACATTTAAAATGATATTTAAAAACGAAATCTCAAAGGATTCCACATTCAAAATTTAAATTGAATACTCCACAGACACGAACGAAACATCGCAATAATATTTTAGAACAGTTTATTTTATGGATGATTCAAAATAAAACTACTTGAATTTAGTCTCTATGCAACTTATAGACGACGTTAAAATTAAAAAGTCGCTCCAACCCTTCTTACCCTTGAAACTCGCATGTAATAAAGTGCCTCCTTCCTCCTTCAGCAAACACGGAATGAAGAGAGAGGGACCATAGATAACATAAACCTTAGAGGGAGATATGAACGCGATGATGTCTGTTCAAATGTTGGTTAAATTGTGAGATATTTTATGGGTATTTGTCATTCTACTTTTTATAAATAACAATTATTTGTAATTTTAGTAAAGTAAATATGTACAAGATTATAATTTTCTTACTGCACATATTTTGATACGGTATTTAGACAGCCATGACGTCTACGTCCAATGCCCTACATGGGCCAAAAGAAAACAAAAAATAAACAACATTCATTTCGTTCAATTTGCACCATTTCTATGAGAGGTTTAAAAATTGTGATTGTCATAAAGTAATGCTGTAACTTTTAATTAATTCCACTATCATGCAAGCGACACGAGCCACGGTGACAATAGAAGAAGCCATTGAAAGGCAAGAAATGCAGCCTTGAAGCAGTAACTCTGCTAACTGCTCTCAAGCATGTACATTTGTCCACTGTTGGGTAAACCGTCCAGTAAACTTTTACACAGTTTATATTTTAGTATTTTATTTGGCTCTTCAAATCATCCGAACTTTTAGCTGGTGGTCTGCCCACACATATACTTTTTTTACGTAATTCTACTGCAGCACTGTGCTGCTTTGATCCAGTATCACTCGATTTCAATATCCCTTCATATCCTCGGAAATTCTGGTTTGCCCACACGTAGAGGTTTTTTATTATTATATTTGTCTTTATAGTTTATTAATGCAGTCTTTTGCCTAGTCTCGTACAAATAGCAGCGTGCCATATCTCCTTTCATTTCCTATATCTACAATTTTGACGTACAAGCTCGTAATAACCAATAACCTTTTGACCTTAGGCCGCTTTGGAAACCGTTTGAAGTTCTCAGTGCCTCATACGTGTCACATTCTGACAGATATTACCTAGAATGCTAAATAAAAGTCCCGAAATAGACTATAGAAATATAACATTATTAGAAAGAAATTGTAGTGATGTATTTTTCAAATAATTCTTGCGTTTTTTCCTAAAATTGTAGATTGGTGGATACGCCCTTTGTTTCGAAAACATTCGACATTATATACTGTATTAAACAAATCTAGGCAACATTTTGAGAAGTAGTTAACTTAATCAACCATAGAAATATTAAATTTAAAATTGAAGGCTTAATCAAAATATGTACCTATATGTACGCATACATCTACCTACCTACATACTAGATATTTCTTTAATGTACTCTGAAATAATGGATCCTTTAGGAATAATATTTTTCCCGAAGTAAAAAAAAACAGTTTCATTAATTTTCTGTCTATTTCTTTTTTTCTATATTATTTTGCGTGAATTATTCTTAAATATGTCATTCCACTATCTACGTTAAACCAAACATGCCTAACAAATTAGTTAGTATATTGTAACGTTCAAGACAAGGGCTTATCTCACAGCCAATAATTAGGCTTAGGTATCTTGGCTGTGAATTTATTTCCCTATATATTCCTGTCTGCCGAAGGACAGAACCATTTGTCATATTAAGTGATAGACTGAACTAGAGACTAATTACAATTGTACCTATTAAATTAACAGGGCTAGCTCAGAAGCCTATTTATGATTCAAAGTGTTAACTTTAGCCAGGCAAAACCTTTCGGGTAGTGGCCGAGTGGTCGAGACTTCGACGCCCATTACGGAGGTTCCGGGTTCGATTCCCACTGTCAAGCAAAAATCTCTTTGTGAGACTTTCCCCAGTTTCGTTAGGACATTGCAGGCTGAATGAAAACCTGACCTGATTGTCCGAAAAGAAAAATTATTCCGTGCTCCGGAAAGCACGTTAAGCCGTTGGTCCCGGCTACTATCTAGTCGTTACATGAGCCAAGTCAGTGGCCTTTGGCGGCTCTATAACACTGACAACCAGGGTTTGAGAGGTCGGTTGTCCCTTACAACCCACACGATGATGATGATGAGTGCATGAACTGAAGATTTTCCATTATTTTTTTAAACACTCAATTTCTTTTTTAATTCAGGTAACTTGTTAGTTTGTAAGAAATGTAAAAAATATATTAGAATTCTTTAAAATATATTAATCTTTTTTATATACACACTAGTGTGAAAAAGACAAATAATATTAAAAATACGTACGAAACAAACAAAAGTCATCGATCATAAAAGTTGTTTCCGTTTTGTAACAATATTCCCCTCGGACAAAAGATACAAACCCGTAATTATAATTTATTTTCTTAATCGCAACAAAAACTCCAATAAGAAGTTGATTAAGTTCTTAATTCCTCTCCGGAATTTGCTAAACTGGCTCAGGTGATATTAAACATTAAATAAAAACAGCCGCCATATTTTTGCGTCAATCAATCAATCAGCCTATTGCAGTCCACTGCTGGACGTAGAGCTCCCCAAGGGTACGCCAAAACGCACGATCACCCGCTTTCCTCATCCAGCCACCACCAGCGACCTTCCTCAGGTCATCAGTCCACCTGGCAGGGGGGCGTCCCACACTACTTTTCCCGAGACGCGGTCTCCTTTCGAGAAGCCATCTGCTCCAACGCTCACCGGTTCTACGACAGACGTGACCAGCCAACTGCCACTTCAGCTTGCTACACTTCTGGACGATATCAACTGCCTTGGTCCTCTGCCGGATGATTTCGTTTATAGATCTTTCCATAGCTCGCTGAGTGACATTGACATGTAGCCGGTGGGCCAGCTTCAGCCTTTTTACGTCACTTTCATGAAAATGACAAGTTAAATACAATGAGCTTATTAATTAATTATTAATTTCGACTTTTTCTAATATAGGTAATTTACTTTTGGCAGTTTCGTTTTATGAAAATATATTTAATTTTTAACTCTATAAATACACTATTTATAATACACAAAAAAACGTTGATTTAAGACAGGGTCTAACAGGGCTTAGACGTAATCTAGAAGAAATATTATTGTTTCATAGTGATTTTTATTAAACTTGGAAAAAATATTGAGTTGTTCAATATGAATAAGCCTTTGTAGAAAACACAAGTGAATCTTACAAGATATTTATGTATCGTTATACGAAATAATATAAACAAAACATTATTTCAACATAACTTACTCGTAGCTGTTGAGTTCGTAGCAAAGTGCTACGGTTCGTAGGCTCGTAGGCTCGTAGCCGTAGCTTGTAGCATGTCATTCTGAACAATACTAATATTATTTTTCACTTAGTGAACATTTTTAATAGGTTAATAAAACAATTTGACAAAGACATTATTAAAAACATACATACTTAACAAAAACGAAATAACGTATGAGTTTGATAACTTTTTTTTTAATAGTGATGTTACTTTTTAACACGCTTAGCCGGTTTTTTTTGACAAATCATTTCCGAACGCTCCTGAATGAAAAGGATCCCCGTATCCACAGCTTTGACCAAGATTTAATTAAAGAACACCTTTCTATTTTCACCCATTCAGAGAAGTAACGAATCTTTTTTTAAAGATTTTATCCAATGACATCATTCATCCTTATTTATAATTCATTGCCGCTTTTTTATTTTATTTATTTATTTAACCATTTATTGCACACATGAAAAGACGACACAACAGACACAATAGATACAGATTCATCATCATCATCAACAGCTCATATACGTCCCCGCCGAGGGGCTCGAGCCTGCCCTGAATCAGGGCGTTTAGGCCTTAGTCGACCACGCTGGCCCAGTGCGGGTTGGTCGACTTCACACACAACCTTTGAATTTCTCCACAGGAGTGTGCAGGTTTCACCACGATGTTTTCCTTCATCGTAAAAGCGTCGAATATATTTACATATGAATTAGAAATTCGAAAACACGTAGGTACGTGGTGGTGGGGGTTGTACCCGCGTCTCCCGGACGGGAGGCAGCGGCCCTAGCCACTAGACCACCGGCCACCGACACTCTACACTCTAAGGTATATATTGTAGCATAATTATGTTTTTATAGAGTAGACGCACAAGTCAATTTGAGTCTTAATTAAGGCATATTTGCATTGTTAATTCCGATCAAACATGTTATACGCAATCCGAATCGAATATCTATTATCTAGGTAATTAACCTCAATCTATTCTATTAAGTCTGGTGCACTAAATTGCACAAAGTGTATGTTGGAACTTAATTTATAGAAAATCAGTAATGTTATTAATTGATTATTACTTGGACAGACTAGTACAAAAGTCACCATCAGTCAGTAAAAGATACAATTGTGATCATCTATCACATCGTGTGGGTTGTAAGGTCGACAACCAACCTCACAAACCCTGGTGTCCATGTTATAGAGTCACCAAAGGCTCGTGTAACGACTAGATAGTAGCCGAGACCAACGGCTTAACGTGCCTTCCAAAGCACGATATCATCTTTCTTTTCGGACAATCGGGTAATTCAGCTTGCAATGTCTTAACTAACCTGGGGTAAGTCTCAATACTAACATTAACGGCCTGTTACAGTCCACTGCTGGACTATGAACCTCCTCCACTTAAGTGGAGGGTTTTGCTATAATCTCCACGCTTGGCAGGCGGGTTAGAGATCGCAGATTAAAAGGTTACTGTATCAGAGAGCGCTGCTGCTCGTTCCCTGTTCAATGTGTAGTCTTTAAGTCGCCTCTTACGACAACCACGGGTAAGTCTCACTATAGATAAATTAAGGTAATTTATATATGGTCCCACTAACATGTTTTTGCTTGACCGTGACGCCACTGGGGTTCAACCCGAAAATTTTGACCACTTGGCCACGGAAGTTGTAAAAAGATAAATTCTTACTACAGATAGTTTGCACGTTTCAACTAGGTACTGTACTTACAAGATAATGCATTATCAAGATAATGCACCTACTTAAACTGAAGAGTGAAAACGTGTAAGTCAGGCTTTAAGGTTAAATATTAGCTGCAGTAGCACCACCAATAGGGGATCGGACTGCTTTTTTTATTTTATAAATCCAAACTTCTTAGTTTTTGCTATCGAAAACTAAAAAAAATTTTGCTCTATCTTTAAACTTGACCGAGTTATAAAGGTTTGAAATTCAAGATTAGACAGAGAGGCACATACCCACTTGTGACGTCATTTGTTAGTAACGCCATATAATCTCCATACAAAAAATTGATTTTGAAAGAGACAGACATATTGAAACTTTGAAAAATCACTGTAAATTCGTTTTTCAACCGATTCTGTATTTTTCTTCGCGAATCGTCTGCTACTAATCTATATTTTAAAAATAATTCATAAAATATGTTAAATTCATAAAATATGGCGAACAGTCCGATCCCCTATTAAAATAAATCAGTTATGTAAACGGTAACTGTTAAAAGTGACCACTTTTGGCAGTTACGACTTACTTCACTTATTGATCATACTTAGGACTATAAAACAATAACTAAAATATATGTATAACCCTTCTATTGTCGTTAAACCCATAATAATTTCGATCGAAGTCACTGACAATCAGTAAATGATTTATTTCAATTGGTGGCGCTACTAAATGTTTAATTATTTCATGTTACTTTATACCTTTTATTTTATGGCGGTAATTTAAAAGTAAATATATTTTTTGGGCGTTTTTAACACGCTTTTATTAGCTCCACTTGTAACTATGTATGTAAGAAAATCTTAGAATCTTAATTTGACGCACTTTCCGGTCTTCGATTAGGATGAAATTTTGCACACGCTCCGAGTTCTGATGACAATACATGACTAGCTAAGAAACGTCATTACAAATCCAATATGGCGGCCTCCCCAAGATGGCGGACTGGCTGTTTGAAATCCACCCCCATGATATGGGTATCAAATGAAAGGGATTGCTGTCAGAAAAACGAAAAAAATTGTCACGTGACTTAAATCCAATATGGCGGACGTCCAAGATGGCGGACAGGCTATTTGAAATGCACCCCCATGATATGGGTATCAAATGAAAGGGTTTGCTGCCAGGAATATTTTGTAATTTTTAGTGCGTGCTAAAAGCGTGTTTTTTAGTTTTTTAAACTATTATTTATACAATTAATAACTTACAACCAAATCAATAGTACCCACCCACGCGTTTTATCCCGTTTTTATAAGTATTTAGCGTCGTTCGCAATTTTATTACAGACCAAGATTAAAAGTCTATCGAAATCAAGTAATCATATCTGTGTAGTTCTGAAAATAACATTATTGACAAATAAAAAAAAACCAAAAGTTAATTCCTATTAAAATCTAATTAAATATATCATTGAATAACAATTTTGAAATGAAACAAAAATTAACCTTAAACATTTTTCAAATCTTGGTGGATCCTCGCTAAAAAAGGTTGGAGACCACTGCTCGAAGCAAACATTTGTTTTCGCATGCAGCTCACTACCATGTCAGTGGCCAACAAATCCTTTTATGATTGTTATACCAGGGCGACGCTTTGTAAACATTACACGCGCTAATGTAGCTCTCTAGAGACGAAAGGATACATGATACAACGACACAACATCTAGAAAACGAGAAGGAACCGCTGGAAAAGACGGGAATTTATTATTTTTCTTTTTCTTATCGATTAACCGTGTGGTGACGGCAGAGCAGAATACATTTATCACCAACCCATACTCTTCCCGTGGGTGTCGTAAGAGGCGACTTAGGGAATAAACATTGAACAGGAAACGGGCAGCAGCGCTCTCTGATCTAATAACCTTTTAATCTGCAATCTCCAACCCGCCTGCCAAGCGTGGAGATTATGGCAAACCCTCCACTTAAGTGGAGGAGGCTCATAGTCCAGCGGCCGTTGATGTTGATGATGTTGATTATCGTATGGGATCTGGGGAATCTTAAGTATGGCGGGGACCTTAGACACCATGCTATAAAAAATATGGAACGACCAACGGCCTCTGACATGGTTCATGTAAGGACTGTTTTCCATAAATAATAGCCGGGATCATAGACTTAACGTACTTTCTAAATCACTGAAACAGCTGGCAAAGTTCTTTTCAAACCAAAGTTTCCCAAACTGGGGACCGTCTCAGTAATTTTATATGACCATAGATTTCTGTATAGCTCTGCTCACCTCTAGTAGGATAGGAGCGTGGCCATATGTTATATTATAGATTCTTAACCGGGATACAAATACAAATAGTTTATTTAAATTTACAGTAAATTTGTCATTAAAACTTATGAACTATGATTTAATTTTGGTGAGTTGACATATTTAATTGATCTGGTAGTGTCTTAAAAGGTTACCCTGAGCTAAAACACCAGCAACCTTCCTTGACGGAACTAACAAAATCAGGCTCAGAAGCAGTAATAAGGCGTACATTGACACGTCAAGTATTACTGTAAACAATACAAAAATGTAGAAAGAAAACAGCAAAAAACAAATAATCAACAATAGCAAACAGACTGCAAAATTGTGTGTAAGTGTGTGTGTGTGTGATCCGAACCACGAACCTTTAAAATGAGAGCCGAAATGTTAGCATAATATCGACCATGATCGGGACATTGGGGACACAGCGCAGTAAACAAATGTACGTGCCGAAATCACCGCAGTCACACCTTTGTATACTCTCACCCACTATTTGTAATGTACTATTTCTCCGACACACTCGAAAATCTGTAAAAAAAGTACGCGAAGTGACGAAATATTGCCCCATACAAAACAGTGGCCAGCAATGTGCCCTCAAATGGCCTAGGCCAGCAAACTAATTTTCGTCTAGAAGTTTCAATGTTTTCGAGTCTTTTTACAGCATACTCTAATAAAAATCAGTAACGATCCTATCCGTAACTCGGCTAGACGTGCTCTTGTTTAACTTCTGTGTCTCGTAGAACATTAATAACAATACAAAATTATATTTAAACGTAGAGGAGTCAAATTTTTCCGCGAATATGCAATTTTCTAAAATAGAATGCAATAGTGCTTTCCTTTTTTCTATTTTCTATTATATTTTAATGAAAAAGGATCCTAAACTGTTAGGTACGTTCTATTTGCTATTGGCTGTACCTTAAATCGTGTTTTCTCAGAAATATTATCAGCTAGCGTAAGACCTGTCATTGGATTATGCTAAACATTTCATTTTAAATGTAATCTTCTATCGAAAGAGATTTTGCATAATTTTTTAAGTGTCAATCCTCGTACCGTTTTAGATTTTAATAATTAAAAAGCTTTTTAATATAATCAATAGGAGTAATTACAGATAGAAATTGTCGGTGGTCTAGTGGCTAGGGCCACTGCCTCCCGTCCGGGAGACGCGGGTTCGATCCCCACCATGTACCAATTTGTTTTCGAATTTCGAATTCATATGTACAATTATTTAACGCTCTTACGATGAAGGAAAACATCGTGATAAAACCTGCACACTCCTGCGAAGAAATTCAAAGGTTGTGTGTGAAGTCGACCAACCCGACTAAGGCCTAATCACTATAAATCAGGGGTGCCTACTCTTAACGCCACCCCCGCCTCCGGGTCTGGTCGAATATGAGCTGTTGATGAAATCACTTTCTTGGTCGACCTTACATAAACGATCACAACACGGTTTTACATCGCTTCTTTCTATTTGCCCTGATTTTACATAAAAGCAGTTTTTAAATATAATAAAATAAATCTTTAGCTACCCAACTGCAGTCTTATCCTCCATTTAGCAGCCGTTATGCAGTTCGTCTGCGTAAACCCTTATTCTCGTGAGTAATGGAGATGGAACTCTTTGGAGAGATCTTCAACTGTTAAGATCATTGCGTCTCTAGATACAATAACTTGATTAAACAGTTTCAATTCGCTTTGTTTGTAAATGGATGGATATTGTAGGCATCATTGTTCTAGAAACTAGATAAACTAAGGCTGCAGTCAGAGCATTTGCCCATTCCCCCTTTCCAGACCTATAACTTGGCTTTAGTCCACCTTTTCAATACTACAAGACCACTTACAACAATAGCTGGAACTCTGGAACTTAATGTGCATTTCGAAACACGAAAAACGCTCTACTGTGAGCTTTTAAAAAAATAAAAATAATAGTTCTAATTAAGAAGATAGATGGCGCCAGGCGTACTTCGTGGATTCCTTTTTTTAATCCCTTTATGGCCCTGGGTGACCCGCCGAATTTCTTCGAATCCACGAATCGTCAACGCCATCTATCGAAGATTTATGAACAATTTTATTTAAAATATATTTTTTTGTATTTTTGCGAAACCCTCTAGGAAACCTTGAAATAAAAAAGCTTTTCGAATCTTGAATGCACATTTTAATTACCATTTCGTCACAAAACAAACCGCGAACTCATTTCACTACACAAATTTAAATGGGAAATACTTATGGGATGAAAAAATACTTTCTGAATTGTTACCTACCAAGCGCTAATGAAAACAGAACGTCCATCGCGACTTTACCTTTAAATCGGTATCCAATGCTGCGTTAGTTCTGCAGTTTTCCAAAGTGTAGAAGGAAAAACATCGATGGTTGTGGATTTTAGTGATAGAAACAGTTTTAAAGGAGGTTTTTGGTGTTAGAGGCGTTTTCGCTCATTAGTCTCGGAATCCGCGGCTTTTAACTGGTACTAGTAGAACTACTGAAGGTGCTTTAAGTATTTTTTTTCTTTGTTTGAAAGTAAACAGTAACCAGACCAGGCTTTTGTTTATTTCGCCTTTGAAAACATATTTAGACGGTGAATAATGGAAACCGTGAGGAGAGAAAGGAATCTCCTACGCAATTTATTGCAACTTTAGAATTTTGTAGAAAAGAACATAGGAACTTATTTATTGAGAAAAAATACCGACATCGACTTAAAATATATAATATAATGCAAGTCTGTATGCCAGGGACATTTTTTTTTAGAATCACGAATAGTGTGAAAAGCTATATCATCAACGGCCCGTTGCAGTCCACTGCTGGACTAAGAGCCTCCTCCACTTAAGTGTTTGGTTTTGCCATAATCTCCACGCTTGGCAGGTGGGTTGGAGATCGCAGATTAAAAGGCTACTGTATCAGAGAGCGCTGCTGCCCGTTCCCTGTTCAATGTGTAGTCCCTAAGTCGCCTCTTACAACAACCACGGGAAGAGTAGGGGAAAAGTTATAATAGTTAAATCATTCTCTATTATTTCTTGACTCTGGTGTTATAGTTATTAAGTCGCCAAAGCTCATTAACATGGCTCATGTTATTATCGACAGCTCATATAGGTCCCCACCGGGGGGCTCGAGCCTACCCTAAATTAAAGCGATCGGGCCTTACGCTGGCCCAGTGCGAGTTTTTCGACTTCACACACTACCTTTGAGTTACTTCGCAAGAGTGTGCAGGTTTCATTCATCACGTCGTTTTCCTTCACCGTAAGAGCAGCGTCGAATAAACGTACATATGAATCCGGAATACGAAAGCACATTGCTGGGGACCGAACCCACGTTTCGTAGACGGAAAACAGCGGCTTTAGCCACTACACCACAGACGCCGGAACCAACAGCTTAACGTGCCTTTCGAAACATATAAATATTTAATGACGAGAAAAGTTTTTAATGTTTTTAATGTTAAGCTTACGAAGCGATTGATGTTTTGATAGTGATCCCGTTTCAGGAAGTCATGCTCTAATTCTAATTTTAAAATCCAGCTATCCTTTCCGTTTTTATGACCAATGAAAGACAGGTGATGAATACAAATGAACGAATGATATTATTTTGAGTGAATGATAACCTAGGGCATAGCTGTCAGATTAATGCCCTTAGGTTATCATTCACTCAAAATAATATCATTCGTTCATCTGTATTTGTAAGTCGGATGTTTTACGTGCTCTCTAAAATTGTGCAATCGACGCGTCCTTAAGGTTCAAATTCGATGTTTGACATCTCCAATATTAGAATGGCCATCTCCTGTCCCTTTTTAATCTTTAAAAGGTGAAAAGGACTGTCGAATTTAAATTAAGGATTAGAGCGTGACTGTGTGAATCCGTACCAGTGTCCTTACGAGGACTCAAACCAAGAACCATTAGCCTCGAAGTTTTAAGATTAAAAAATTACTGGTGTTACAGTTTGCTACAATGTCATGGCGGATATCTGCAGTTAACGAGTTAAGCTCATCTTTTCTCCGCAGTATTTTATCTACAATCGGGATTGTGTAGTTGAGTGGAAAGATGGGAGACTACTTTCTAGCAAACTTTGCAATATCCGTTCTCTTAAAAAGTGCTTAGTCTCGTGGTTTTTCTGAAACTTACGAGTATGCTGTTTTTTTTTTAGTTTTGCCTTTCTTTTTGTAAAGTTAATACCTAATAATAAGTAGATTATAAGTAGAAAACCATCTTACACACGTAATTATTATATTTTCACAAGAGCTACCAAATTGGCGCGAGAGCACACTGTCTATCTGTCAAAGTCCTCCCACCAGTGTTGTGCGCATGCGCTCTATGGACACAACCACTAGTGATGTAGCAATATCAATAAAGTTCGGTTAACACTAATATATGTTTTAAGATTTTCATGGTTGTTAACTACCCCCATACAAAGGCACTGGGTGGAACTAGTCATAGGGCTAGTTCGTTAATTATTAAATTTTAATAATAATATTGTTGTACTTTCGCCCACTAACAGTACTAACCTAGCATAAGCACATTGTTACTAACCTCTTTTATTACCTACTAATTTATTATGGACTGTAGTCTGAAATAAAATATTTTATTTATTTTATTTACTACGCTAAAGCACACAGGAGCCATGCAGCCATGGAGTGTGCAACCGTTCCGAAATATCTAGGTAACAATATTAAATATGACCGTGTTAACAAACCCGAAAATTGTGACAATTTTAGTGTAATAATAAATAATAATCTATAATATAAAAATGAATCGCAAAATGTGTTGGTAAGCGCATAACTCAACAACGCCTGGACCAATTTGGCCAAATCTTTTTTTAAAATGTTCGTTGAAGTTCAAGGATGGTTTTAGGGTAGGTGTAGGGTAGGTGTAGGGTAGGTGTAGGGTAGGTGTAGGGTAGGTGTAGGGTAGGTGTAGGGTAGGTGTAGGGTAGGTGTAGGGTAGGTGTAGGGTAGGTGTAGGGTAGGTGTAGGGTAGGTGTAGGGTAGGTGTAGGGTAGGTGTAGGGTAGGTGTAGGGTAGGTGTAGGGTAGGTGTAGGGTAGGTGTAGGGTAGGTGTAGGGTAGGTGTAGGGTAGGTGTAGGGTAGGTGTAGGGTAGGTGTAGGGTAGGTGTAGGGTAGGTGTAGGGTAGGTGTAGGGTAGGTGTAGGGTAGGTGTAGGGTAGGTGTAGGGTAGGTGTAGGGTAGGTGTAGGGTAGGTGTAGGGTAGGTGTAGGGTAGGTGTAGGGTAGGTGTAGGGTAGGTGTAGGGTAGGTGTAGGGTAGGTGTAGGGTAGGTGTAGGGTAGGTGTAGGGTAGGTGTAGGGTAGGTGTAGGGTAGGTGTAGGGTAGGTGTAGGGTAGGTGTAGGGTAGGTGTAGGGTAGGTGTAGGGTAGGTGTAAAAATTCTTTATTGATCTAAAAGTGCGTTACATGTGAGCTTGGAACCCTGTAGCCTGTGCTAGTTGGATAACTGTGTTACAGGCTACAGTGACTTCCCCTTATTTAATTAGAACATAATCTGGCACTAGTATAGTTTTACATAAACAGAAAAGCAGTAAGGCAAACAAGTAGCTTAAGATATAACTATTAAGACAGTCTAAGATCATTCTAGTTCCGAATAATTCTTCAAATGTACAATGAGTACATAAAATCCAGGGTGTGTGTGTGTTTGTGTGTGTGCAGGTGGGGGGTGTGAGTATACATGTAGCGAGGGAGGGAGAGAAGCTAGCCCTACGCAGTAAATACTTGGGATTGGAAGTAAATATACTTAAATCCAATGAATAACTATGAATAAGATTTATTTCAAAATAATAAAATTTTCCTGAAGTTTAAACCGTTACTAGTGGCTCTGTGAGCTCGCGATATTATTTATGTTTTTCAAAAAGGCTGATTTTACGTTTTCAACTCCCACATCTCCGGCATTTTGAAAAATATCGGATAACCGAATCAACAAAAAATTGTATATTAGGTTTAAAGACATTTATTCTCATAAAAGACAGAAGCCACTTACATGAGAACAGAACATAAACATAAGTTTGCAACGGTCGTTCGCACTACACATTGTTAAACAACAGGTTCATACAATCACTTATCACAACAATATAATCACCAAACCTCCTCTCAACAACAAATTTGTATTTAAAAATTGTTTATGATATGATGGGCAAGTTTAATTTTAAACTGAACGAGAGAATCATTTTTTTAATTTCTGAAGGTAGGTTATTGTACATTTGTGCACCGCCATAAGAAAACATTCGCTTACCGTACATAGTTCGGATTTTTGGTAATATGATAAAACTAGCTCGTCTTGTGCTGCTGCTGCGTTTAGACACGTCTTTCGTTTGGGTAAGTGCGATTGATGTTTGGACAGATTTGTTTAGTACTTTTCTTACGAGAATGCATGTATGATAAGTGTATAGTTGTTTAATATCCATGAGTTTGGTTTCTTTAAATATTTTAGAAGTTGATGCTGAGTAGGGATAGTGAAATAGCATTTTAAGTATTCTATTTTGGGCTACTTGTAATTCGGAAAGTTTTGTTTTATTTGAATTGCCCCATATTTCGATCAGGTAAATTAGGTGTGATTTTATCAAAGAGTTATATATTGACATACGAAGTTTTCGGGGAATACAGCGGACTATCCCACGTAGGGGACCCATAAGAGAGGTTCTTCATCGACCCTGTTCACAAAATATCATGAGAATCGGTTGAGTTATGCGACCGGAGAACAGCCGGTCATACGATAGCATTTTTGCCCAAGATGAAACGCGCTTGCTTCGAGCTCGCTCGGTCAAATGATGTTATGTACAGTAGACAGTACATCAAGCTATACATTTTTGTTGCAAACTAGGCCGTATTACCAACGCGCAAGATACCCCGGTGTATAGCTTGATGAGCTGTTCACTGTACCTACTACAACTAGTGGCTCCGTGAGCTGTAGACCTCGCGAGTCTTTACATTTCTTATGAGTTGATATGACCGTTTATTTTCATTTTCCTTCACAAACATCTCTCCTTGAAATTTATATATCACATTGTTTTTATTTTTTGTTTGTTTTTTTTTCATATTATCTATTTTTATTGGTTGAGAAATGTGATCTGAAGAGGAAAGCCTCAGCGGTAGACCTTGTAAGCTGGCGAACCCCATAACTCCGTCATATTAAAAAAAATCCAAAATTTGATTAATTTATCGAACTTGCTCACAAAATTTCACGAGAATCGGTTGAGAATTGCGATCTGTAGAGTGGAACAAACATATGGACAGACAGACGGACAGACACACAAAAGCAATTTTGGCCAAGCTGAAACGGAGACGCTTTGCTCGCTCGGTCAAACATGCAAATGGTAAAAGATGCAATGACACTTATAATGAGAACTTATTTACTTAAATTATAAACTTCCCCAAAAAAATTCAAAATGTTAATACATCCTATAGAAAATACGATTAAATTTTACAGAACTTTCATATTAATTCAATCAATCAATCAACCTAGTCCACTGCTGGACGTAGGCCTTCCTAAGGGCGTTTGTCCACCGCCGCCGTCACCGGACCGTCACCGAGAACGAGATTATTTCGGGCCGAGTTTAAGATGACGTGACGGCGATCGTTTGTCTACCGCGCCGATATCGGTGGCTCAGTCCTACAGTTTTGTCGTGCATGGTAGTCGCGTTTTCCGTAGAAATAAAACAAACTAGAAGGATGGCTAGTTTCAACCAGCGACAATTGCTTCTTCTGCTTTTGTACGTTCGAAGGCGTAGGAGGCGAAATTTTATCTTTGGACACATCCTTTGGTTTATCCCAAAAACAGTCTTTACTCTCTACAACTTCAATTAATGTATAAATATCGTATTTGAATTTTACTTGCCATTTTAGTACAATTTTATGATAGATAAAACAAAAACTGGGCGAACGGCGCGGTGCGACGGTAGTGTGTGGACAAGAACAAACGTGTTTTGTATTGTGTGACGGTAGTGTCATAAAACCGTGCCAAGTTCTAGCGGTCACGCCGAACTACTCGATACTTCGGCGGCCGGGATGTCGGTGATCGGGTGACGGACGTGCGGTGGACACGCGGCTATAGTAATCTATGTATCGCTACTTCGACGCCGTCATCTCGTTCTCGTTGACGGTCCGGTGACGGCGGCGGTGGACAAACGGCCTAAGGGCACACCAAAGCGTATATATCATTTTAATTATATTGCACTTATTCAAGTTTATTTTGTCAAGTTAAAATTAGAATAAAGAAGGTTAATGTGAAATTAATCGTTTCGTTAAGTTTTAATCCATCGAGATACGCATTTTGTTTGATAGTTAAGCACAACCAGCTTACGCTAAGCTTCCTTCGCTCGGAAACATCTCTGGCTTAACCACAGAATCGCTCCCAGTCATTATGAGTTGGTACCTTTACAAAGTCTAAAAACTTCTTCACTTTTAATATCGAACTTGTAATGACGCTTTATGTTATTTTTATTAAATAGATTTTAAACACTACTAGTGATAAAAATGTATATATGTACTTATCACCAAAACGATATACCTATAGAGTTATTATAACCGATACAAATTCTTAATGAACATTTTATAATTTTTCCTAGTTTATTTTTTTCTATTATTTAGTGCTTATGCCGTGTGGCAGAGTAGAATACATTTGTCACCAACCCCTACTCTTCCCGTGGGTGTCGTAAGAGGCGACTTAGGGACTACACATTGAACAGGGAACGGGCAGCAGCGCTCTCTGATACAGTAACCTTTTAATCTGCGATATCCAACCCGCCTACCAAGCGTGGAGATTATGCCAAAGCCAAACACTTAAGTGGAGGAGGCTCATAGTCCAGCAGTGGACTGTAACGGGCCGTTGATTTGATTTGATTTGAGTGCTTATTTAATGGGTACTTCAATGCAACTTATGCTGAGCTGGAGCCCCTTTGCGGTGCGCAAAACATACCGTACATAATTTAAATTTTTTCTAGTTGCTGTACGGTTAAATCATTGCCGCGACTGGTGTGAACACTCCCTACCGGGACATGCCCGGGTTGCCATTGTGCTCCAAGCCATTACATTGCTGTAGTGGCGGTGTGGCGTATGGCGATACGATCTGTCCCTTTTCTGTTTTTTTTTTTTATGTAGTTATTTTTCTTTCTTTCTTCTATAACTTCTGTGCATGTATGTTTTTGACTTTCTTCCTCTTCTTCTATTTAACTACGAAAAGCATAATTTCCAGTCTTTTCCTTAGTAAAATAAATTTAAAAAAATCTAATTTGGAAAAAGGGTTCATAAAATTACGTCTATCTCATTGAATCCATCGGATTTCCTATTCCAAGTAGCATAGCTTCGTGGAAATAAGGTTTACGTGAAACAGGCTTGACGCAAATGTGGTACCAAAGCCTTATTCATTGCATATCCAGTTATATCCTGTTTTTTTTCAACATCGTGTTGGAAATATATACTTTCCTAATTATTATGTGTACAAACTTGTGAGACTTTATTATTAAGATATGACATCTTGCTTAATTTTTTGTGCCCCCACGAGACATCTAGCCTCCAACACGTAAATACATTGTGTAAATTATTGTTACGTCAATTGCCAATTATGTGTCAAATTTAGATTTTAATGTACTTTTGTCAATTCATAGACTTTGTTCCAGCACTAAAAAACTGAAACGAAACCAAATAATTTTATACCTCAAAAAGTTTAAATTAATGGACCTGATGGACGCTTCCAATTCCACCATCCAAGATGCCACGTTCTGGTCCTTTAATTATCAAATAATAATTTAATAATTTGCCTTTCGCAAACAAGAGAATGATCACTGAATGGACATAATGAATCAATAAACATCAAATCCAAAGATCTCCGACGCGCGTCGCCTCGCGCAAGCGATCGTCTTTTGTTCCTGTGAGCATCAAATCAACCCTAAACGAGCACTTCTTTGTGAATGAATGAATGATTGACCAATGAGGGAAATAATGAGAATGAATAGGAAGTAGAATTTATCGAAGATGTTACTTAATGACTTGATAAATATACGAAATTGAATTCCTTAATCTTCTTTCGCAACTTTTTTATTGTACTGTAGCATCGGGCCTCGTTGGTCTGAGTGCTATGTAGTTTGATACTGGCGATAATATTCTTTTTGTAATATATTCGTTCTCCTTTTAACTATTCAGTTTAGAAAGAGAGCGATAGAAACTTCATACGGGCTGGGCCGTAGAGATTTGACGCTCTCACCTGCCGTCCGCCGTCGTGTGCGGACGATTGTATGACTTTCAGTACGAGTTCGGTGCACTTTGTGATTTAATAAATAGTTATCGTGTTATAAAAGTGTCTTTTATATTTTAAGTGGCGGCTCTCTGCAGGAGAGTCGTTACAGTACTTATAAATAGTGATAAATAAAATAAAAAAATATGTGGGGACATCTCACACACGGCCATCTAATCCCAAACTAAGCAGAGCTTGTACTATGGGTACCACCAGACAGTTCATATACAATACTTAAATAGATAAATACATACATATATATATATAGATAGACAACATCCAGACACAAGGCAAACACAAGTGCTCATTACACGAATGTTTGCCCTGGGCAGGATTTGAACCCGCAACCTGTGCTTCGCAGGCAGGCATACTACCAATACCAATAATTTATCGGTACAGACATTAGACATTACAGAGTTAATCGAAGCAACATTACAAACTAGTAATACAAAAGATAAAAGTCCATTAAAAAGAAAACTTTAATATTTTAGTCACAGAATGTAAAATCTACTATCAAATCTACAACTAAGAAACAATTCATGATATTTCAATGGAACCCTCATCGATTTGTTCCATATCCCATGTATTGAATGGACCCCATGGTGGTATCGCCACTCTCCTTTCCGGTCTATTTGTGCGTCCCATCCATCACGTCGGATCACTCTTGCGCACTTCCGGATTGAGAGACCTGCTTACTAGTGAACATCCTATAAGAACTGCTAATCTTTCTTTTTGTTTTGTACGGAAATGTGCGATTTCATTCTATGGGCAAAAGTGATTATGGACTTAATACATTTTGTATGGCTTTTTATAAGCATTTTTTCTCAAATTTATTTCTTGTCTTTATTTATGTTGTACTTATGGCATACTGAAAGTTTCTAGATTCTGATAAATAAGCCTAGATATAAGATTTACGATATTCGCAATTAATGCATTTTTGCATTCGCTGAAACCACTGTATGAAGCAGTTGGACCAGCCTTCCTTAGGGACCCCTTCAATGACTTCATGGAATGCATTCACCGCCGATTCAGGGCTCGTAAAACGTGTACCTCTAAGCTTGGCTTTAATTTTTGGAAACAAAAAGAAGTCGCAGGGTGCGAGGTCCAGGCTGTAAGGCGAATGTGTCATCAGTTCCATATCTACTGCTATTAATATTAAATTGTGCTACTGTGTCTAGAAACTTGAAATTTGAACAATAGGTAGTTCTTGGAACGTAGGCAAACACTATTATTGGAAATATCTTCCCTAAGAGGAGGAAGGTGGGTGGAAGTTTGTATGATATCTTTATTGTCGGATAATTTCAATCTGTTACAGTCTGTAATGTCCTAACCAAACTGGGGAATGTCTCACAAAGAAATTTGTTGTTTGACTCCACTAGGATTCAAACACTCAACTTCCATTATGAGAGTCAAACGTTCAAGGTTCTGAATAAAATTCTAGAAAAGAACAAGAATTTTTCTTGTAACATTCTATGTAGTACCTACAAGATTGCTACAGTCGCGCATTATTATTTTTGCTACAGTCGCTTCGCCGCTGCCGTAGCGTTCTGTATGAATTACATCACTTTTATTTAAAATCGGCTCTATCGAAATAGAATAAAACTTAAATCTCTCATTTGGTTCAAGTGGGGAAGCTGGCTTTGTTTTGTGTAAAACAATACACGGCGGGCACTTGTTCGAATGTCGCTCTTGTTAAAGGGGGGGAGAGTCGAAATCTAGATAATAAAATTATTTAACCTGACTGCGCTGAATTCGAAAAGTAAAATTCAAAATTCAAAATAGTTTATTTGCATAGAATAGGTGTACATGGTCTTATAAAGTAAAAAAGTTCTCTATTCCGCCAACATACATTAGCATGCAAAATAAAATAAGATTATAGTCTAAGTATTCAGGTCAAGAAATTCATGCACACTATATAGACAAAGATTTATAAGCCACTCTCTTAATTTTTTGATCATGCCATTAGTTGGACCTTCTTCAAATCTGTCTGGAATTTTATTATATACTCGAACACAGATACAATAGGAACTTTTCTGACAGAGTGCAGTTTTTGTACAGAATCCGGGTACTAATCTATAAGGATATCTTTTAGTTCTAGGGTTAACATCCATCGCTTTTTTAAATAGTTGAGGATATTTTTTTACAAACTTAAAAATTTCAAGTACATACCAAATAGTATAACATGACCTTACCCAGGAGTTATTTCTTCTGTGGAGTAGGTACGACTGTCCAAGAAAATGAGTATACCACCCTAAGGCTCAATTGCAAAATATCGAAAAACAATTATTATTTTAATTTGTAGATCGATTTGTCAGATTCAACATTAACCTTATTTTAATTTTGGGAAAAATAGCTACTGTCATCGATATACCTCTCAGGATAAGAGCAAGCTGAAGTGGCTATGAGCAGGTCATATAGCTCGACGAACCGATAATCGTTGAGGAGAAAGGTTCTCAAATGGTGACCACAGGTCGTTGGAAGGCGTAGTTTTAAACGGCCTCTCACAAGTTGGACAGATAACTTAGTGAAGGTTGCGCCGGTGGATGCAAGTAGCGCAGGACCGTATACGTTGGAAACTTATGGGGGAGGCCTATGTTCAGCAGGACGTCTTGCCAGCTTATCATGTCACCTTATTTTACGATATCGGGAAAAACATTAATCTCTTTATGATTTCGCCGCGGTAGGTTAATAAAAGGGTGGGTTATGGGTGGGAGGTGCCATCTGGCGGGCAATTTGTATGTTAATCGCGCGTGTCATAGTTTTGTGTTGGGTTGTGGGAGGATTTTTTTTCATATATTTATATTGAGAATGTGGATGGTGTAATGGCGAAAGCCGCTGCCTTCCATTCAGCAGATACCAGTTCGAACCATACCAAGAATTTCTAATCCAACTTCCTATTTTTTTCTTTTAAGTAAACCTTTTTAGAATTTAAAGATAAAGATAAAATAAAAAATAAATTTAAAAAAAAGATAAAATTTTAGGGTCAGTTTGTAAATGGAACGACTTCAGCTTCGCCAAAGGGACAATCGCCTACAAATCCGCATCTTGACCAATAATCGCAAGAAAACAATTATTTTTAATTGCACTATTAAACGCCTATATCTCTGTTTGAGTCTAGACAAACTCGTAAATGAGCAGCTATGGCTATAGCTTTGGCTACTGTAATTTTATGTCTCGGTCTAGCCTAGACATGATCAATAATGGATTTCCTTTAATTTTGTACTTGAGAAGCAAAAAAACCTTAAGCAATTAGTTTTATTTAAATGCACAAAACGTAGCTAGATTTCCACTACGGCGTAGCTAGTGTTTTGCTACGTCGTAGCTTTCTACTACCGCGGCGTAGCGTTTGTTACATTGTTTTAAAAAAACAAGACTTTACTTTAAAAAAACTTTAGGTAGGTATATAAAATATTCTTTACAAGGTTGTTATCGTCAAAAAAAAAGTGCTTTTTAGCAAAATATATAAAAAAAAGTGCATATTTTTAAATAGAAGTACTTATTTTCTGACTTTTTTTTTATGTCGTGGCACTGTTCAGGTATGAAATTTGTGGCAGAAGCCAATCTTGATTATAAACATTTCCCACCAAGTGTTAGCGGACTTAGAGGTTCGTAAATTTCCTATATTTATCTCATATGTGTTCTAGCAAATACTAAACTAGTAGGAAATTTTGATCCGCGCGCTCCATACATTTTGATGATGATGATGATGATAGCCGCCATTCAAAGATATTATTTTTAATGAAATAGCTAAGAAAGGGTAGGGTCTCGCCTGAGAAAATCAAATATTGTTATGCCACACTATTCCAACACTTACTATTGGCGTGATAATTTTGTAATAAAGTTCATGTAGGCCATCACATCAAACCGGCATTAAAGAAACGTACCTATCTGGCTAAACAGTGCAGCCAGAAGTGTCAACACAAAGTACCTATACTTTGCTATGATAATAACAAAATAGCTCACCAAATATCAAGACAATCTTTGAAAAAACTGCATGTTAGCGAACCAAAAGGCACAAACTTCATTTTCCAGTATTTAATTTGAATATTATTCGAAAAAAAAAGCGTTTGGATATATTTTTCTCGATTTGGTTTACCATTCGATTCGGTATTTAAATTTCACGTTTTTAGTAGAAGCTTTTAAACTGGCCAGTTATGTTGGATCATTAAAATAAAATAGCGATTCGATTTTCAAATTGTTGTTTCATGGCATCCGTGCTGATTGCACGTGGTATACGGAATGTTCCCAAATTAATTTTATAGTGCTTTTGGTATATGAAATTGTACAAAAGCCAGTTTTTCGTGGGTAATTTAATCCAGTTTTATTGTTTGGATAGCTTTTAAACTAATGGAACAAAAACTTGATTGTAGTTTTTTTTGTGTATATTATCTTGCGTCTATTTTGCTGATGATTTTTAACACTTTTATTTAAGTATTATTAAGATCATATTACTGTTAAACAGAGTCAGAAACATTGTTTTACTCATTATTAATAAATTCATTAATAAACTGAACTCATCAACATCTCAAACTTAATTTACTTTTTAATGTTTCTAATAAGCTACCAAGTTGTTTGCAAAGGTTATCGAAAATTTATTTAACTTTTACTACTCACTACTACTTACTTACTTACTTAGGTGTTTGTTTATCAAAAGGGATACCAGTTTTTTTTTTAATACAAAAATCTTTATATCTTAAACAAGAACATATTACATAGCTAGACAAAGGAGTCTCCCAGGAAGCAATTATTTGCCTGTGTCGGCCCCCCTCCTCTAACGGATCCTAAATTAATTGCATAATAATATCTTTTCTTGTTAGATTAAAAAATATATAGAATTACAGAATTATAAGCTAAGTGATTAAACATGGATATGGATTTAAAAAAGATATAAGAAAGGAATATAAATATAACAATATAGCAAGAAGCGCGCGGTGTGTGTGTGAGTGAGTGTGTGTGTGTTTGTGAGTGATTTTTTTTTATTATTTTGTATTTTTTTTTTGTATTATCTAATATTATGTAGAAAATTCTCAATGTCATCATAACTTATCTTTTTGCTAATCTGTTATCTTCGTTAAAATAAACGTTCTGATGGAGTAATCTCCATATTATCCCGAATCTTTTGTATTTCCCTTATGGAAAAAGTCAATAATTCAAGAACTTTTACGGTCATAACCTGACCTGACCAGTCAGCATGTTTTAAGTAACATTGTACGACATGGGGAGGAGCGGTATTAAGAATCAAAACGTGTATAAAATTGAAGTGGTTTATTTATAATATTTTATTACGACATGAATTTTTCCAAGGACAGTCTACAATAGAATCACCTCTTGAGCATTCCAAATATGTTTGTTTCTTCTAAATTCAAATAAACCCGACGATTCTAAAAGTATTTACGGCCAGCAATAACCAACGAGGCTGAGACGTATAGGTATGAACACATACCTAACACATTGATACGTCGAAATGTCGAAATACTCTTCTTCGTCCTAGCGTTTCCCCGGCCTAGTGCTGGGGTCCGCTTTCCTACTTAATCTTCTCCACTTTGCCCGGTCTTCGGCATCCTTAGGTGTGAGATTGTTCTCCTCCATATCCGCTTTCACGACGTTCAGCCAATGCTTTTTAGGCCTACCACGTGATCAAGGGCCCTGGACAGTAAGGTCGAGGCAAATAATATAAAAAAAAATCATCCCAAACACTTAGATGCAGAATTTAAACAGTAATCCAATCTGGTCTTTTCTCTCAATAGATGCTTTTAAAAAGACATTCCGAAGCGGCCATTAGGTTTTATTGTGCGTGGTAAGGCCGAGACCTCTAGCAAAGACCTCCTGTGTCTCCAATTAGCCTGTTTTGTAACTGGCAGGAAAGGAAACCAACGATTTAATAGAAAAATAACCGGCCAAGCACGTGTCGGGCCACGAAAAGTGTAGGGTTCCGTAGATGTCAATACTTAGGTACCTTCATAATAATGTATGAATTATTCTAAAGAAATAAACAATTTGTATTTGTATTTGTATTTGTACCTGTTTAAAACAGTTAACATTTATCAAAATATTTTTCTATGTTATTTGTTATGTACAAGTACATTTTATAAGTTGGTCTATTATTCGATAACCTAGTAAAGCCTGCTTGATGTTGATAGTACCTTTTAAATTCATCCATCATTATAGGTACTGTACCGTGATTTTTTCACATTTCCAAATACAACATGGTTTCGCTGGTAGGGGGGGGGGGATGAAACTTGACTCTAACAAAAATAAGCACTTTAAAACGAAATATTTCTGATGCAGTTTAAAATGAAATCCAAAATCCTGCCATCTGTTGAAAAAAATACAATCTAATTTTTTATATTTTTTATTTATTTATGGCACTAGTTGGACTTTGTGCCAGTGTCAAGTTTTATAAAAGGTAATAAAACGGTAAAAAAAAGAGCTCAACAAAATTGAAAATTAGGTAAAATTATTATACATATCTACATCAAAAATAAATAAAAAATTAAATAACTCCTTATATAATATAACACTACGTACACAGATACATTTTTTAATACTATAAGCAAAAAATAAACAATATACAGCATTAAAGATATTTCACCACAAAAAAAAAAAACAAAAGAGTGCATTCGAATTTCAAATTTTCGTGACAAAATGTACGGACTGTCACATTTCCTGTAATAAAATGTCAAAAAACTAGAACAAATCAAATATAGCACGTACGTTTCGCGCGCATTCCACACCTGCGCGCGTCCGGTTTTGCCGCCCATTTCATTTCCCGCCATTTTGCTCGGCTCGCGAGATACTTTTTAGGGTTACGTACCTCAAAATGAAAAACGGACAAACGGACATCGAAGTGTTATAAAGGTATATACCTTTATAACACTTCGATGTCCGTTTGTCTGTTTGTCTCTCTATCTGTCTGTCAAGACAAGGGGTCTCTCAAGAAAGCGTTGAAGGAATCAAGTTAAAAATTATATTGAATACTTAAATCCTTGAAGTCAATACCAAATACTTAAATGTATGGTTTCTTAGAGCTCTATAGAGTTTAACCACGTT
This sequence comes from Carpatolechia fugitivella, assembly GCA_951230895.1. NCBI lineage: Eukaryota > Metazoa > Arthropoda > Insecta > Lepidoptera > Gelechiidae > Carpatolechia > Carpatolechia fugitivella. Next base: position 16,095,744 of record OX579654.1, on the reverse strand, counting down.
TTCATACAAATTTTACTCTACTCACAAAACCTGTACTTCTCATTAATTTAATACAAGTAGGAATAAATATGAAATCAGGAATTTGTGCTTATTTACCATTAATAATATTGTTTGTGTAAATGCCATCAAGAGATAGCGCCACTTGTTAAAATCAACAATTTTTTTTTTTACTTATAAACTGCGTACGGTGGTAAGGTTTTAAGGTGCTCCCACACCGTTGTTTGTAACTGTTTCAAACAGTTTTGTTTTGTTTTGTCTCCAACTGTTACTAAATGTTTTGTTTATAAATGTTTACAGACGTTCGTCAACTGTTCGGAACAGTTGCAAACTGTTTATACTCCCACTGAATATTACATAAATATGTGCATTTCTAATGTTTTGGATTGTATCTGAAACGTTTCCAAACGTTTATAAACATTTCTACTAATTGATCCCACACTGGATGTTTAAAATTGTTTGGAAACGTTCCCCTCAACGTAACCCTCAATGCGCGCGTCGGACTCGCACTTGGCCTGTTTTTTACAAAGGCAAAGAGCAGAATGGAATGAGAATGAACAAACAAATGAAAGCTAGGTTACTTTTTGTTCACATCTGGTTTCTTTGTTTTTAATTTCCGTAGTCGCTACGCTGCTCATACCTTTATCATCGTTTGTCGCTAAACGCGTTTTTACCTTGGGGACACTGAGGAGATGAGTATAGTGGGACAAGTTTCTAAATGTGATGATAACATTTAGAGGAACAAAAAAAGAGATAAATATCTTCTCATTTTTTTATATTTAATGACGAAACATATACTTTTGAGTAAGCTCGCTACATCGTAGATCCCATCCCTGCTCTCGGGCTGGATCGGGATTAAGAGCAAACCCATATAATATATTAAAAAAAACGGCCTTAAACATCCAAAATAAACTATTCATTCATTTAAATCAAAGCTCACATTATTTTTTTGTCTTGTGTGCTTATTCACGAAAACTAAACTCGACAGATTCGTCAAAAACTTCAACTCATTTTTATCCTATACCGTTTATTCTATAGAAATTTCCGGAACCAATTGTTCGAGTTTATTAAACATAGGTAGTAAAGATTTAAATAACATCTCATCAACATCTGAATTCCTTCGATAGAAATAGTATAGATAACATGTTTCACATCATCAACAGCTCATATACGTCCCCACCGAAGGGCTCGAGCCTACCATGTAACATGTTTATTGCAACAAAAAAAACACACTCACTAATAGACCTATTTAGGATCAAGACATCGAGCACCAGGTACTTATTTTAATGTCATTATTGAATAGATTTATTGGAATAAATCGATTTCGCTCTTTAATCAAAAGGATTGTGATTTTTATTCATCTGGAAGAGAAGTGAAATATAAGTCATCCATTAAAAGGGTCTAATTATGTCCTAATAAATTAGCTGTGACATAAAATTGTCGCCGCGAAAATATGAAGTGCTCTGTCATCCGCTATCTTGGTTTATCTTAGGGTTGGCCCGTATAAAAAATATATTTTAAGAATAGCTAGGATATTTTTTTGTAAGTATTTAAAACAAATTTGTTTTTCACTCCGTAGAAAACAAGGTTGCTTAGAAGAAATTAGCAATGTGGCCGCCAAACTGAACACTATTCTTAAAATGCAATTTTCTGTGTAAGAAACACTGTGTGCAATTAAGTATATTCTATTCTGAAACCGTCTTAATTAATTAAATGAAATAAAATATTGCGTCATTTACTCATTTACCTCGAGCTTTTCATGAGAGATTAAAAAAAAAACATAAAAAGTAAGCTCATTAAAGATAAAACAGTTAAAAGGATGAAAAAGGTTGGCTCCATATTGCGAAGAGAAATGACTTGCCTAATGATGCAAGCATTTCGTACAAATTTAATGTACCTACTTATAATATTTTTTTCTTAATTAATCTTAATATAATACTCCCAAAGAAATAACTTTTTTATATTTCAGTCATTTTTATTGACGAAATTTTTACTACCGCAGGTAAATCAGCCTCATCTATAAAAAAACATGTCAAGTAGCTAGGTAACCATAATATTAAAGAGCATAAACACACTCTATATTAACGTACCCATTCACTCATTCGTTCATTTGAACGAACGAATGAAATATTATGTTGACATTTCTCTAGTCGACTCAGAACTGAAATTTACTGACGTCATAATATCCTCCGATTATTTCAAGCGTGAAAAATTATTAAATGATACCCTACGGTAGTGTAGTAGCTAGTAACACTGCCTCTCTTTCGGGAAACGCTGGTTTGAATCCTACCATGAACTAATATGTGTTTTTGAAATTTACGTTCATTCGACGCTCTTATGGCGCAAGAGAACATCTTGAGAAAACCTGCATAATAATATCATCAATGATCCGTCCCCACCGAGGGGCTCGAGCCTACCCTGAATTAGGCCAATTAGGCCTTAATCGACCACGCTGGTCCAGTGCGGGTTGGTTGACTTCACACACAACCTTTGTATTTCATTGCAGGAGTGTGCAGGTTTCATCACGATGTTTTCCTTCACCGTAAGAGCGTCGAATAAACGTACAAAATGTGAATTCGAAATTCGAAAACACATTGGTACGTGGTGGGGATCGAACCCGCGTCTGCCGGACGGGAGGCAGCGGCCCTAGCCACTAGACCACCGACGCTTTTCATATGCCTACGATGAAATTTAAAGGTTGCGTGTGAATGTAACCAGTTTGCACTGGGCAAGGTTGTCTATGGTCTGATCGCCCTTATGCAGGGTAGACTTTAGCCCTTCGGTGCGACATATCAACAAAACCAACCCCATGCCTTTTGGTTGGTAATGTAACGATAATGCCCTAAGTTTCGGTGTGATATAAAAATCTCAAACTAATGTTAGTAAAGAAACAAAATAATAACGTTAGTACCGGAAACCGCTTTTGTTATGTAACAAAGCAGCTTTACAGGAGTTACAGGTTTGATACGAAATCCTAGCGAAAAGAAATACCAAGTAATATTTTACACGAGTATTGTGAGAGGGTTGTATTGTGGTACCGCTGCTTGTATTATGTCTTTCATACGAGTAGATATGGGTATATCTTGTTTAGTCCATATGAGCATACTATAGCTTTCCGCCCGCGGTTTCACCCGCGTTTAATGAGTTTTCCCGTAGGAACGAAGTGTTTTCCCGCAGTAAAAAGTACCCTATGTCCTATTCCAAGACCTTACCTATATGCGTGCCAAGTTTCATCCCGATCTGTCCAGTGGTTCAAGCGTGATTTGGCAACAAACATCCAAACTTTCGCATTTATAATATTAATAGGATAGGATTCAAACAATACATTGAGTGTAGTTTGGTACTCATCCCTACAATATAAATAATAAAATATTATTTACTATACAGAAATAAATCGGATTCGGTCATTTATTTATTTATTTGGCTCTTCTACAACCGATGAGCGTTGAAGTAGACGAGTGCGCCTAGTCGGGGAGTTCAATGTGAGTTCAGTGCAGTATTAAGTGCAAGTTGAAGAGCCAGTCAAAGTCAAAGTCAAAGTCAAAATAATTTATTTCCATAGGATGTTATTACATCACTTAGATCCGTCATTACATTTTTTGGGTGAGTTCACTAACACAATAGCGGAATCTGTGGAGAAGAGCTCACCGAAGAAACTCCACAGTCGTCGCATCTTTTGCGTTTCCTTTTTTAAATAAAATGTTGTCAATTACAAAATTAATGCTTATTACATATCGAAAAAGCCTGCTATTTAAACAATCTATTCCCATGGACACCTGTCTTCTAAGTAATCAGATATCCTATAGTAACCTTTTTGATACAATTTCTGTTTTATAATTATTTTAAACTTGTCTAAAGGCAAGTTTTTAATATCAGTAGGGACCTTATTGTAATAGCGTATACAATTGCCTTTAAAAGAATTACTAAAGTGATAATTTCGGTGTTGTGCTACTCATGCGCGATCAAGCATAGTTTGCGACGTTTTGGCTTGTGTACTATAAGTGTGTAATAAAAGACTTTTCCTAGTGAACAAAATTTTCAATCCCTGAACCCCGCTCGCTCGTAACAATATATACTTCAGTTTGTCATAAGATCTTCTATGATAAAGTAGACTATGTGTTAGTCGTTATTGCTTGCTATTTGCATAAGTATTCTTTCAGTGATATATTATTTCAGTTTGTTACTGAAACTCGCTGTTAGGAAAATAATGTTGCCACTTAGCCGCTTTGATCTCTGTTTCTTTATGGTAATAATATCTTAGAAATCAATTTAGAAAATGGTTCAGGCGCTTTCATTCAGTTTCAGTACATAACAATTTTGGAAAAAATCTTTTAATGGTGTAACGAGGCATTCGTCCTCTCTCCTGTTTTATGACTGGCAACATTTCTTGCTGGCAGTTTTATCTTTCATTTTAAATTCATTTTGAAATTTAGATTTCTTACGTTTCGATTCTGTCTTTTTTCTGCTAAATTCTTCCCTTCATGTTCTGATCTCCAAAAGTAAGCTTATCTATGTTACTATTTTTCCAGTTATATAATATATAAATACATAAATACCTTTTCTCCGGACTGTGCCCTGGTTATTGCCACGCTTTATTGTATAATTATTCTACAACACTCTTCGTGTGGTGCTTAAAATTTGCTTCGGTAACGACTTGTTTAGAATAGAAGACAGAAACCTTTTTGTATCAGAAGTCAAAGTATATTTCATTCATTCATTCAACACGTTGTATTTCGTCAGCGTGCCTGTAACAAACATTTGTATAGTGTTTTCTTTGTATTTCTATCTACGTTATTGATCTAAGTATACATTTATCAACTGTCTAATACAGTAAAGGCTCACTCAACCTTGTCTAGAATCAGATGGCCAATAAAATACTAGCTGTCCACCGCGACTACGCTCCCGTTGTGTAAGATTTTTCCCGTGGGAATAAGACTTTTTCCCGTACAGTATGTGTTAATTCAAGGTACAAGCTATCTCCACTCCAAATTTCATCCAAATCGGTTCAGTAGTTACGCGTGAAAGCGGAACTAACATACAAACACCCAAAAAAAATCTTTCTCATTTGTCACAGTGTTGAAGTGTGGTTTTTAATTAGGGGTCAAGTATGTGTTCTTTTTGCATGATTGACCGACGCGTGTTCTACCCACTTGTCATTTTCCCGAATTCTCAAATAAGTGTATTTTTTATTTACTTAAACGAAATGCGATGTCAGACCAGACGTTCCATTTAATAAATATGACATGTCTCTTTTGATATTAGATTTCGTCAAAGGACCTCCTCTTAGATGTTTCTCCATTGGAAAACGGTATTTAATATTATGTTTGTGGGTTTTATACATTTTAACGTCAAGCCATGTGAAAGATTATAATCCATCTTGATCTATACTAATATTATAAAGAGAAAAGATTTGATTGTTTGTTTGTTTGCATTGAATAGGCTCCGAAACTACTGGACCGATTTTAAAAATTATTTAACCATTTGAATCCTTCATTATCCCTGATGAACATAGGCGATAGAATATTTTCAAAAACGTTAACAACAACAAAAACGGTAACAATATTAAATATAAGCGTGGTAACAAACCCGCAAATTGTGATAACTTCAATAATGTAAACAAAAGTGTGAAAAATATACCAAAATAGATCAAAGTGATGTACAACAGTTTTATAGAGGACAAAGAAGTCCGCGATACCATCCGAGTCTTTAATGTTTTTAAGTTAAATTTATATTGAAATCAAATTTATCTTATCTTATCTTATCTCTTATAATATGTCTGGTGTAGTGTAGGTTTAGAGCAGATGTTGGGAAAAATGGCAGGACAACGTCTGCCGGGTCAGATATCTGTATTAAGTATGTAGGCCAGATCCTTATAATACATAATATCCTTACTAATATTATAAATGCGAAAGTTTATAAGTACATTGATGTATGGATGGATGGATGTTTGTTACTCTTTCACGGAAAAAGTACTGAACAGATTGGGATGAAATTTGGAATAGAGATAGTTTGTACCCTGGCATAACAAATAGGATACTTTTTACGGAAAAAAGTCTTATTTACCGTTCTCGCCTTTTCCACGTGCTATTCCATTTTTTTCCTTGTAACAGGATGTTCTTCCTTATTAGTTCGTAAAAATATGATATTTTGGCCCATCCTCTCTCCTTCTTCATAACTCGGTCATGTAATCGTAGTTATATAATTTATTAAAATTCCTTTTACTTGAAAAGCATACATCGGGTACATTTGTCAGATAATCCCAAGAGAAGAGACGCTACGTTTCACCGAAAATTTAAAAAAAAAACAATTGTGAGCGCGGGAAACTCATCCAGCTAAGTGGGCGGGCGAGGAATTCCTTTTTTAAAATAATTTTTAATTACTTTTTCGTATTGAGATTGAAGGATAACGTATGTTCTGCACAATTTTTAATTTTCGACAACGATGGGACCCTGGTGGTCTATATTTCATAATAAATGCTATTTCTGCGCGTTATTGTTTCACTTCGAGTTGAGTATGTATATTGCTAGAATGTTTTTTTTTATATAATCTGGTATGCACGTCTAAGCATATTATTATAAATAAATTCCATAAATTCTATGGAACATTTTTGATAATCGCATTAATCAAAATACAAATAACAAACTAAACTACTTTATACCACTTAACATTATTGTTCTTGGTATCAGTTTATAAATAACAAAAAATGTAGGTACATAAATTATATAAAACATAAATATTTTAAGTAAGAAAGACTACACGTTTTGTTTAAAATGTTGGAGAACTACTAATACCGAAATTAATATTTACTGTTTACTATTTTAACAAACTATGATAGTATTAATAATTTTTGTAGTTCATAGATATATTATGTAACATAAATATGATATGACTACATTAAGATAATAAGAACTTTAAACTTTTTTAAATAATTGCGAATAAGTTGATTTTTTATGTTTAATACACAAATAAATGATATTTACAATCAAAGAGTTTTGTTATTAAATATTACTTAAACACTTTTTCGTTTAACTGTACCTTATTTTATTTAAACAATAGATTTTTTTAATCATTTCGAGGTTGGTCCCAGATGCCGGAAGAAAAATAAATAAATTAAATGGATCCGGCAACTGGGACCGCGGTCCCACTTTCTTGTGGTCCCAGTTGACGGAAGCCTCGCCCAATGCACCACCGAAAGAATGGCGATATTATGAGGTTAATAATTACAATATAAATATGATTTTCTCACTCTATTTTATATCTAGTCGGCTTCTGATGATGATAATATTACAAAATTAAATAGAAATTTTGATCAAGATTAGAATTACAATAGTCAAAAAATTAAAATCAGACTAATTAGTCTTATTAATAAGAGCGATATTTGAATAAATTATACGAATATTTTTTTTATCATTTTTAATTTGAGAATGAAATTACTGAAAGAAAATCTGGTCCAATATAATAAACAGTTCCCGTATAAAATTATCCACAACCACAACACATATTTTTTCTTAACTCAATTCGTCGAATTTGAAAAGTTTAAAATTTGATTACTGAGTGGAAGACCCATGAAAAATTCGACGTTGATTGTGAAAAAAGTTCGTAACACATTTGTAATGCAAAACGTCCGTTTCGGCGAGGTGTTGACGAGAATAATTTCTGAATTTCGAAATTTCAATCAACACTGTTATTTTGTTTGGCATAATTAGGATTCGAAACGAGTTTAGGTGCGGGCGTAGGCTTTGTTATAGGTAATTGAATTAAAAAATCTACAAACGTATAACATAGCCTTATATAACGTGTTAGACCGTCAGTAAATAGGGGATCGGACTGTTCACCATATTTTATGAATTTACCACATTTTAAGAATTATTTTATAAATATAGATTAGTAGCAGACGATTCGCGAAGAAAGAAACAGAATCGGTTGAAAAACGAATTTACAGCGATTTTTTAGTTTCAATATGTCTGTCTCTTTCAAAAACTATTTTTTGTATGGAGATTATATGGCGTTACTAACAAATGACGTCACAATTAGGTAACACAAAATCTCTCGAGTACCTCAGACCATGAAACCGGAACTGTTCTTTATTAGTACACTTTGCGATTTTTGTGTACAACATAAAATATATAATTATTAATACTTCATATTTTCTGTTGTGTCGTAAATTAATAAAAAATCTCATAATCATAATTTTAAGAAACGGAACCTTGTTTACGACTTTTTCAGTGCGAAATGTGTCGAGTTTTATGGGTTATCTCATTTTATTGTAAAAATGAGCTTATTTTAACACGTTTTTATTAACTCGCTTTCTTGTCTGTCTGTTTGTTTTTATATTTTTAAGTGAAAAATATGCTTGTAAAATTTGAGCTGAAGATATATTTTTCAAATACGTTTTCTAAATAGGAGTCTGAGCTTTTTGCTCCCTCCAAAATTTTGCATCTGCTATATTGCAACTAGAGCGTCGGTGGTCTAGTTGCTAGGGCCGCTGCCTCCCGTCCGGGAGACGCGGGTTCGATCCCCACCACGTACCAATAAGTTTTCGATTTTTAAATTCATTACGTTTATTCGGCGCTCTTACGGTGAAGGAAAACATCGTGATGAAACCTGCACACTCCTGCGAAGTTAAAGGTGGTGTAAATTAAAAAATTCGACCAGCCTGCATTGGGCCTAATCACTCTAATTCAGGGTAGGCTCGAGCCCCTCGGTGGGAACGTATGTGAGTTGTTGATGATATTACCACTTATTTACTAACCTGAGTTACTGAGTCACCTAAGACATTGTGCAAAGCGTCTTACTTGCTTGGGAAATTACGTCTGGTAAATCAAATAGGGTATCGGACTGTTCCTAAATTTACCATATTTTATGAATTATCAGACGATTCGCGACGAAAAAAAACAGAATCGGTTGAAAAACGAATTTACAGTGATTTTTTTTAAATTTCAATATGTCTGTCTCTTTCAATAAAGATTTTTTGTATGGAGATTATATGGCGTTACTAACAAATGACATCACAAGTGGGTATGTGCCTCTCTGTCTAATCTTGAATTTCAATCCTTAACTCGGTCAATTTTAAAGATTCTTTTAGTGTTCGATAGCAAAAATTCTTTTAGTGTTCGATAGCAGAAACTACGAAGTTTGGATTTATTAAATATTAAAAAAGTAGTCCGATCCCCTATCCTGGTATTATTGTGGTCGTTAATCCAAGATTGAGGCTAGACAACTCTGACAGTAGAGTTAATCAAGCTGACCACTAGATGGACAATATTATCTACCCGTTTTGTAGTCGTCATCACTTTATAATATCCCTAACAGCCTCCGTGGCCGAGTGGTCGAGATTTCGACGCCCGTTACGGAGGTTCCGAGTTCGATTCCCAGTGGGGACACTGTCAAGCAAAAATCTCTTTATGAGACTTTCCCCAGTTTGGTTAGGTTAGGTTAGGTTATTGCAGGCTGAATCACCCGATTGTCCGAAAAGAAAGACGATTCCGTGCTTCGGAAGGCACGTTAAGCCGTTGGTCCTGGCTACTATCTAGTCGTTACATGAGCCATGTCAGTGACTTTTGGCGGCTCTATAACACCGACACCAGGGTCTCGTGTGGTCGGTTGCTGACCCACACGATGATGATGAAATATCCCTAGTGAGGGTTTCGAGCCTAACCTGAATTATGTGGGCTCGAACTTCTCGGTTATTAAGGCAGGCTAGTCAACCACGCTGGCCCAGTGCGGGTTGGTCAAATTCACACACAACCTTGGAATTTCTTCGCAGACGTAAGTATATCCTCACGATAAAGAGCGCCGAATAAACGCGCAAATGAATTTGAAATTCGAACAATATTACGTATTCAAATACATAACGTCCTTGTATATACTTCAAGTACTTTTTTAAAGTGCGCGGAACTGTAAAACATAAAGTGGTGTTCACAATACTACGACGGTTTACGACGTGTAAGGCGAGAGCTCATCTACGCAGTTTATTGCGCTAAGACGACTTTATCCACGTTTACGGGCCGTTACAGTGTGAAACGACCTTTATGATCCGGTAATGTTTCTTCGATTATGTGTTTGAACAGATTGTGATACGTATGATCGATTTTAAAGATGTATTTGGTATGATGGGGAGATTTTTGTAAGAATCGCGCTCAAGATAAGGAGTTCATCATCAACAGCTCATATACTCGAGCCTACCCTGAATCAGGGCGATCAGGCCTTAGTTGACCACGCTGGCCCAGTGCGGGTTGGTCGACTTCACACACAACCTTTGAATTTCGTCGCAGGAGTGTGCTAGTTTCATCACGATGTTTTCCTTCACCGTAATTAATTATTATAATTAATTATTATAAAGTAAATTCGAAATTCGAAAACACATTGGTACGTGGTGGGGATCGAACCCGCGTCTCCCGGACAGGAGGCAGCGGCGCTAATCACCGACCCTCCTGTGTGGAAAATATGAGTGAGTAGGTTTTTGTAATATTTGTGAAAAAATGCTTCATAATATAAGGATATTAAGACTGCTTCACAATTCCACACACATTTTCCTTCTTTGAATAAGAAACTGTCAAGGATAATCCAAAATGAAGTCAATCCATTATTTTATTAACGCAGATTGTACCTCTACCATTATTTAAATAACAGTGACGTCGACCATTACGAATATTAAAAAAAAAACACTTTTACTAATTTTCGATACAGGTCTACCGGGTAAAAGACATCGCCCAAAATTCTATGGCTGGTTGGTTAAACTCCACATTTTTAATCAAAATGTCGCCAAAAGACTGGAAAAAGGAACCCTCTCAAAAAAGAGAATTAATAAGGATAAATCACTTAAAAGTAAAATCTTTTAACTTTACAAAGGGATAGTTTTTAATAAATAATTAATAGTCTTCATTTGTTTACCTAATCGGTTGATGGAATGTCGACAAAAAAAGAAAAAAAAACGTTTTTTTTTTATCCCTAGTTTAAAAAACTATTTCAAATCAATTTTATAGTTTTAGCGAATTTTTAATGACGCGTTTTCAGCCTAGTTTACAATACTCCTTTATAAATCCCACAGGTAAAATAAGTCGTTCACTGCATTACCGAAAACCTATTAGCAGTAATATTAATTATTCACTCGATCCTAAAACTCACAAGTTCACGTTTTCAAAATGGCGTCGTTTTATTGCGACGCCATTTTGTTTTTCAGTGAACTCACGACAGTATCTCTATCGGCAAACATATCGAGCATCCGCGCAAATATACAAATACAGGGGGATTTCAACACGCCAGCACGTGTCGCTTACCGTACTGTTCACACCCTGTGTGTACAAACATTCAGAGGAAAATGAATTGTGAAATTTGAGGTAAACACAAAAGCGTAAACTGTGTATTTTATTGGCATTCTTGATGTACTTACATAATGTTGGTGTATTTTCACACCATTAGTACTTATGGTGGTAGTATTAACAAAAGGAATATACTTATAACGGCACATAACACATATATAAGTACATTGCCCAATATTGTCCATCCTCTTCTCTGAAGAATACATTAATATACTTGTTGCATATATATATATATATTTACAGCAATAAAACAAACAACAACAATGAAATGTAGTCAGTTTACTTGACACTGGCACAAAGCACGACTAGTGCCATAATATATGAAAAAAATGATGATTGTACGGTCGCGGACAGAAAATGTTTACCACCTTAAGTATTACAATTGCCTGCACACATTTGAGTCACAAGGTCGAAATGTCTATTTCATATCAATTTGATTGACCATAGATTATTATTTTTCTAATAATATGAGAAACGGTCGCTCTAGGAGGTGGACTGACTACTATCAAGGTTTGATATATAGAGCAATTATTTTGAAAAAAAAAAACTAAGATTTTAGTTTCGTAGTGACATCTGTGCTACCAATATAGATGCTCGCAGTGAAAAACTAAGGAAGGCAACTGACCAATCACGATGCACGGCCTGAAACGCGCTAATGAAGTAAGGACAACACCAGTTGGACCTCGGTCCCCTGGCTATACCACCCGGCCAAGCGGGTGGTAACCCTTTTCCCACAACATCTTGTTCCGCCTACCTATAGGCGTCAAACTATCCTTCGCCAAAGTTTTTAACTAAGAATATGAAGAAATAATAAAATAGAAACTCAAAAAATCTTTATTTAATATCTAGTATAACCTTCCCCCAGCAGCTATGACGGCACGTAGCCTATCTCCACTATCTCGCATTGATGCGACAAGGCGTGCGCATAGATCATTCCCTCTAGTCTGATATCATCCCATACCCGAGCACAGTCTGATCTAAGAGCATGATTGTTTCTTTCCATTCCATGAGGGTTTCTTTCATTTTGACAGTCCCAGCGTTGAACCATTAACCTCCATAAATTTTCAATTGGGTTTAAATCAGCAGACCGAGCGGGCCATTGAATGAGTCGAATGTCACGGTGCAGGTTGTATTCATGCATTATTTTGAACGTAGGCAATGTGTAGGAATTCTGTTGCAGGATACACTACGCACAGTAGGCAGCATCACTTCGTCCAAAGGCGACACATAATTAATCGCAGTAGCCCTATTGTCCACCTTCGAAGAGAAATATTATTTCAGCTTTTTGCTCCTGGGTTAAACTTGCCATTTTATTTCGTTATAAAAATAGGCAACTTTTTTTTTTTAGGCATCTTTCTTAAAATTTCACTCTTGTCCAAACATTCAAACAATCATATTTTTTAATAAATGTCATTTCTAAAGTTAAGAAATGAGTTTCGTCACCAAAAAGTGATCAATAAATCTCTTTGTTGTTAATCAGTGCGTCATACTGAATAATATTTTTTAAAAGGTAATAAGTAACTTGATATGGCATTTTACTCTAGTGAAAACAGTGTGATATGGAATCTAATTTGAAAACTGGTAAACATTTTCTGACCCCGACCGTACATAATAATAGTAAATTTGTATTATTCTGAAGATTAGAACTACAAAAGTTTGAAATTGAACTTAAACCATTTTCCGCTGTTCGAAATTGGTTTTGTATGCAAATCGCAGAAATTAATTAAGAATCGCTCAAAAAGCACACGTGACGCCGAATCGCTAACAAAATGGCCGCCACCAATTTTGTTGTGAAACATTTATTTTTTTGATTAAACGGTTTTGTTTACCAGAACGTTTAGCTGGGATTTAATCTTAGATTTTATTTTTCATTTCTTAAGGTCAAATATAATAATTATTTTTATAAATTTATCAACTCCCACCTAATAGTAGTTTATGCAACTGTTGCATAATGAGGGGTATTACCTAGTTATGTGCAGTTTCATACACTACTTTATCTATTCTCATACATTGGTGTTGAACAAAAACCAAGTACCTTTTTTGCATTTTCCATTCCATAAAATCTTCATAGCATTAATCATATATTTTTCTCGACTTTGCTGGTATAAGATTTTGAGGCATTTCCGTCGCCGCATTTAAAATATCGGGTGGAGTCAAATTCTCTTCACAAACACTGCTATCGGACATTTTTACGCAAAAATAACAATATTTCTACCAAATTCAGTACAAGAAAACAAGAATGGCGCCAAAACCACAGAACCAACCAAAACCCAGCCAGCATATCACTACGCATGCGCTAAAGCGAGCGCTCCACAGACAACATTTTGGGCGCATTCCGAATCAGACTTTCAGCGCTGCTGTCAGCGATCAGAAGAGCAAAAAAAATGTATGGCTGACAGTGATTCGGAATGCAATTACGGGTGCTTTAATAGATTTCAGTGCGTCTTAGAACGCATGCGTGCGCCTTTTTTACGTATTCAACCTAAAACCATAGACTAGTTTAATGAATAAAAAAGTGAGTTTTATGATACAGTTGGCGGTACTATAATGAGTTTCATTTTTAATTTTATGTACATGCGTTTATAAAGTGTGCCAATATAAAACCGATTTGGATTTTGTAATTCGAATTTTACGATATGAGAGTAGATAAAATATATTTATAGGTATTTCTTTATCTTCCTTGTAGTGACGTATCAATATACCATTATAACAATCAAAAAATAAAAATAAATCAACGGCCCGTTACAGTCCACTGCTGGACTATGAGCCTCCTCCACTTAAGTGGAGGGTTTCGCCATAATCTCCACGCTTGGCAGGCGGGTTGGAGATCGCAGATTAAAAGGTTACTGTATCAGAGAGCGCTGCTGCCCGTTCCCTGTTCAATGTACGTAGTCCCTAAGTAAAATTTCAATTTACTCTGCTCATACGCATCGTTTCGCTAAATTAAGATATTTATTTTATTATGAGCATTTTCACTCACATCGTATAATCTAACTAATCCAAACCTAGAAAATTATTTTAAAAATGTTTAAAAATATTCTCAAGAGATAAAAGGCGAGGTTTTCTCCGACAGTTTCCTGTCCAATTCAGTACAGTCGCCTGTCCTGTCCAGCTCATTGTACATTCTACGAGTGGATACTAGACGTTTCCCCAATAGCATCGTTAAACGAACTAAACGACACGTCTTATACAGAGTGTGAAGAACAGTTCTCTCCAAACTGTTAGGATGCATTCAGGTCATCATTTTCTTACTTCCACTCTGTTATTATTCCTGTGTGTGCACACGGGAACAGTATATTTGTATTGTACGAAGTCAAATGAGACCCGTACATTTGAGTTGTGTGTGGATCCAGCAGGTTGTAAGGCTGCTAGTTGTTGTGGAGCAATGCGAAGAGAAAGATCACACAAACGTAGTAAAAGTTACAAGTATTGTAGTAGTGTAACAAGTTAGTATCGTTGTCAGTTAGTTAGTTAGTTAGATGTTGCTAGTTTGCAAGATGGTAACGCACTCAAAAGTTATTGTGATGATTTTAGTATTTAAAAGTAGCTGCTGCTGTGTCGAGACCGTATCATTCATTGATTTTTAAATTCCACTGGTTTCTTTATCAACCTGTTTTACTGATGGTTATTTTTCAATTATTTTGACATAGCATGGGGATTATTGAAGTAAACCCTTTATCCTTATACAACACGATAAAAAATAATTAGAACAAGGACAGCAGCAATGCATTACGATGCACCGACGTGCATTAACCTTGCATCAGCAATGGGTGGTTTGCTGTGCGATACTATGCAGCCGGGTAAAAATAATGAAGGTATAGAAAAGCAATAAAAAAATGTGTATTGAATCTGATTTCTATATCATCATCATCGTGTGGGTGATTTCTATAGCTACCTTAACATTACTAATCTAATTTTATGTCGTTTATAATACATGATGTACTAAATGCACTTTATAAGTTCGTCAATTACACCCTGTATAGTAAGTACTTGATATTATTTGTCGATATTCGCGAAACGACAAATTGCTTGTTATTAATCTTGGACAGTACTCGAACCTGTATCTTTTCAAGCATCATTATTGAAAACGACATTCGTTTAAAAAAAAAGGTACAGAAGATGCAAATCCTGTGGAGTTTTCTGGCCGTTCTTCTCCACAGTGAGCGCACACTCACACACTCATACACAGTGGTTTAATTTCAAAATCTGATATCTTTACAGTTGGTGTTGATGACTTGATAGAGATAGGTAGGGGAATTGACGTATTATGCTTTACGGAACACAATATGACTGCTGAAGATATTAACCTACTTAGAATACCCAACTATAAGCTAGCTACATTTTTTGCTCGGAGTTCTCGAAAGGGAGGTTCATGTATAATGGTTAGAAATGACTTACAATATGTTACCCTAGAGAATGTGTTAAAACTTAGTAAACCTACTATACTGGAGTGTTGTGGATTAGAGTTAGTTGATCATAAAATAATCATTGTTTCAATTTATAGAGTCCCAAAAAGCAAAGCTCTTTATGGTTTGTTTTTTGATTGTTTAAATGAATTACTGACTACGTATACTGTTAACGATAAAAAGAAGTTAATTATTTGTGGTGATATTAATATAAACATACTAAAGAATAATAAGTACACAATAGAGTTAGAACAAATAGCATTGAATTATAATATACGTCTGGAAATACGAGAGCCTACAAGGCCTAGTAGTGGAAGTTGCCTGGACAACTTCATACACAATATTCGTGGCGCCAAAGGTGTAGTGCTAGAATTAGGTGTATCTGATCATAGTGCTCAAATATTAAACATTCCCGTGAAAAAAAGCTGTAGATTAAATTACTGGTACTCCTTTAAAAGAGATTATTGTCAAAGGAGTATACAGAAATGTATAGAGTGCATAGGAAACCTTTCGTTTAGTGATGTTTTTGCAGCTACTACAGCCAACGAAGCTTTTACTTCATTTTATGATTTATTCGCATTTTTTTATAATATTTGCTTTCCTGTTATAAAGGTAAAAAACTACGTAAAACAGAGACCAAAATGGTTGACACGAGGTATAAAGATATGTAGTAAACGTAAACGAACACTATTGTGGAAATATAGACTATCAAAAAACTCTTCAGACAAACAAATTTTTAAAGCATACTCCGCCAGATTTAGTAAAATTATTAAACTTACTCAAAGTACTCAAAATAATTATTACATTCATAAAGCCTCAAATAAATCTAAAGCAACCTGGAGCGTTATCAACAATAAGAAACATAATTTCCCAAAAGAAGGCATTACAAATATTTCTGTTGATGATAAGAAGATAGAGAAGCCCCAAGATATCGCTCAGTCTTTTAATAAATATTACACAGAGTCAAAGTCAAAGTCAAAGTCAAATTTTTTATTCGAATTAAGATTTTTACAAATCATTTTTCGACGTCAAAGCTATCATGGATGGCATGGAGTTACCTAACATAAAGATTAAGACTAGTATGGATTTAAAAAAACATGTAAAACCATTTGAAAAATACCGGAAGCACTGGATATGACCATTATATGTACTAAGGTATTAAAGTCAGTACGTTTTCTTATAGCACCGATCCTTAGCCACATTATTAATTTATGCATAGAGCAAGGCATTTATCCCAATGAATTAAAAATCACTGAAATAAGACCACCTTACAAGAAAAATTATAAAGATAAAATGGAAAACTATAGACCGGTCGCATTAATTCCTATTATTTCAAAAGTGTTTGAAAAGGTAATATTTATTCGACTATATAATTATTTTGAGACTAATCGATTACTAGCTATAGAACAATATGGTTTTCGAAAAAATAGGTCGATAGATATGGCAATCTATCAATTCGCAAATATGGTACAATCTAGGATGGACAAAAAGCAATTTGTATCGGCTCTCTACATGGACATGTCGAAAGCTTTCGATTATGTAGAGCATGACATATTATTGTATAAATTGGAACAGTATGGTGTAAGAGGAAATGCTTTTCATTTGTTAAAATCATATTTAAGCGATAGAGTACAAAAAGTAACAATTAATAGAATATGTTCTAAAACTAAAAGTGACACAGAGTACTCCTCTACTTTAAAAGCTGTTACGCAAGGCGTTCCGCAAGGTAGCATCCTTGGGCCTCTACTTTTTTTAATTTATATAAATGACATTATTAAATCAACGAACAATCCAATGATACTATTTGCAGATGATTTCACTGTAATGTATACTAACGAAAATGACATCTCTAATAGTTTGACATCCATAATTGATTAGTTACGACATAATAATATAAAAGTTAACTTAGATAAAACAAAAATAATGAATTTTAATAATAGAGCGTTATGTAACAGAATTATCATTGATGGCACAACAATCGAAAAGACGTCATCAACAAAATTTTTGGGACTGCATATTGACAGAGATATGAAATGGCAAAAGCACATAGACTTCGTATGCAAAAAAGTATCACAACTATGCGCTCTATATGTTGTCAAAAAAGGTTAATGAAAAAGCTTTGTTAACTGCATATCATGGCTGTGTGGCTTCTAGAGTCGAGACGGGATTATCTTTTGGGGAAAAGCCGTCCATAATATACGGGTTTTTCGTGCTCAGAAACGATGTATACGAACCATTTGTGGACTGAAACGATTTTCAAGCTGCAAAGAGCATTTTAGGAAACTAAAAATTCTTACTTTTCCTTCATTGTACATTTTTGAAACTGCTCTTTTTGTCAAAAAAAATGAAATTCTGTTTCCAAAAATGTTAGGACCCCGACATTGTGATAAGATACAAATAAAGCAATGTAAAACGGCTCTACATAAAAAAAGTTTACTGTCCAGGGCCCCTAAGATTTATAACAGACTGCCAAAAGATATACGGGACTCGCCAGACATATTTACATTTAAGCACAAATTATTTATATTTTTGAATGAAATGACATTTTATTCAGTTGATGAATATTTACATGACATATTATTTAATTATCAATTGTGTCATACAATTAGTGGTCTCTCAATCTCTGAACAGAAGGGATTCTAACTATTTCTTGCTTATTAATACTGCGTCACCTAAAATTGTGACAGGCATCCAGTTTGAATTTTTGAAAAAAAAATGAAAAGCATGGCTAGCCAGCCTGAGCTTACGTATTAAACTTCTGGCTGGCACCTCTGAATCTCGACAACGAAAGCGTTTTCGAACAAGGTTCTTTCACTAGCATTTAGTGACGGAATTTGTGACAGTCATAGCGTTTGTTTCATGGCGTCACATAAAGGCGTTTACGAGAAATCGATGAAAACTTGGTGCCAGCCAGCCAGCCTGATGTTCTGGCTGGCTGGCTCGTTGTATCTGCGCTGTCTGATGGTCTACAGCTTCCAAATTTTCTTCAAGATTTAGTGACGGGGACGATTAAGATAACCTGTAAATGTGACGACGATCCCTCCCATAGTTTCAGAGATATTGATCATTGTTATTTTCCCATTAGGTGACACAGTATTAATAAGTAAGAAATAGTTAGAATCCCTTCTGTTCGGAGATTGAGAGACCATGCGAAAAGCGGTTTTCAAGCTGGCTGGACACGTTTGCGTTCGATTGTCTCGGGTTCTCTAGCGTCACTTAAACTGAAATAAGAGTGATTAGCCGTCACCTAAAATAGTGTATTGACCTACTTAAACGCGGCTCATTTGGAAGAATTGTCCAGCCAACCTGAGTCACATGATAACCATGGATACTTCTTTCGTACTTGGAATTATTAACGACGGCTCTGTAGCCCAGGTGGTAGTGTATCTGCCTCCAACGCACAGGGTCGCGGGTTCGAACCCGCCCAGGGCAAACATTCATGTGTGATTCGTGTGTTTGCCTTGTGTCTGGATATAAGTATGTATTTATCTATTTATGTAATGTATATCAGCAGTGTGATTCTGTAAAGCAAATTTTTAAAACTCGATACTGAATCCGCAGTGAGTTTTGGAATCGGTATTCTATAAAATCGAATGCACACTAGCGGCACCCTTGCGAGAGTGGCGGGGAGGTGAACTAAAGCAATGGCGAGATTTTGACATTTAATGTATGAGATGACATTATGGATTATCATTCCAGCTGTCTGGTACCCATAGTACAAGCTCTGCTTAGTTTGGGATCAGATAGCCGTGTGTGAAGATGTCCCCACATATTTATTTATTATTTAGCTTTGACTTCAAAAAAATATTCTGTAGCATCATACTATGAATAAAGAGTTTTTATCTTTATAAAATTTTCAGATAAAATGAGCGTTGTCTCAAAATTATTTATTTAGGATGAGAGTCCTTTTATATTTAATATTAACCTTCTTTCCTGTTGTCGTAGTAGGGTGAAGTCACTCCCTTCAGGAATGTTTCGAAGCAAACCTCGTGAACTAATTTAATTTGCATAGTTCAAGCTAAACACTATAGTTTTATCATATATCAGAAAGCTACAGTTAATCGTTTTCTGTCCATATACATGGTGAAAAAAAAAACAATAAAATATGTAAGCTGTTATATAAAAAATAACGTGATATTGATTCTTTAATTTATGAAAATAATAAGTATAATGTAGGTAATGTCGACAACCGACCTCACAAACCCCTTGCGTCAGTGTTATAGAGCCGCCAAAGGCCACTGACTTGGCTCGTGTAACGACTAGATAGTAGCCGGGACCAACGGCTCAACGTGCCTTCCGAAGCATTTAATCATCTTTTTCAATCAAGTCATTCAGCCTGCAATGTCCTAACCAAACTGGGGAAAGTCTCACTAAGAGAGAGATTTTTGCTTGATGGGAATCGAACTCGGAACCTCCGTAATGGGCGTCGAAATCTCGACCACTCGGCCAAGGGGGTTGTTAAATATAATAAATACTTTATAATATCATTAAACAAAAAAACAGCATTTATTTTATCCAACATAACGGTAAAATAGAGCTTTTATTAAAAGAGTTTGTCAGCTCATTAAATTATACAAGTTCAGAATTTACTCGTAGTTCCCGCACAAAAACAAATTAAAAAGAAAAAAATACAGATTGACATTTTAAATTAAGAACGCTTAGTACACAAAATGGCGGTTGACGCGAGTTCATTAGTTCAGCTGTCCACCGCCGCTCGTTTATTATTTTAAGTATTGTTGCTTGCGGCCTGGGCTTGTTGCACTTTACTTTTAGTTCAACCCATATCAACTGATTTAGACTGCGATATTTTTTGTAGGGTACACAACGGTTAAAAAAAGTGGTAGAAGAATTCCTTTCAATAGAATCCGGCACTAATGTAAAAAAGATAATGTTTTGACACTAACTTTACTTAGACAATCAACTTTTTTCATCAACTTTGCTTAGCAGTTTTACAAATTATTGAAAGTTTTGTCGTCCGAGTATTTTTTAATAGGGGGCGAAATGATTGTAAGTAGAATGTATGGTTCCTTGATCAGGATCGATAGAATCGATCAAGATTGATACTCAAATGTAAGTAATAAGTAAAATAGGGGATCGGACTACTTTTTTTTATTTTATAAATCCAAACTTCTTAGTTTCTGCTATCGAACGCTAAAATAATTTTTGCTTTATCTTTAAAATTGACCGAGTTATAAAGGTTTGAAATTCAAGATTAGACAGAGAGGCACATACCCACTTGTGACGTCATTTGTTAGTAACGCCATTTATAATCTCCATACAAAAAATCGTTTCTGTAAATAAGTTTTTCAACCGATTCTGTTTTTTTTCTTCACGAATCGTCAGCTACTAATCTGTATTTTAAAATTAATTAATAAAATATGGTAAATTCAGGAACAGTCCGATTCCCTAATGGAGTAATCGTATTGTTCATTATTGCCAGATTCTATTGAAAGGGACATTAGATATTCTCTAAACTCTTCTATTCTATGGAGTTTGTAAAAGACAGAAAGATACTAGCGAATCCAACATTTATGTTCGTAGTTCATCGTGCTATTAGTACTAGCTTTCCGCCCGCGGTTTCGTCTCCGTGGTTTTACATTTTTAAGCTCTTTGAAAAATTACAGAATTTGATATAAACTTCTATTCTTTTTTTTGTAATGAGACTAATCTACTGTCCGTCACATGTCGGTGGTTGATCGTAAAACGCACACGATAAAAAATAACATGAAAATTAATTATATTGGCGGTCTTATTGTTAGAAAACAATTTATTCTATACAACCAGGAAACAGTCAAAACACACAATTTCATTTATAAATAAGGGTTATATTTATTTCACCTTCAGGTAACTTGATGAATTTAAAAGTGGTTTCGTTTTTAAGTAAATGAGTTCTTTGATCTCTTAGATAAATCATAGAATCGATTGATCTTTTGGTGTGGCTAGTCTACAGAACTTGAATGATCTTTGCTTGTTTTAGAACACTGCGGTCTCTTGCAAGTTCGACAATTAAATATTATGAGGTTATTGAAGACACTGGCCTCGATTCGGGACGTCACGCTCTAATCCTTAATTAAAGTTAGTCCGTCCTTTTTACCTTTTAAACATTGAAAAGGGACAGGAGATGGCCATCCTAATATTAGAGCTGTCAAACATCGAATTTGAACCTTATGGCCGTATCGATTGCACAATTTTAGAGAGCACTTAAAACATGCGACTTAAAAATCTCTTAAACTGACAGCTATGCCCTTATTTTAAGTTATCAGTCGTTCAAATTAATATCATTCGTTCATCACCAATCTTTCATTGGTCATAAAAACGAAAAGGATAGCTGGATTTTAAAATTTGAGCATGACATCCTGAATTGAGGCCACTATTAATTAATTTTGCTACTTTTGAACATATCAACGCGGTTACTTTTGTCTAAGAATTTGATAGTAATTTTGTCTTTCTTTATACTATCGCCTTGCAATGGGTCTAACCGACGATTTAGCTGAAAATGCCAAAATGTTCTATAAAAATTTACAAAAAACACAGTGTTTTTTTTATATCTATAAAAATGACTGAGTTATTAACGATCAAAGTGCACACTTCCGCACGAGGCGCCCTGTATCGCCCGCTAACACTGCTACACTGCATGCATATGACGTCACACGCTCGGAACTTCTCGCGGTCATAACTTTGGTAATATTGCATGTATTGAAGTGAAATAAAAAGTATTGTAATGTACATGATATAAACTTTGATATAAGGCATGTTTTAATGTGAAATAAGAACCTATCGGTGTTCTCCATTATTTTTATTGAATATTTAAAATCGTTTGACGTAAAAAACTATAAAAATCTGTTCAGACCGACCCAAATAGATGCTTACTTCATCAACAGCTTATATACGTCCCCACCAAGGGGCTGCTGCTTACTTAAAACTAGTGGCTCTGTGAGCTGTAGACCTCGCGAGTCTGTATATCTTTTCATATTTATTTTAATTTTTTCTCCACAAACATCCCCAACCCCTTGATTTTTATTTTTAAATTTAAATTAACTATTTTTTTTATTATTATTTTTTTTTATCTTTTTTATTCTTTATTTATTTATTTTTTATTTATTTTTTTATTATTATTTTAACTTTTTTGTTTATTGGTTAACAAATGTGACCTGTAGTGGAAAACAGCCTCAGCGGTAGACCTTGTAAGCTGGCAACCCCGATAACTCCGTCATTTTCTAAAATATCCAAAAACTGGCTCGTTAAAAATAATCGATTAATTTATCGAACCTGCTCACAAAATTTCACGAGAATCGGTTGAGAAACGCGACCTGTAGAGTGAAACAAACAAACAAATCCACAAACAGACATACAAAAGCAAATTTGGCCAAGCTGAAACAGAGACGCTTCGCTCGCTCGGTCGGTTTTATCGGTATTTACAATCCTCGACATATTATTGGATAAAACTCACATTATTGGAGTATATAAATACTTACAAAATGGAGGAAAAAACTAATATAAGAAACCTTAAAGATTAATGTTCGAATCTTAAATATTTTAAAAAAGTACTTACCTACTAAAAAGAATAAGTAGACAAAGAAAGGCAAAAACATTTCACAATATTTAGCTTACGAGTATATTGCCATATTTTCATTGCATTTGTGGGAAGAAAGCGAGGCTTTGTGGCGGCTGGGTTCCGGCAAATAACTACCTAGTGAGGTAGACGGCCTCGTTACTGCATCATTAGGCGGTGCAGACAGACACACATATAAATAAACGTTATATATATATGATACATTTCGACGTTGAACTGCGTCTGTTCTGCGGCATGCGGTTCACAAATCAAAACGAAATTAGGTTAGTACATTTTTAAGGATATACGTCAACGAGGCTAATTCTTCCTGTCATACTCTAATTCTTGATTTCAGTTCGTCCGTCTTTTTTACCTTCAAAAGATTAAAAAGAGATAAGAGAAGGCCATTCTAATATTAGAGCTGTCAAACATCGAATTTGAACCTTATGGCCGCGTCGACTGCACAATTTTAGAGAGCACTTAAAACATGCGTCTTAAAAATATCTTGGTCTGACAGCTACGCCTTTATTTTAGGTTATCATTCATTCAAAATAATATCATTCGTTCATCTGAACTCATCTCCTCTCTTTCATTGGTCATAAAAACGAAAGGGATAGCTGGATTTTAAAATTAGGATTAGAGTATGACTGTGTGAATCGGGGCCAATATCTTCTAATACAGTACTAGGCGATTAATATTGCAAATCGGGTGTTCGGTTTTGTTTTCCGTGTGTGAAGATGTCCCCACATATTAATTAATTTATGTATATTATATGTTTTTAAGAATATTCGCCTCCATGACTGAGTGGTCGAGATTTCGACGCGCATTTCGGAGGTTCCGGGCTTGAATTCCGGTGCGGAAACTATTGAGCAAAATTCTCTTTGTGAGACTTTCCCCAATTTGATTAGGACATTGCAAGCTGAATCACCTGATTGTTCGAAAAGAAAGATGATTCTGTGCTTCGGAAGGCACGTTAAACTGTTGGTCCCGACTACTATCTAGCTGTTACATGAGCCATGACAGTGACCATTGGCGGCTCTATAACACTGACACCAGGGTTTGTGAGGTCGGTTGTTGACCTACAACCCACATGATGAGGAAGAATTTTCGTGTATCCTATTTCTAAGTTTCAGTTAAACCAAATAGAGTGTAGTGTTTTGGTTAACTTTATCTATTACTAGCGGTCCGCCCGCGGCCACGCTCGCGTTATGTAAGATTTTCCCGTGGGAATAAGACTTATTCCCGTAAAAAGTATCCAATATGTTAATCCAGGGTACAAACTATCTCCATTCCAAATTTCATCCAAATCCGATCAGTAGCTAGGGCGTGAAAGCGGAACAAACATCCAAGCATCTAACTAAACATCCGAATATATTTTCACATTTATAATATTAGTGTGATGTTAGTTGTATAAGGTCATTATTACCACAATCATCTTGGTAATTAAAGTCAAAATCAAAGTCAGGAAAATAGCCGTAGGTAACAAATTGCTTTATTCATAAGAATTATTTATTAATTAAGTACCAGTCTTTGATAAACATGATTTTGTTTGCTCCGAATACACGAAATAAATAAATAAATAATATATAAAATAGATCTGAAGAATCATCTACATAATATAAATGATAAAGCTGATGAAGTGTCCCCACATATTTATTTATTTATTTGTAGGAACATCCCACACATGACCATCTAGGCAGAGTTTTTACTGTGGGTATCATATCAGACAGTTGATAATACTAAACGTGATATATATGTCGTGGTCATAAAATGGTCGCATTTCATGATGTGGGCAACTAAATTAGACCAGGTCATTAAACCGTGAACATTTAACGATTTTGTCGTCCACGATTGGCCCTATCGTGAAAATAGGGTGTCCATGAAATATTTAATAAGAATCTAAATTATGTTTGGTACTTATTGTTCTCTAAGTCCGACAGACATTTTCTTTTCATCATAACTCTTTTTTTCTTCCTCATTTTAATAACGAATTATTTACTTTTTCACTGCGAGAAATAACACGGCCGCCATGTTGGTACATAAACAAAGTGCTTCCAGCGCCTCTATCGGCAATAAATGTAATAATTTTATGATATGATCAAATAATCT
This sequence comes from Carpatolechia fugitivella, assembly GCA_951230895.1. Lineage (NCBI taxonomy): Eukaryota > Metazoa > Arthropoda > Insecta > Lepidoptera > Gelechiidae > Carpatolechia > Carpatolechia fugitivella. The sequence goes on along the minus strand of OX579654.1, from coordinate 16,070,359 downwards.
TGACCATTTCATGAAATGTGACCATTTCTTGAAATGATTGAAAATTTCATGATGTGGTCAATTCTACGATATGGCCACGATATATATATGCTCACTTATACCCCTGGTTGTTAGTACCCTTCTTTTAATACACCCTGTATATCTGTTGTCTGACAAAATTCGGTTGCGGTCGAAATTCGAACCCGCGACCCTAAGCTTCGTAGCCCGGCACTACCAACCAGGCTACGGACTCAAATTAATAAATCAATCAATCAACGGCCCGTTACATTCCACTGCTGGACTATGAGCCTCCTCCACTTAAGTGGAGGGTTTTGCCATAATCTCCACGCTTGGCAGGCGGGTTGGAGATCGCAGATTAAAAGGTTACTGTATCAGAGAGCGCTGCTGCCCGTTCCCTGTTCAATGTGTAGTCCCTGAGTCGCCTCTTACGACACCCACGGTTGGTGACAAATGTATTCTACTCTGCCGTCACCACGCGGCACAATTACGGCAAATTAATAAAATATCATACCAAATCAAAATTATGAACGCTTTTGAGAAAAACGGCAAAACTGAAGCTAAGAAAAAGTCCATTGTTTTGCGAAGAAAGGTCCGTTTGAGTAAATAGCAGGAATTTACCAGTTTTCATTGCAGTTGCAGTAAAATGCACTCAAAGGAGTCTGCAGTCGGATTCTGTTGGAAATTGTCGGAATATTTGCTTGTGAAATACTTAACTGTATAAGAATTGTGTTGTTTAAATAAACAATGTGAGAAATGGAACTGGCCTCGATTCGGGATGTCATGCTCTAATTCTAATTTTAAAATCCAGCTAGCCTTTTCGTTTTTATGACCAATGACAGAGAGGTGATGAACGAATGATATTAATTTGAACGAATGATAACTTAAAATAAGGGCATAGCTGTCAGTTTAAGAGATTTTTAAGTCGCATGTTTTAAGAGCTCTCTAAAATTATGCAATCGACACGGCCATAAGGTTCAAATTCGATATTTGACAGCTCTAATATTAGGATGGCCATCTCCTGTCCCTTTTCAATCTTTAAAAGGACGGACTAACTTAATTTAATCTAACGAATCGAGGCCACTATACTATTAAAAAGATGATTATTTTGAATTAAGATACAGTCTCGCACTCTGGCAAGATACTTAGAGAAGAGATCATTGTAAAAAAACGTTTAGTACCACTGCTTTTTATTTACTTTAAATGTTAAAAAAATGGAGTATAGAGAACGTGCCATTTATTGATAAACTTTCGAGCTAGCTAACTTTGACGTCGAAAAATTTCAATGTCTAATCTAATTGACATCGATTCGTATAAAGAAATATTCAAGCTTAACCAGAAAACGAAAATATTCAAGATTATAAAAGATCCACTCATCCTTTTTTTGCTGAAATCTTTAAAAGTTGCAAATATAAAAGTCATTGACTCATGATCGGTATGAGAATCAAAACTTAGTGTAATCTAACTTCGGCGATATGAAAAACGATCGACCACTGAACGGGCCCTGTCGTTAGTCGTTAATCATAACGTCGATTAGGGTTTTTCTTGTATTGCTACTGTAAAAGTTGACGAGACCTGACAACTTTGTCAGTAAGCTTTGGTATAGTTACAGGCAACGAATTATCTATAGTCTAGAAGAGCAACTACGCTTCAAACTTGACCCCACCAAATGAATACCAAAGAAGTCAAAATTCGAGTACGCGGTACAATGATGATATATGACTCGGTTTGTAAGAACGTCGAAAGTAAGCTTCAATGTACTTACAGCAGCGGCATCATCTGCCTGTCTGTCGTCGTCGTCGTCTGTCAAAATTGATTAGGTGCCATGTTTTAGCGGGCTTTGTTAGACGGTTACTCTTCTAGACTATAGATAATTCGTTGTATTTAAGACGTTAAAAGGTAATGTTTTGAGTGTAGAACCACCGGCTTTAGCTTTTTAGTGTGGTAAAAATTTTTCCTTATTTTTTGTGTTTGTTTTTTGCTTAAATTGTACAAAATACACGTACTAATTCGAGCGGGAAACTGAACAATACGACCATAAACCGGAATAAACTGGTCTACTTTCACGAACATCACAAACGGGATCGTGTATCATCTCATACTGGTTTTTCACTACTGTTACTAATTCACTCGTGTCCCATATTGACAAAATGGCGGCGTCACTTGGCATTCATTACAAAGGTCACATCTACAGGTGGTTGAGTAATGTACTCTTATATTAGGTAACTAGCGGTCCGCGTTGTGTAAGATTTTTTTTCCGGTAAAAAGTATTCTATGTGTTATTCCAGGGTACAAACTATATCTATTCCAAATTTCACCCCAATCCGTTCAGTAGTTTTTGCGTAAAAGAGTAACAAACATCCATCCATACATCCATACTTACAAACTTTCACGTGTATACCAGGTGTTACAAAACTACAAATAAAGCCGAAAGGGTGTGAATCTGCTCGTAAAACTGAACAACTTTCCCCAAAGAACATAGGTCGAAAAACGATTTAAAAAAATCGCATTCCCATACAAAATGTAGATGGTCTCCATACAAAATTTACTCGTCTTTTTGTAACACCGTGTATAATTAAATCCTAACTATGTTAAAATTGAATAAATTTTGTCAACAGACACTCACTAACATTGGTTTATTTTTAATGAAAATTCAAATTTTATGAGCTTAAATAAGTTGCGGAGCTAAAGTTTAGTACCATGGTCTGAATTACCATACAATACAATACAATCTTCAAATACAAAATACAAAACGTCCTTGGTTATAGGCCCCTGACCGTTAATAATGCTGTTTATACTTCAATTTTTTCGATAATTCACTTTCAATAGTTTTACTTTATTATATTTCAGACGCGTGAGTTGACCGTATTTGTGTTGTACATTATATTTAGTTTTTTATTTGTTTATTTACGCCCCTACGTATACTTATACTTGTGTCCATTTATATCTATTTTATTATGTTTTGTATGTTTATTAAATTTAATAATTATTTTTATTTTAGTAAAGGTTCCGCGGAAGACCAGCGTTATGGAGGGCACTTTATGTGTCTTCCATAGCACCATGCTGAGCTGGGACCTCTTTGCTTGCCAAATCGCAACAAATATAATTTTATTTTTGTTTTCTTTAGTATTGTAAGCAAATAAACGTTTTTATCTTATCTTATCTATCTTATCAATACAAATATACTTACGTTATCGACACCAAACGAAAACAAAAACAGGAAAAAAACATAAGAGTCAACAGGCGGCCATCCGAAAGGTTATTTAAATATCACTTTGTTACTGCTGCATTGCCGTTGTTGTTGCAAATACTTCTAAAATTATCTAAGCGAAACTGCGCTGGAAATCAATTAAAGATTGTTGACCAAAAATCCTTCATTAAGAATTTACGGTCTTTTTAATGACAGCATGACATCACTAACTGTGGTAATTTGCTATTGTGAGCAATAACTACAGTTTTTCATAGGTAGTTTTCATTTAGACCATCTTTCAGGCTTCAGAAGGTACGTTAAGCATACAGATATGAATATACCAAAGTTATTTTAAAAGCACCGCAAAACACTATGCAAAAAAAGTAACACTATAAAGTTTTTAATTGTTAAAACGCTAAAGAAATAAGTCACAAATATGATTATTTGATAATTAGATAAATTCTCAAAACAGTATTTCGCTTAATGATACGTTATTTTAGAGTGAAATATGTTACGAGTATTATTAAAATGTCAGGTAATTTGAAACGCTGTTAGATATTTTGATAGACACTAATGATGAACGATATTCATTGAAACTTCATACAGATAATCATCACGCTTGCGTTCATAGAGTTAACGGGGTGAGCTGTGCTTATCGACTATAAATAAATAAATAAATAAGTGGGGACATTTTCACACATGGCCATCTGATACCAAACTAAGCAGAGCTTGTACTATGGTTACCAGACAGCTGATATACATTACTTAAATAGATAAATACATACTTATATAGATAAACAACAACTAGACATAAGGCAAACACAAGTGCTCATCACACAAATGTTTGCCCTGGGCGGGATTCGAACCCGCGACCCTGTGCGTCGGAGGCAGATACACTACCACCTGGGCTCAAGTCCGCGCCCACTATATTACCACTCTGGTATAAATAGTGATTAGGTCCGTCAAAAAAAAAAAAAAAACCACCTGGGCTACGGAGCCGTCAAGTTTAGTTGGGCGTATGCCGAATCGACACCAATGTCAGTGATCTGTAGCGCTGCGGCTCTATAACACCATAGATAAATACTCTCATTTATGATAACACTGAGACTAGGGTTTGTGAGGTCGGTGGTCGATCTTACAATCCACACGATGAAGTAGATTAAAAATTATTCTCGTTTTAATTATCAAAGTTTGCGTCTAATTTAAGCATTCTTGCTAAATGCAATCATCTTCAGGTTTCCAAGTACTTAAATATTGAATAGGGTATGTTATGCAAAATAAGGCTCTTTAAGTGGGGACATCTGCAAGATGATAAAGCTCACGATAGGTAGGTAGGTATGCACTAGACCAGCTGTGGGCGAATGGTCTTACGCTCTCGGTGGCCTTCGGTTCAAATCCCAGCCGGGGGATCTTTTGAATTAAAAGTCCAGCAATTCTTTTCGTTTTTATGATACATTAGCAGTCTGTCCGTGGCTACGCTCGCGTTATGTAATATTTTCCCGTGGATGTGATTTTTCCCGGTAAAAAGTATTCTATGTGTTAATCCAGGGTACAAACTATCTCTATTCCATATTTTATCCAAATCCGTCCAGTAGTTTAGGCGTGAAAGCGGAACAAACATCCAAACGTCCAAATATCTAAACATCCAAATATAGTTTCACATTTATAATACCTACTAGTGTGATGTGATGTGATATGGATTCGAAATTCGAAAACACATTGGTTCGTGGTGGGGATCGAACCCGCGTCTCCCGGACGGGAGGCAGCGGCCCTAGCCACTAGACCGCCAACACTCTATATTCGTCCAAGATTAACGAAGACAAAAAATGATATCAAAATGTACGAATAGATTACGATACCGCAGCTACCAAAATCCTTTTCACAAAAGCCTTTAACAAATCTCTCTTTTATCTATTTTGCTTAGACGAGCAAAAAAACCAGCTGTTGGAACCGACGAAGCGTAAAAACGACGTGGTAGGATTCATGCCACGATGAACTGTGATCATTATTTTATAAAAAGCTTTAAAGCAAGAGAAATTATAGCTATTAGTGTTATTAGGCACTTGTGCTTATAACCCAAGCATTTTCAAAGTTAGAGTGAACAGGCACCTTCTGGGCGAACTAGTTCCATCATCGACCACATCTCGTCCCTCGCGGACCTGATTGTGGTCAAGAGTAAGCCCATCAACTAATAACACACACTAGCTTCACTTGACTGCTTGGACCAGACTGACTGATTGACTGAGGTAGAAAACATACATCTCTTGCGCAGAAATGCGCGACAGCATGTTGTCTCACTTTGACTTGAAGTAAGAACGTATGTTTATTTCATTCGCACACTAGTGCAATGTTGCCGTTTTGTTTTTCAGTACGTACCCTTCATATTCAGGTCCGGAGCAACATTTACCACTAACAAAGATATAAACCGGAACCACATTATACGCTTCAGTATAATTTTTTTGACCGTTATTGGATCAACTAAAACCGTAAAATTTTATGACGAGTAATTTAAAAACGGGCAAAAGCACATCCACTGACGTCACACGCTGAATTCATATATTCGATAAATACAGCTCTATCTCACTCCGGAGCCAGATGCACACACGAAATAGGTAGATCAACATTTGTTCTAAATCTAAATAGGATCAACATTTACCGTGAAAGGTTGATTATATATATATATATATATTTAATTAGCACCTTATCCCCTACTAATATTATAAATGCGAAAGTTTGGATGTTTGTTGCCGAATCACGCTTGAACCACTGGACGGATCGGGATGAAACTTGGCTCACATATAGGTTAGGTCCTGGAATAGAACATAAGTTACTTTTTACCGCCGGAAAACACTTAACTCTTACGAGAAAATTCATTAAACGCGGGTGAAACCGCGGCCGGAATGCTAGTTGACCGAGCGAGCGAAGCGTCTCTGTTTCAGCTTGGCCAAATTTGCTTTTGTATGTCTATCTGTCCGTCCATCTGTTTGTTACAGGTCGCGTTTCTCAACTGATTCTCGTGAAATTTTGTGAGCAGGTTCGATAAATTAATCAAACTTTTTGTCTAGTCAGTTTTTGGAAATTTTTAAAAATGACGGAGTTATGGGGGTTGCCAGCTTATAAGGTCTACTGCTGAAGCTGTTTTCCTCTACACATTTCTCAATAACAAAAAAAAAATCAATAAAATAAATTAAATAAAAAAAAAATAAGAAAAATAAGAAAACAAAAAAAAAAACAATATGAAAAGATATACAGACTAGCAAGGTCTACAGCTCACAGAGCCACTAATTAAACATAAATAACAGTCATGGCATAGCTGCAGCAGCTGTCAGATTAAGAGATTTTTAAATCGGATGTTTTACGTGCTCTCTAAAATTGTGCAATCGACGCGTCCATAAGGTTCAAATTCCATGTTTGACAGCTCGAATATTGTATAACCATCTCCTGTCCCTTTTTAATCTTTAAAAGGTGAAAAGGACTGACGAACTTAATTAAGGATTAGAGCATGACTGTGTGAATCGCTACCAGTGCCCCGCTGGGGTTCGAACCCGGGACCTCCGTTATGAAAGTCGATCGCTCGACCGCTAGGCCACGGAGGCTGTGATTTTCATAGGACGCCTGGTAATCAATCGGCGAACGATTTTTCGAATAAACAATCAAATTATGCTTCCGTAGCACGTTTCCCATATGAATTTGTGGCCCTATGCGGCTACATTTGGATGATTATACGTATATTGATATGAGCAAACGTTCTGTATGTTTGTTCGTCGGATTGAAAATGAGAACGTTTAAGGGAATTTAATTCTGGTGTAATCCCTCACGCCGCCGCTGGCGCATCGCATCGCCTGGAAATAGGGCTGCTACTTTTTTAAAAAAAGGTCTAATCTTTCGTTTTTTTTTTATAATGTTAATGCAAAAGCGTTTCTCATTCATTACGAAGATTCCGGGTTAGAAAGTCATCATAACATCAACAGCTCATATACGTCCCCGCTGAGGGGCTCGAGTGGGCCAGCGTTCACACAAAAAAATCTAAAATCAAAGACATCACATTTTCCTGTGAAGTATTTCAATTTCAATCAATCAATCAGCCTATCGCAGTTCACTGCTGGACTGCTGCCTCCCCAAGGGCACGCTAAAGATCACCCGCTTTCCTCATCCAACCACCACCAGCGACCTTCCTCAGGTCATCAGTCCACCTGGCAGGGGGGCGTCCCACACTACGTTTCCCAAGACGCGGTCTCCATTCGAGAACCCGTTTGCTCCAACGTTCATCGGTATCGGCAGTATTTCAATTTACTGAAACTAAATTGGCTATCAGACCCCGCTACATGATGACTATCATTGATAAAATAAACCACGCGACATGACAAGTGACCACCAAGTTTATATCGCGCGAAGATAAAAACTACGTTACTATTGGCGGTTACGTTTTATGTCGCGCTGTTTATTTTATCTACGGTCGTCATGCAGCGGGGGCAGGTTAATCTTTTATCCCCGTCGCCATCCCTGGGAGGTTCCGCCGTGCTTACCAAAACAAATCTGTCGGATGATCATCTCAAGTGTCATATTACACGGAGACCACGAAGTTTTAAAAAAGCACCGACAGCTGTAAATTGCTTTGCCGAATCTCTTCTGCAAACATGTTTGTTCATTCTTAGAAACGTTTCTTTTATTTGCCGAAAGATAATTTTGCATTATAGCTTTGTGCTAATGCTGTGCTTTTGCATTAGGGTTGCTGACAAAATTATCAATTTTCCACTATATAGAAAAAAGACTGTCCTAAATTATTCGCATTAGGGAATATGCACATTTTTTTAAATTCATTAATCGAAATATTTCAAGTTCCAGATACACACATAAAAAAATATTTTTTCAAATATCTTGCTTGTGTTAGTGAACTCACCCAAAAAAATGTAATGACGGATCTAAGTGATGTAATAACATCCTATGGAAATAAATTATTTTGACTTTGACTTTGACTTTGACTTTAGAAACAAAGTTATAAGGCTTCAAAGTTGATGGTTAGACAGAGAAGTCCGACATGACCATTGACGTCATTGGTCACGCGGGCCATACATCCGCCATAGAAAATTTTGTTTTCGTCGATGATGAAAAGAGGGACAGATATATTTGTTTAATAATGTTGTATTTAGTTTGTTTTTCGATCAATTTCGATTCTGTTTTGACTGTCAGTATTCTATTTTTGTATACTTTCAGATGAACTATGAAAAAAACTAATATTTTTTTATGCATATTCCCTAATAGGGATTTAACATAAAATATGTTATTATATTGTTATATAAACAAATGTAAAATAATAATGTATGTTTTGTTAATCAAACTAGGAAAAGTACATAAATTTAATTGTGACGTCATGCCTTGCTTATTGTATTAACATTTAGTACGTAATAAGAAGTAGACTTTTAGTTCACTTACTAATAAGGCATTTTTAGGACAGTTTATAGGGCCGCATGATTTACATTTTTACAGTTGTCTAAAAACTTTAGGTATATACAAATCGGAACAGTCTCTCAAGGATCAGTTAGAAGGTTTACTCAAGGATTTTTCCAGTCGAAAATTTTATAGTTAAACCACAAAAGAAAATTACCGTGTAAAAGGCTTAGTCGACCACGCTGGCCCAGTGCGGGTTGGTCGACTTCACACACAACCTTTGAATTTCTTCGCAGGAGTGTGCAGGTTTCATCACGATGTTTTCCTTCACCGTAGAGCGTCGAATAAACGTATATATGAATTTTAAATTCGAAAACACATTGGTACGTGGTGGGGTTCGAACTCGCGTCTCGCGGACGGGAGGCAGTGACTCTAGCCACTAGACCACCGACTCTCTCCAAGAAGAGCAAAACATTATGCATATTCTTCGATGTTTCAAATCTCATGAGCTATAACAACCATGGTTCCGTGAGTAAACACCGTCTTCCGTTTTGAATTTAGACGTGAGAATGAAATGAAAATATTTTCTCATGTCGTCGGGAAATTAAATATGAAAATGTACTTTTAAACTGAAATTTAAAATGCTGGAAGAGGTGTATACTTTTAGTTCCGGTCTTACGTCACTTAGGGCAGTTTTTGATAATGTTTTTCTCGTACGGTCATGCATATGCCTAATAACTTTTAATTATGTTGTTTTTTCGTTTTGAGTTTGAGCTTTCTCTTATTAGACCAATCAATATCAACACAAAAAAGGACAAACATCGCAAACTCGCATGTAACTGCGATTTTTTTATATGTTGTTAGGTTTTTCGAGGTTTTTGGGTAGCACAGAGTTTTCAGAGTTGCAAACTTGGGTGTAGAATACTCTCAAGGAACCTAACAACATATAAAGAAATCGTAGATACATGCGCGTTTGCGATGTTTGATGTCGATATTGACTGGCCTATATTCTAAACCAGTAAAAAAATATAGAATTTTACGATATCATTACAATTTTACAAATAAAATATATGTCACTTATTTAAAAACAAAAACATACAACATAAAAAAGCGCAGTAACTCTAAACTGTCACAAAGTTAATCTAGTGCCATAACAAAAAAAAAAAAAAAAACTCTATACTGAGTTAACTGCGCAGCAACGGAAGTAAATAAAGACAGCAAACATGACAAAAAATATTTTTGTTTTTACGAATTTAAATATATAAATTTAGTGTAGCGTAATTTAATTTTTGTCACAAGCAACATATTTTAGCATAGAAATCCGATGGAAATTCACAAGAGAGGTTCATTTTAATCTCACGAACAAACGTATCCCAAGTACTTTGCACAGATTTGAAATTTTGAACCCGTCCTTTTGAGGGTCGACTTAAAACCGGAAGAGGACAATTCCCATTGATAATCCCCACAGATTATTATTGAGTGGGAGTTTCAGGCATTACTGTTTATAAAGAGCGATAATATTATGTTCACTCAGTTTCTACGACTACAGTAAATCCTTATACATAAAGTATCTTACTGGATTTTTGAAGTCGATTTTGTCGCGAACGTTCATCAACAGCTCATATAAGTTCCCACTGAGGAGGGCCTACCCAGAATAAGAGCAATCAGTCCTTAGTCGACCACGCTGGCCCAGTGCGGGTTGGTCGACTTCACACGCATATTGAATTTCTTCGCAGGTGTGCGCAGGTTTCCTCATGATGTTTAACTTCACCGTAAGAGCGTCGAATAAACGTACCTACATTTAAATTTCAAATTCGTAAACACATTGGTACGTGGTGGGTATTGAACCCGCGTCTCCCGGACGGAAGACAACCTGGCCACTGGACTACCGACGCTCTACAACCCGGGCATTAGGCCAAATAAAAAAAAGAATTAGTGCTTGTTTGAGAAGGACGTGTTGCTCCCGCCAGCAGTTCTTTTTACCGCCGCTAATGGTAATACGTCATAACATCCTCCGCCGCCAACCGAAGCGATGTGTAGTGATATAAGGGCGTCACAGACGGTTAAGATACGATATTATAGTACGAGGCAGCCAGCCCTCTCGCCACCATTCACTTTGTGTGCAAAGCGGGGGTCAAGCAGAATGGCCGGTCACTGATTGATTCGCCATTTTGTTTTGCATAAGATGTGAATGGCGACGAGAGAGCTGGCTGTCTCGTGCTATAATATCGTATCTTAACCATTTGTGACGCCCTATACGCCAAATAGTTTACTCTCGTATCAAGATAGGATTTTCCGGCAGATTAGGAGCACGGGACATCCTATTCCTAAGCCGATATAAGCGTCAAATCTATTAAACCAAGCAATTATACCGAGGCGTACTGGTGACGTTATATATTACTGTGGGTCGCCTGAGACTTTTCTATACAGGGTGTAAGAGAGTCTCCACAAAAACGGATCTTTTAGTATTACTCGTATCATCATCATCAATATCAACGGCCCGTTACAGTCCACTGCTGGACTATGAGCCTCCTCCACTTAAGTGTTTGGTTTTGGCATAATCTCCACGCTTGGCAGGCGGGTTGGAGATCGCAGATTAAAAGGTTACTGTATCAGAGAGCGCTGCTGCCCGTTCCCTGTTCAATTTGTAGTCCCTAAGTCGCCTCTTACGACACCCACGGGAAGAGTAGGGGTTGGTGACTAATGTATTCTACTCTGCCCCCACGGCATATATATACAAGGAAATAATTTATAGTGAAAAAAATACTTGAATTATTTTTAAGTTGAAGTGGACACATAACTGCGCGTGCGTAATTAGACGACTCATAACAAGAATCATAAAAAAATTCGGCACACGAAAAAGCCTAGGAATGTATCTGGTTTATATATATTTTTTCTACATAATATATTATTATAATCTACCCAGTATACATTACGAAAATATACGAAATTATATTTATATTAAAGAAATCAAAACATATTTCGATATATCCTAAAAATTGGCATGTTATATTATACGTAATAATATTATGTTAAAAATAGAAGTTAAATCTTACCTCCGCACACAAGTGTGAGCGCCAAACTCAGCCACACGTACATCTTGAATTTCTTGAAATACCACTTTTCACTTTGCTGTCTTTCTGTTCAAAGTAAATCCTGATTAAACTTTCTCGTATAAGAACTTTATGATCAAACAATATTTTAGGTAGAGTCAAGGTGGAGAGGATTTTTTTTATGTCAGCACAGTAGACAATACGGGATCGGACTGTTCCTAAATTTACCACATTTTAAGAATTGTTTTTAAAATATAGATTAGTACGAGTAGCAGATGATTCGTGAAGAAAAAAACAGAATCGGTTGAAAAATGAATTTACAGTGATTTTTTAAAGTTTCAATATGTCTTTCAAAAACGATTTTTTGTATGGAGATTAAATGGCGTTACTAACAAATGACGTCACAAGTGGGTATGTGCCTCTCTGTCTAATCTTGAATTTCAAACCTTTATAACTCAGTCAATTTTAAAGATAGAGCAAAAATTATTTTAGTGTTCGATAGCAGAAAACAACAAGTTTAAATTTATAAAATAAAAAAAAAAGTCCGATCTCCTATTTGTATTTGTAGTAATCAATTGACTAGGAATTTCTTTGACTGCTGAAAATAGCGTTTAAGAAAATCCTCGAACATAAATTTTAGAATGGGAAAGAAATAGGAATGATGCAAATAGAAATTTTTAATGATACTTTACAATCTCAAGACGTAGAACTTTATTTATCTTTCTGTTTTAAAACATAATATCCTGTCATCAACAGCTCATATACGTCTCCATCGAGGGTCTCCAGCCTACCCTGAATTAGGGCGATTAGGCCTTAGTCGACCACGCTGCCCCAGCGCGGGTTGGTCGACTTCACACATAACCTTTGAATTTCTTCGCAGGAGTGCGCAGGTTTCATTACGATGTTTTCCTTCACCGTAAGAGCATCTAATAAACGTAAATATGAATTTGAAATTCGAAAACGTATTGGTACGTGGTGGGGATCGAACCCGCGTCTCCCGGACGGGAGGCAGCGGTCCTAGCCACTAGACCACCGACGCTCCTGTTCCTTACCTAAACTGAATATAGTAATGTTTTAATTTCCCATTTTACGTCCCTACTAATTTAGGATAGTGGATTATAGAGAGTTTTCACTCACTTATTAGAGCCCTTTCAGACAAAACTGCGAGTTTAGTTGATGGATGGAATAGAATGAACCTTTTTCATTAACAAATTGTAAATGTATGCTTAATAGAGCAGTTCAAATAGTTGAATGTTTTGAAACTAGAAGTTCTATTAGAAAATTTCATAATACCCGGGAAATCTTTTTCATTATAATCCTTTAAGTAATATATATAAGGTCTAATTAGTTCCATTAATAAAATACAGGTTGTAAGTAACAGCTAAAAAGATTAATTTTTACTATCATCGTTTTTTTTTCACCGTTATTTCAATGTCACGTTTCTTAAAATACGTTTGTAGCAACAAAAATAAACATAAACACGTAGCAATCAACCATGAAATCACCGGAACTTACGAACATGGTTAAATAAATAAAAATAAATAAATAACATGAGCTTTAACCACATAATTTAGCAAACGTGGTGACTAGTTACAATCTGTGAAAAAACAATAAACATAAGTTTTTATGTCTGTCTCTTTCTACGCTTATTTATCTTAGCATAACATTTTGAATAATCTTTTTCTTTTTAGTTCTTTACACCCTGTATGCTAAAAAGGTCTAATGAGTATTACATATGAGGGTATGAGTAAAATATGTGTAATGGTAGGCCCTTTTATAATAAGTCAAGAGACTCTGAATAACATAATCTATGGTCAACCGACGGACGGATTAAACCGAGATTAAAATGTCGATAGGATGTCAGCTGTGGACAGAGCGGAGGAGTAGGATGACTGTCACCCTACCAACCGTGGTCACCGTGACTAAATTTTTATTATTTATACGAAAAATTTACCTAAAAACAGCTACACGTGTTTTTTTATTTACATTAGTTTCAAATCAAAGCAAATAAATTTTAATATTAAAAACATGCTCATCCTAAAACGACGTAAGTACACCTTAGGATTTATAGCGTGCTCATGAACAATGAACAATTACTAGGTAAAAAAGTGTCATAAATTATCATGTCAGTCAGAAATAAAAAAAAACATAAAAGCAAAGGCATTTGTTGCTAAAAATCCTAAAGCGCCTACTTTTAGTTACTTATAGGTTATTTGCAAATATCTCGTAATTTTGTGGATTATTAATTCTGAATAAAATATATTGTGTTTAAGAAGACCAAATCTCCAAATGGTTTTTAATTTTTGTACCTTTATGAATTCGAAATGTTGTCAATTAAATAGGGGATCGCGGATCGGACTGTTCCCCATATTTTATGAATTATTTTTAAAATATAGATTAGTAACAGACAAAATCGGTTGAAAAACGAATTTACAGTGATTTTTTAAAGTTTCAATATGTCTGTCTCTTTCAAACACGATTTTTTGTATGGACATTATATGACGTTACTAACAAATGACGTCACAAGTGGGTAAGAGCAGAATCAGATATCCAGTGCTGTCAGCGATCAGAGAAGAAAAAAATGTATGGCTGACAGTGATTCGGAACGCGATTACGGGTGCTCTAATCGATTTCAGCGCGTCTCGGAACGCAGGGTTTATAAATGCATGCTGTTAGTGCGAGCATTATTAACTAAATAAAAGCTTTTTAGCGCTACAATAGGGGATCGGACTGCTCATCATATTTTATGTATTTACCATATTTTATGAATTATTTTTAAAATATAGATTACTTAGTAGCAGACGATTTGCGAAGAAAAAAACAGAATCGGTTGAAAAACGTATTCACAGTGATTTTTAAAGTTTCAATATGTCTGCCTCTTTCAAAAACTATTTTTTGTATGGAGATTATATGGCGTTACAATAAATGACGTCACAAGTGGGTATGTGCCTCTCTGTCTAATCTTGAATTTCAAACCTTTATAACTCGGTCAATTTTAAAGATAGATCAAAAATTATTGTAGTGTTCGTTCGATAGCAGATTAAAGGAAAAGTAAATTAAAGTATATTTCATTCATTCATTCATTCATTCATTCAGAAACTAAGAAGTGTGGATTTATAAAATAAAAAAAAGCAGTCCGATCCCCTATTGACCGAGCGAGCGGGAAACGTCTCCACTTCAGCATGGCCCATGACCAGTGCTTTCATAATATGTTCAGATGTCCAGGGGATGTTCGCCAGTTCTCCTCTACAGGTCTTTAAGTCATTATTTTTCAAGCAGGGTCAACAAGCAAATTTACGTCATCGTTCATTATTGCTGCTTCTTCATTCTAGAGACTATTGCAAAACAACCGAAAATTAAAGACTATTAAAAAAAACTAAATGAAATGAATTGTTATGGAAAAGTTTTTTTTTTATTATTCTGTAGAGATCTGTTCCCGACACCCTGTATAAACTAGTGAAAGAAACCATAGCTTAAACACAAAACAGATTAGGTACTTAACAAAATAATCTCATGTCAAGATTAACACGAAAGGAAACTATTTAAGATGATTCATGTGAATCTACCTTATACTAACCTGAGGTCGTGCTACTAAACTTCAAAAGGAGTTAGACACTATAATGACTGATCAAAGAGATAATTTACTTCATCAACAGCTCATATACGTCCCGACCGAGGGGTTTGAGCCTACCCTGAATTAGGGCGATTAGGCCTTAGTCGACCACGCTGGCCCAGTGCGGGTTGGTCGACTTCACACACAACCTTTGAATTTCTCCTTAGAAGTCCAAACTTGTTAGTTTCTGCTATCGAATACTAAAATAATTTTTGTTCTATCTTTAAAATTGACGGTTTGAAATTCAAGATTAGACAGAGACAAAAATCGTTTTTGAAAGAGACAGACATATTGAAACTACATTTTCCAACCGATTTTGTTTTTTTCTTCGCGAATCATCTGCTACTAATCTATATTTGTAAATTAATTCATAAAATATGGTAAATTAGCTTTCCGCCCGCGGTTTCACCCGCGTTAATTGAGTTTTCCCGTGGGAATGAAGTGTTTTACCGCGGTAAAAGTAGCCTATGTCCTATTCCAGGACCGAACCTATATGTCCCAGAACCAGTGGTTCAAGCGTGATACGGCAACAAACATCCAAACTTTCGCATTTATAATATTAGTAGGATTTTGGAACAGTTAAATACCCTATTGGTCACCCTACTGCCCGGCTGATCCGACTACGCAGAACTCGCAACTCAAACAAGAATCGGAGCAGTCGGCAACTCTCAAAATGATCCTCAACATCGCTTCTCTAATTAAATTACACCAACCGTGTTAAAGAGCATCGGTGGTATAGCGGCTACCACTGCCTCTCGTCCGGGAGACGCTGGTTTATACTAATTTTTTTTCGAATTTTGAATTCATATGTACGTTTTTTATTTAAATGTGACACACCAACAATAGTAACACACAAATAATTCGATACAATTTATATGTGGTTTTGGACAGTGTGTACTATTTTTACAGGTGCATACATAACTCTTAAAATAAATTACAACCGTGCATGCAGTCAGATATTAAATGCAAGGTGGTTCAATACATTAGAAGGAACAAAATAAAAGGAAACATTACACACAATCAACAACATTTACATTTAACAGTGATGGAAACAATTCAAAAGTTGTGAGTGAAGTCGACCAACCCGCACTAGGCCAGTGTGGCAACAGGTTTGTGACTCAGGCCTTACAGTGGTCGACGCACCTGTTGCCCATTCAGGGTAGGCTCAAGCCTCTCAGTGAGGAAGTGTTTGATTGATGAATATAGCTCGTGGCTTGCAATTAGGTAGGTACGGAAGACATCTTTCGTGCTTCGAAAGGCATGGTAAATTATTGCTGCCTGCTATTATAACAAGTGAGCTAAATTTTACCAAAGTAAAGGAAAATAAAAAAATCCGTTGCAAGAACTTCTATTTTACTTAAGCGCGAAATTAGTTTTTTTTTTTATTAATAGTATCTGGAAAGATTATTAGATATATTTGGTGTATTTTTAACAACTAAAATATTGTCCATTAACTCACTATGTACACCACCTTTTGTACACCACGACACTGGTACTAGTAACGATATTAACTAATTTGCTTAAGCTAATAGTTACATATATAGACGAACACCTGTATCATCAGGGGGCCGTTTCACGAAGCTACAAGTTACAAATTACAAGTACAATTCGACGTACATTGCGTAGACAATAAGATAAAACGTTAAGATCTTACAGTTTAGGCGAATTGGCTACGCAATGAATATCAAATTGTTACTTCTTACTTGTAAATTGTTGCTTTGTGAAACGGGGCCCAGTATGGACAAATTTGTTTAGTATCTACGTAAAACTACGCATTTTACTTTATTTGTATTTAGACATAAAATCATGTTTAGTTTTTTAGGGTTCCGCACATTCGATCAAACAACGAAACCATTTCGGCGTCCAATGCTTTCTTGGAGGTGAAAGGACCTAGGTACACTACTTAGAAACGCGGTCTTTTGATTCAATAATTTTCCTCAAAATGTAATAATTTAGATTCAAGAATCAGACATAATATTACTGTTGAAAATATTCTCTACCCTGTTGTCTTACTGTAAAAAAAACACGCTTCTAGCAAAAGAGTGCAAAAATAACAAATTTTTCGCACGATTTCCGCGCAGTGTCGGACGAACGAATTATTTGTAAAAATCTTGGTTTGAATAAAATATTTAAAAAGAAACTGTTACCAGTGTTGTATTGCACGCTAATATGAACATTATTTCAGTAACGAGTCGGTTGGTATTTCAATTAAAGCGCGTTGAGTAATAATAATATTTTATTTTAGGTATAAAATTCCTACTGCTAAGAGAGTCAGCTGATTAAACAATTTACCATTACAAGGTGTAAATAAATTAGCTGACACTATTTTAAAGGATCAACCTACCCATGAAACCGAACAACTTTCCTCAAGAAAAATAGGCTGTCGGACGAAAAAAATATCCATCTTCCATAGTAAATCGATTAGCTGGTTGGTTTTGTATGAAAGGAACAACTTTTTTTTGTCGTTCGACAGCCTATGTTTCTTGGGGAAAGTTGTTCAGTTTCATGGGTAGGTTGATCCTTTAAAATAGTGTCAGCTAATTTATTAACACCTTATTTATACATATATGGGAAGTCAACAAACTATTTCCATATTTCGACCAATGCCTTCGGAGAAGTTGTTCAGTGGCATGAGTACTGTCGCTGTGTTCCCTTTATTCCAGTTCAATGTCAATATTTTTTTACCTACCTCCCGCAATGCACTGTAATTATATAGGTAGCTGCTCGTGTTATCGATTTCTATCAATCAAATATGCATAGAGTATCGATTGGTCGACTATTGATAGACCAACAAGAACGTTCTTGTAAGAAAGTCATCAATTTGCACATAAAATGCTGAGTTCAATAAGGGATCGGACTACTTTTTTTATTTTATAAATCCAAACTTCTTAGTTTCTGCTATCGAACACTAAAAGAATTTTTGCTCTATCTTTAAAATTGACCGAGTTATAAAGGTTTGAAATTCAAGATTAGACAGAGAGGCACATACCCACTTGTGACGTCATTTGTTAGTAACGCCATATAATCTCCACACAAAAAATCGTTTTTGAAAGAGACAGACATATTGAAACTTTAAAAAATCACTGTGAATTCGTTTTTCAACCGATTCTGTTTTTTTCTTCGCAAATCGTCTGCTAGTAATCTATATTTTAAAAATAATTCATAAAAACAGTCCGATCCCCTATTGTAACGCTAAAATGCTTTTATTTAATTAATAATGCTCGCGATAACAGTATGCATTTATAAACCCTGCGTTCCGAGACGCACTGAAATCGATTAAAGTACCCGTAATCGCGTTCCGAATCACTGTCAACCATATATTTTTTTTCTTTTCTGATCGCTGACAGCGCTGGATGTCTGATTCGGAATGCGCCTAAAGAAATATGGTCCAACCGACCATCGGAAGATGAAAGTCAAATAACAATTTTGTTATGTCATTTAAATTATGTAATTGTTATTTAATCATTTGTACGGTGAGTTCAGCTTCTTAAATATTCAAGATGGATGGACCGAGGGACGGTGGGGACGAATATCTATTTAAACTAATAACAGTGATATAATGAAGCGATAACCATTATATAACCATTATTGACAATTATATTAAAACAGAGCGTCGGTGATCTGGTCTTGGGCCGCTGCCTCTCGTCCGAGAGACGCGGGTTCGATCCCCACCACGTACCAATGTGTTTTGGAATTTCGAATTCATATGTACGTTTATTCAATGCTCTTGCGGTGAAGGGAAACATCGTGATGAAACCTGCACACTCCCCCGAAGAAATTCTAAGGTTGTGTGTGAAGTCGACCAACCCGCACTGGGCCAGCGTGGCCGACTAAGGCCTAATCGCCCTAGTTTAGGATAGGCTCGAGCCTCTCGGTGGGGACGTATATGAGCTGTTGATGATGATATTAAAATGTGCGATATTTTTCACTGTGTACCCAATAATATTAAACTTGTTATTAAATTTGTTTTTTTTTTCTACAGGTAAGTGTTGGCTCAAAATAATGACTTGGTCAACAGAGCCAGAGATATAGCACGCTCCGGGCTACGCAATGGTATGATAATATTAATTTCCAGTTTTTTATGTGATCAACAGGAGAAATTCGGAAAAAGATAAATGTAACTAAGCATTTCTTTATCCAACATTACAAAACTCGTCTTGGTGGCGTTTCGTCGGATTTTTTAATTAACAAAAATACGATGTTATTTATTTTGCAACAAAACACAATCTACCATTTAATTTTTGTGATACCTAAGATTGGTTTTACATGTTCGTTGGTTGACCCATATTTCTTGGACTCCTTTTTCGTCTTCCTTTTCAACTTTTCGAAATAAAATAGAGATAAGAAATAGACATCTTTATTTTAGCGTATACCTATCTATATGTCGTGGCCATATCGTAGAATTGACCACATCATGAAATTTTCGATAATTTCATGAAATGGTCGCATTTCATGATGTGGGCAACTAAATTTGACCAGATCATTAAATCGTGAGCATTTCACGATTTTGTCGTCCACGATTGGCCATATCGTGGAAATAGGGCGTCCATGAAATATTTAATAAGAATCTAAATTATGTTTGGAACTTATTGTTCTCTAAGTCCGACAAACATTTTCAGAGTACTTTTTCATCATAACTCTTTTGTTTTCTTCCTCATTTTAATAACGAATCATTCACTTTTTCACTTCGAGAAATAGTGTTATTTCTCGAAGTGCCGCTATGTTGGTACATGAACAAAGTGCTTCCAGCGCCTCTATCGGCAATAAATGTAATAATTTTACGATATGATCAAATAATCTTGACCATTTCGTGAAGTAGCTGCGTTTTTAGTTGAACATATCGACAAACGATTTCTTATCATTGATCTGGCCAAGGCACATCATGATGTGGCCAATGGACAGTGAAAATTTCATGAAATGTGACTATTTCATGAAATGATCGAAAATTTCATGATGTGGTCAATTCTACGATATGGCCACGACATATATATCATAAAACAATCACTACAAATAAGTAATTATTGAAACAGCATTCAGCATTTTGCCCGCAACTTCTTCCGCCAAGCAACAACAGAGTTTCATATAAAAACTTCAACTCTTTTTTCCAAAAATCCCTTCTTAGTGCTTGCCTACGCCGTGTGGTGACGGCAGAGTAGAATACATTTATCACCAACCCCTATTCTTCCCGTGGGTGTCGTAAGAGGCAATTTAGGGACAACACATAGAACAGGGAACGGGCAGCAGCGCTCTCTGATACAGTAACCTTTTAATCTGCCAAGCGTGGAGATTATGGCAAAACCCTCCACTTAAGTGGAGGAGGCTCATAGTCCAGCAGTGGACTGTAACGGGCCGTTGATGTTGATGACTTGCCTACGTCCCAAGTAACAACCCATTGTCCAAATTTTGAGTTTCTAGACCCGTGGTCTGTTTTAATCTGTCAGTCAGTCAGTTTTCCTTAAATATTCTCAGACAGAAAATATGCACTAATATAAAAAAGCCCTACCTACATCTAATAACAAATAAAATTCTATGTAAGAATGTCTCGCAAATCTACTTATTTCCAGTCGTAACAATGAGGAGAGCAGAGGTAGTTGGCACACCGTTTGAACAGTGGGGAGGCCAGGGGAAATTGGCATACCGTTTAAACAGTGAGGAGACCAGGGGAGGTCGGCACACCGTTTTAATTAATTTCATTTGAAATCTTCCGCTAATCGCGCCCTGGATAATCTACCCTGATCATCCCATTAGCAAGCATCGCCTAGAGGTGAGCCACATTTCAAATTAATTTTCCTTTTCGATTCAGAATGGATATAAAACGGGAAATCGATAATTTGTTTACGTTTGAACTAAATGTAAACGGTTTTGAGGCGTCTCTTACATCAAAAACACATTTCTAAAGTTGTAAAAACTGTCAGCAGAGAAATTAAGTTATTATAACAGTTATTTTATTACGTTTTCTTGACAAATTTATCTATCTAATAGATAAAACTCATTCTACTCGAAGAAATGCGTTTTACAACGTTTTAAGATTGTTTATTTTTCTTAAATCAATAGAAGCTATCGATACCTCTATAGTAAGTATCGATAACTCATAAGCAGCAGTGACTTAAAAATCGATATAACGATACAATCAGTGGCATTGCTTCCTGTAATTGTTTCAAATTATTGCATACTACAAATCGATACTGACGCGACCGTATCGGTAGTCTGTTTGTATTTTCTATTGATTTCTAATCAATTATCGATAATTTATCAATCGTAGCACTAACCACGGTGTTTTTATCGAAGAGTAGTTTCAATCTTTTAATTTTCTAAGAAAATAAAAGTAGTAAAAAGTTGAACAATTATTTTTTTTAGACGCTCACGCTGCTTTCAATTTAGTTCATTCATCTTTTTTTTATTGTTAATGGTGGCATTTGTTCTGCAAAGGTATTTAAAAAATATATTAATAAATAAAAATAAATAAATATATTTTTAAAAAAGATCTTCATCGCCGGTGTTTTTTTATAATTTCTGATTCTGATGGGGTTCATGTTTAAATATGACCCCCTGACTTATCCGCCTCTTCTTTTTGACCAGGTTTAAGACAGCACGAACCAAGCATTTGAGACTCTGCCCCACCTCTAGCAAGAATTCCTTCCTAATAGCACTCGTCAGCTGATCGGGGATTAGGCAAATTGATCAACTGTTTACTCTACACTGCTCTGTTTATAGTCACTCTACTTCGACAGAGTAATGCACGGCAAAGTTGCTCATTCAGACAACAAAAAAAAATAAAAATTAGTGACTATGATTGACCGAGCGAGCGAAGCGTCTCCGTTTCAGCTTGGCCACTCGTTTCTCAACCGATTCTCGTGAAATTTTGTGAGCAGGTTCGATAAATTAATCGATTTTTTTATCGAGATTTTTTTAAGTGACGGAGTTATGAGGGTTACCAGCAAAACAATAAAATAAAAAATAATAAAAATTAAAAATATCTAGAGACAAATAAAGAGCATCGAACCTCTTTGGCCTACCTAAAGTTGCAAGTACATAAAAAGTGATATTTTGGTGTACATCTATAAAACATATGCCAATTGATAGATAAAATTATTATAAACAACAAATACTTGAAAATATAAAAATGATTAAAATAAAATCTCCATTTAAATTGATTTAAAGGTACAAACTTAACATTTTAAAGCATCCCACGTCACTACTGGTATTAAATTGGATTCTCGTGATAATAAAATAATGGGATAATAAGTATATCAAAAATAAGTTTTTTTTTATGATTTAGTTATAACTAAATATTAAATAAAGTAAAATGATAGCACATCACATAAAAACGGGATCTGATATCGATCAGCATGTTGTATTGTGATAAGTTTAATTATACATCCTTTTTTACTTGCTTTGCATCAAGTTATGAGTTAGTATTGTTTATCAAAGTACAAATCACTGCATGTGTATTTACAAAATCAGCTGGTTTAAGCAAGTATGTATGTACAAAATATCACGACAGTCAAATGTATAAAATAATAATAATACTTACAAATAAAATAAATGTGTACGTACAGTCAGTCGGATTCATAAGTCCATCCATATCATGTGCGTACTTTGAAATATCTTTTTATTTATGTAACCTTTTTCGTATTTTTTATCCTAGTGGATACAGCCCCGTACACTTCACCTATAACAGCAAAAACCGAAAAGAAGAATTATATAATTCTGTTTTTAATCAAACTTAAATGCTAGGAAAAGGTAAATCTGACTTACATAAGTATATTATTATATACAAAAAGATTGATGTGTTTTTAAAAAATCAACTGACTCCAACATAATTTACATATAGATTACAATTGTGAAATGGGTAATAATGCTAAAAATCTTATGCAAATTATAGTAAATGTATGTTTATGTACAAAAAATATCACCTAGCTAAATATCCCGTTTCCATGTAATGTGCTATCTATCATTTTTAAAGAATTCTACTTTATTTCATATTTAGTTAATTATGACTAAATCATAAAAATAATAAATAAATAACTTATTATGATATCCTATTATTATTATTTATACCTTATCCCATCATTTTATTATCACGAAAATCAAAATTAATACTAGTAGTGACGTGGGATGCTTTAAAATGTTGATATTGTACCTTTAAATCAATTTAAATGGAGATTTTATTTTAACTATGTTTATGTTTTCAAACCAAAATAACTCATAAAGTATATCATTTACGACATTTTGTCAAAGAGTATTTGTTGTTTGTAATAATTTTATCTATCGATTGGCATATGTTTCATATATGTACACCAAAATGTCACTTTTTATGTACTTGCAACTTTAGGTAGGCCAGTCTCCATACAAAAATCTTCGAACTTCTTTCAAGGGGTCGGGGATGCTTGTGGAGAAAAAATAAATATAAAGAGATATATTATACAGCATGAAATTTACATCGTTTTGTTCCCGCCGTGTAGTGATAGTACCCGTCAAACTGAACAACGTTTCACGAAAAAAAAATTCCTGCGACAAAAAAATTTTTGGTCTCTCCATACAAAGTAATACTCCCGAGCGACCCATTTTGTATGGAGAGACTAAAAATTTTTTTGTCACTGGAATTTCTTTTTTCGTGAAAAGTTGTTCAGTTTGACGGGTACTATCACTACACGGCGGGAACAAAACGATGTAAATTTCACGGTGTATAAGAAGGTATCGGGCAATACGGTCCCTATGACCACTGCGACCCGAGAAGGATCTCAACAAATCAAATCAACGGCCCGTTACAGTCCACTGCTGGACTATGAGCCTCCTCCACTTAAGTGGAGGGTTTTGCCATAATCTCCACGCTTGGCAGGCGGGTTGGAGATCGCAGATTAAAAGGTTACTGTATCAGAGAGCGCTGCTGCCCGTTCCTTGTTCAATGTGTAGTCCCTAAGTCGCCTCTTACGACACCCACGGGGAGAGTAGGGGTTGGTGACAAAATGTATTCTACTCTAGGATCTATTGTAGTCATATCTATAATATAAAACTGTGTGGTGTGAAAACGTTTTATTTTTAGTATTTTTCTCAGTAATTTCAGTTTACATATTTAAAAGTTTGTGTATATTTTTTAAATACAAATTTCTCAGGGTTGACACCTCTAGGATTACGCATCCCATCTTGTTATCTAGAGCCCTTTTCGGGAAACCAATAAATACTTGATTCTACTTACTCACTTCATTGTTTGTTTTCTTTAGTTTGTTTATACGAGGATTGCGGTTCTACAAACAACGGAAAAGATCTTGTCCCTTCTAGAAACTAAAACAACGCAGTGAAATCGGAATTCAGAAATCAACGAAAGAAAGAAAGAGCCACAAAGTTAACCTCAAAGATTTCTAACGCGCGTCGCCTCGCGCTCGCGAAGCGATCGGCTTTTATTTCCTCTGAGGTTAACCTAGTGCCATAAAAAAAGAAAGAAAAAACATTTATTTGTATGTGACATTAAGGAAGAAAATATTAGGTCCTTACATATGAAATTGGCGTTTTGTATGGGAGGAACAAAAAGTCGAAAAATTTTTATATAGTATATTTATTTAATCAAAGTATGAGCCATTGTAATCTATGCACTTTTGCCATCTCATAGGTAGTTCATTGATCCCTTTACTAAAAAAACCATTCGGACGGGAATCAATAAAATCTTTGAAGGCGATTTGGACTGCCCCATCTGAGTTGAATTTTTTCCCTTGCAAGAAGTTATCCAAATTTCGAAAAAAATGGTAATCTGTTGGAGCAAGGTCCGGGGAGTACGGTGGATGCCTTAGACATTCCAATTGAAGCTCTTCTAATTTGCTAGCCGTCTGTTGTGCAGTGTGTGGTCTAGCGTTGTCGTGAAGCAGCAGTGGCGTAGAGCGATTGACCAGCCTCGGTTGTTTACCAGCTAGCTTTTCCATCATGGTTTGCAATTGCTGACAATAGTCATCTGCCGTAATCGTCTGGCCAGATTTGAGAAAACTGTAATGAACGACACCGGCGCTAGTCCACCAAACGCTTACAAGTAACTTTTTATTGGTCAATTTTCGCTTGGAGCAGGCTTTGGCTGGCTTGCCAGGGTCCAGCCATTGCGATGAGCGCTTCCGATTATCGTAGAGAATCCACTTTTCATCACAGGTAATGATTCGATTTAAAATCCCTTCGTTATTGTGCCGGTCAAGTAATGTAACGCAGCAGTTGACGCGCGTTTGCCGGTTTGCTTCACTCAATTCGTGAGGAACCCACCTTTCAAGTTTTTTAATCTTCCCAATTTGCTTCAAGTGGATTAAAACAGTTTTATCACTAACACCGAAGCCTGCAGCTAACTCGGACGTGGTTTGCGATGGATCCGCTTCCACAATAGCCTTCAATGCTTCATTATCAACTTGGGTCTCCGGCCGTCCACGGGGCTTGTTTTGCAGGTCGAAATTTTCAGAACGAAAACGTTGGAACCAAAAACGCACTGTGTTTTCTTTTGCGACACAACCGCCATACACATCATTAACCCTTCGAGCCGTTTCCGCAGCACTGGTGCCACGGTGGAACTCGTACTCGTAAATAACGCGATATTTCAAATTTTCCATTTTGTAAATCGAGCGATGCAAACAGAAAAAAGATAAGTAAAAAAACAAATGAATGACGGTTTACGAAACACAACTACATGTGGAAATAGCTGTATAAATTTGAATTTAGAATTCCTAACCAAATAGGAGAAATTTGTGATCAAAGTGGCCAGTACGACAAAACGCCAATTTCATATGTAAGGACCTAATATATCTCAACTAAAATTAATAGTAATTTGAAGTGACAGCAGCGAAAAGGCACGACTCAGCATAGTGCCTACCTCAGCGGAGGCAGACGTTGTTATTCTGCCGCGCCCTGAGACGAAATCTTTATTTTCAAGACACAGCAGCAGCAGTATGTTTTTATAGCAAAAAAATCGAATTAGGTTTTCCAACTTTAACTAAACTTAACATGGAATTAAGAACCGTGTTAACATAAAGACCTCATACACACCCGAATCCTAAAGTGTTTCGAATTAGAGCCACCTAATCCCCCAAGGCTCTAAATCGTTCGAGTGTGAACAGAGTAAGATTGCTGTTATTGTTCCCCTTAAACAGCTATTAAATTACTATTTAGTCGTATAACGGTTCGGCAACAGCTGTTTGTGTTTGTATTGCTTAAGACAAGGATGAATGAATGTCTTAATTATGTTTTGACAATATGTATGAAAGCATTCAGTTGATTGTGTGTTTGCAAATGTTATTGTGTTCTGATGGACTCCATTTTCCTTAGGATTGGCCCACGCGGTTACATAATGAATGAAATAAATTGGTTGGATTATCTTTAATCATAGGAATTAATTTTCTTTGATTTCCTTGTCTTATGTAATGTTTTTATTAAAATAGATAAGGTTATAAAGTCCGTTTCTCATGAAGATACTTGCTGGGAACATAGATAAGAACGAGTTTTTATTCTGAGGCTAGAAACTTATGCTCATAATATGCATACAAATCTTAGGCATATTATGCTCGTTGGCATGGTACATTATGTATGATACTTTCATATACAGAGGCCATTTACAAATGGGACTAATGAAGTACCTTTTGTAGTAGTCAAAGTCAAAGTCAAAATGTTTTTGTTCGAATTAAGATTTTTACAAATCATTTTTCGACGTCAAAGCTATTATATCATCAATGGCACGTTCACTACCAGTGTACGCCCTCTGTGGAGAAGAACGGCCAGAAGAAACTCCACAGGAATTGTATCTTTTGTACTTTTTTTTTAAATATATAAAGAATCATACATGAGTCATAATTACAATCTACTCCGCTGATTTGGAACAACAGTTGACCAGACGTTTTTATCATCTAAGTAATAATTTATCGTTTAAAAGGCCTTAGAACATAAAATATTTTTAATTTTAGTTTTAAATTGGCTATCGGACAGATTTACAATATCATCTGGTATTTTATTATAGAAGCGAATACAGTTCCCCATGAATGAATTATTAACCTTACACAGTCTAAATTTTGGGTGCGCTATTTTATTTTTATTTCTAGTATTTATATTATATCCTATCCTACTAATATTATAAATGCGAAAGTTTGGATGTTTGGATGTTTGTTGCCGAATCACGCTTGAACCACTGGACGGATCCGAATAAAACTTGGCACACATTTTGTTTAGGCCCTGGAATAGGACATAGGCTACTTTTTACCGCGGTAAAACACTTCATTCCTACGGGAAAACTCATTTAACGCGGGTGAAACCGCGGGCGGAAAGCTAGTATATTATGTATATCAGAATTCTTGGCAAATAGCATTTTGTTCTTCCGAACATACAAGATGTTTTCAAATATGTACTGTGACTATCAGCGGGAGTGATGGTACTGGTTAGTGGTACAACCTTTTGGCGGGTTGAATACTCTGGGTCATCATCAGTCTACTTTTCTTTGCATTAAAAATAAAATATTGGATCAAATAAGAGAGCGTCGGTGGTCTAGTGGCTAGGGCCGCTGCCTCCCATGCGGGAGACACGGGTTCGATCCCCACCACGTACCAATGTGTTTTCGAATTTCGAATTCATTATATGTACATTTATTCGACGCTCTTACGGTGAAGGAAAACATCGTGATGAAACCTGCACACTCCTGCGAAGAAATTCAAAGGTTGTGTGTGAAGTCGACCAACCCGCACTGGGCCAGCGCGGTTGACTAAGGCATAAGAACTCTAAATCAGGGTAGGCTCGAGCCCCTCGGTGGGGACGTATATGAGCTGTTGATGATGATGATGATTGGATCAATCCGATCACCTCACTTACTTATCTTACAATAATGAATACCGATAAAGATCGATAGAGTGTTTTATTTTGTTTTTCTTTATATAAGATGTATACCTAGTCTCAAGAGACAAGATGCGAGTTGGATAAAACTATTGTTGAGAGAATATATTCAATCAATCACATAATTACCACCTAACAGCCTTTGTGGCCGAGTGGTCGAGATTTTGGAGGTACCGGGTTCGATTACCGATGGGGACACTGTCAAGCAATCTCTTTGTGAGACTTTCCCCAGTTTGGTTAGGACTTTGCAGGCTGAATCATCTGATTGTCCGAAAGGAAAGATGATTCCGTGCTTCGGAAGGCACGTTAAGCCGTTGGTTCCGGCTACTATCTAGTCGTTACACGAGCCAAGTCAATAGCCTTTGGCGGCTCAAGACAAGAATGAGTGGAAATGTTGAAAGTAAATTAAATGAATACTTTATTAACTTTTGGATGTCACATCTCTTAGTTTCGTCATTACATTTTTTTGGTGAGTTCACTACACGATGTGCAGACTCTGTGGAGAAGAACTCGCCAAAGAAACTCCACATGCTTCGCATATTTTGCCAAGGGGAAGGCCAAAGACTATTCTACGATCAGATCCTTTCAACACAAGTCTACATGGAGTTCTGTTCTGCAAAAAGGCCAAGTCATTATTTGGAAAACACACCCTTATAAATGTTTTTTTTTTATACTGATTCTTATTAGAATTCGACCAACGTCCGGGGTATGGAGGTAGACCTATAAACACCAACATTGGCCTCGATTCGGGACGTCACGCTCTAATCCTTAATTTAAGTTAGTCCGTCCTTTTTACCTTTTAAAGATTGAAAAGGGACAGGAGATGGCCATACTAATATTAGACCTGTCAAACATTGAATTTGAAGTTTATGGCCGTGTCGAGTGCACAATTTTAGAGAGCACTTAAAACATGCGAATTAAAAATCTCTTAAACTGACAGCTATGCCCTTATTTTAAGTATCATTCGTTCAAATTAATATCATTCGTTCATCACCTCTCTTTCGTTGGTCATAAAAACGAAAAGGATAGCTGGATTTTAAAATTAGAATAAAGCATGACATCCCGACTCGAGGCCATTGTTTACCCGTGTTACGACCGCTTAGTCCTAATAGTTGAACCACGGGCGTTTTGTTACCCGTGGTCTTATCGTTACCACTACGGATACCAAAGACAATACAATGTGCGATATCGCAAAGTACCTATCGCAAATATCGTAAAGGATCGCGATGTTTATGAAGATTGCTTGCTGTCTTCTAGCGTAGTGAATTTGATGACCAAATGAACCTTTTCCCTCTTAGATTAAACTTTTGTTAGAGTAAATGTTAGAGAGCAATAGAATTTGTAACAACAAATTGTCGTGGTTTTTGAAATACAGTTATCATTCATTTTGCTTAATAGCAACGGTCACGAGCAGCCGCCACGAAGTTGCTGAGCACCACACGAAGAGTGTTGTAGGGGTTAATAATACAGGGTGTCCAAAAAGGGTGTTGGCAGTTTATACCCAAAAATTATACATGAAAAATATATAATTTCATAATTTTATTACTATTTGCAAAAAGTACATACAATGGAAAGTTTACAACAAAAAAAATTGTTGTCCATTACGTCTTAATCCATTTTCTAATGATATTCGCACTGGGAGATAAAAAAATGTCCCTTACATGAACTGCGCGCGATGTAAGCGGCGAGCCGTTATTATCGAATTATTGTTTTGATAATAAGCTCTTACACAAAATGCGCGCTGAGCTCCGGTATACGAATCCATTTCAACTAAATTTCCAATAAATTCCACGTATGACATTATATTTGTTTTTGCTATCTATCCTCATTAAGACGATTTATTGATATTTAAAAGTGCAAATACCCTTTTTGGACACCCGGTATAAGGTGCGGCAAAAAACCAGGGTTCAGTTCAGGGTTCAGAAAAGGAATTTATGTATTTATATATTATATAATCTTTCACTAGTCTTACAGTTTAAGAAAAATAGTAACATGAAGTGCTTAGGGATATTACTATTGGAGATCTGGACATGAGATGAAGAATTTGGCAGAAAAAAGACAGAATCGAAACGTAAGAAATCTAAATTTAAAATGAAAGATAAAACTGCCAGCAAGAAAGGTTGCCAGTCATAAAACAGGAAAGAGGACAAATGCTTCGTTACATCTCTTTTTAAGGCTCCGAATTTGAACCCCTGTGAGGTTACTGTGGTTTATCCAAAAATTACCTCTTGAGACAGTCCTCAGTTTGGATAAGACATTGCAGGATGATTGTTTGAAAAACAAGGTGATTTAACAAATGATTTGTTTTTTTATTTTTGCCTGCTAATTTATTCTACCCACCAGGGTTTGTAAAGTCGGTTGTCGACCTTACAACCCACACGATAAGAACAAGTCACCTATTCTTTTATTTTCCACACTTCATTTTCCCAAAATTCGTTGTGTAATATTAATAATGGCGCGAAATGCTTTGAGCTCCCCAGCTCCCTTTTTGGTGAATGAGAATGAGTGAATGACACTGGCATTGTGACAAAGATGCTCGAGGTGGGTGAGTGACGTCACTTCCGACCGTCAAGTGCAATTGATTGGCACCGCCAAATGTTGTAAAAGTCTATTTGCAAAAGAGTAAGAATCGATAAGTTACACCGAAACAATGTTTGATAACTTACATTAAAAATATTGTAGCTAATAAAATTCAAAATGTTTTTTAATACTTATTTTTAAAAAGCTTTTATTCAACTTCAAGTGTGTGTGTGTGTGTGTGTGTGTGTGTGTGTGTGTGTGTTTTTGAGTCAAATATTGCAAGCCAAAGGAACTTTACGACTGAAATTTTGTGTGTAGGTCAATGAAATTGATGGTAAGCTTGAATGACTTCCTTAAACTAGCCTAGTTACGCAACAATGCTATAAACTTGTAAACTGGAAATAAATATAACGTTTGAAACTCTCGCGATTACATATCCCGGTAGTACATATAAAAAATGTGGAAATAAATATATTACATCGGTATCTTTTTCCGTTTACGGGCCTAGACCATGTAAACGGAAATGTGGGTCCGTCAGTCTGTCACGTCTTCATCTATTTGGAGGAATTTGAGAACTATCCTGCAAGTGTTGAGAATCGCTGCTTTTTGAAATTGTATATATAGGTATTAGGTTTCAGATCAATGAGCTTCAAACTATTGTGAATTTGCTTTGGGACTACCTGGGCTGATTGATAACTGGCCGAAACGACGAACTTAAAAAAATTATACGCAAAAAAAAATATATTACATTATATTTTGGCATCTTTTTGAAAATAGAACGCCAAATTTGAATTTAATCGAACTGGTGGAATTTGTTTGATAGGACGTAGAACTTTCTCTGTCGTAAATTTTCTTAACAATGGAAAGAAACGAAATTCGTGCGGTGATAAAGTTTTACGTCTAAAACAGAAAACAGCAACCCAGATTAAAACCAAGCTAGACAGAGTTTTAGGTAATTCTGCTCCTGCATTGAGTACAATTCACACCTGGGTAACTGATTTTAAACGTGGAAGACAG
Organism: Carpatolechia fugitivella; assembly: GCA_951230895.1. Taxonomy (NCBI): domain Eukaryota; kingdom Metazoa; phylum Arthropoda; class Insecta; order Lepidoptera; family Gelechiidae; genus Carpatolechia; species Carpatolechia fugitivella. The sequence goes on along the minus strand of OX579654.1, from coordinate 16,038,741 downwards.
AGCTGCGAAGACGCCCACAGGTCTGGCCGTCCAAATGAAGTCACGAATCCGGACATGATCAAAAAAATTCACAAAATTGTATGGAATGATCGGCGCTTGAAGTTGCGAGAGATAGCAGAGATGGTGAGCATTTCATCTGAACGCGTTTTTAATATTTTGCACCAACATTTGGGAATGAAAAAGCTTTGCGCGCGATGGGTGCCGCGTTTGCTCACTGTTGACCAAAAGCAACGTCGAGTGGACGATTCATCGGAGTGTTTGGCGCTGTTTAACCGAGATCCTAACGAGTTTTCGCGGCGTTATGTAACAGTCGATGAAACCTGGATACATCATTATACTCCCGAGACAAAAGAACAATCTAAGCAGTGGACTGAGAGCGGAAGACCTGCGCCGAAGAAAGCAAAAACGGTTTTGTCGGCCGGCAAAGTGATGGCGACTGTTTTTTGGGATGCTCGAGGGATTATTTTAGTGGATTATCTGCAAAAAGGAAAAACAATAAATGGAGAGTACTACGCAAGCTTGCTGCAAAAATTAAGTGAAGAAATCCAGAAAAAACGACCACATTTGGCCAAGAAAAAAGTTTTGTTCCACCATGACAACGCACCTGCACACACGTCAATGGTTGCAGTCGCCAAACTCCATGAATTGCGGTTCGAATTGCTACCGCATCCACCCTATTCCCCGGATCTGGCCCCGTGTGACTTCCACTTATTCCCAAACCTGAAGAAATGGTTAGGTGGCCAGAGATTTTCATCAAATGAAGAAGTCATTGTTGCCGTGGACGAGTATTTTGAGGGGTTGGAGAAAACATTTTATCAAACTGGTGTAACGGCATTGGAGAAGCGCTGGACTAAATGCATCGAGGTAGAAGGAAACTACGTTGAGAAATAAATTTATTTTAAATAGATTTTTAAAGTTTTTCTTTGTCGTTTCGGAAACTTATCGATCAGCCCTCTACACTGGTACCAGAGATTACTATCGGGACGATGTAGACTTTTCCTGTTTCCAGATCCTGATGACTTCATAATATTATTATGATAGAAATAACCTGATGCTTCAGGAAGGATTGTCTCCTGGTTTTTTTTTTTATTTTACTATTCCTTGCCCCGGAAGGCCTTGCCTGTCTTGCCTTTGTCTTGCAGTGTCCCAATGCCTAAGCCTATTAGCCAATAATGATAATTCTATCTACCCTCAACCGATACTTCTTTGCTACGAAAAAATGATAAACTAACGAACACTAGCATTTCATATAAGAACGGTTTGTTTTATTGATTACATGTATTATAGAGTGTGTGTATGGTACTATGAATATTGAGCCACACGCGCATGTAATGTTGTATCATTTGTTACACAAATTGTTTGCTCCATGTATTCCTAATCCGCGTAGGCAAATATTTGCCAATACTTCGGAATCGTGTGATAGATGAGGACTGCTGATTCCGGCCCTCAAACTATCTATAGCGTGTAAGTTTATACGTTAGATAAGTTCAAGGTTATTGTTAAGCAGAAATTGTATAAACAAGGTTACTATAGGATATCTTTTTCAATATTCTATTAGCATGAATTTTATAAACTACAATATTTTATTTTAAAAAAGAAAACGCACGAGATGCGACGACTGTGGAGTTTCTTCGGTGAGCTCTTCTCCGCAGATATCGTATCCTATTAAGTTATGTTCCGTCTTATCTATATAGGTATACAATTAATATATATTAAGTATCTATTATTATGTATTTATTTTCTTTCTTCTAGAACAGTAGTATTGCGCGCCTTCTGCTCTTGGGGATCCGGTCGACGGAAAAATATTAGGGGCGACAGAAAACCAGCGTTTATCTCTCTGGAGATAGACATTTTGCTGAGTCGCTAGCCTTTTTAATATTGCGTCACATTGCACATGGAAGTACTATTTTAAATACTGTCATTACAGTTGTACTCTTTATCTCTCTTTATGTACTTTATTGTGTAGTGTGGTAAAATTGAAATAAATGGTTTTTCCTTCTTTCTTCTTTCTTTCTTTCTTTCAGATTACGGCATTGTGGTATTGAACTCACCCATTAAAATGTAATGACGTATCTAAGTGATGTAACAACATCCTACAGAAATAAAATTTTAGATTTAAATAAATAAATTAAAATCCAATAATAAAATAAAGGCCATAATATGGCTTGTGATCTTTTGACTGCAACAGATTCTTCTCGGGTCGCAGTGGTGATAGGGTCTGTTTTACCCGATTTTTTCTCGCTAATCATGTCCTCTGGTCTACTTGTATAATATTTCATGTGAATCGCATTAACAGATAAACGGGGTTATTTTTTATTCAGTGCACAAACTTTAATATGTTATTCAGACCATGAAACTGAACAACTTTTCCCAAGAAACATGGGTCCGGAAATTAAAGAAAATTTTGTACCTCCCATAATTGCTGCGTCAATCTAGCACTGAGCTTGAGTACAATCGGAAAAATGCGCACGTGACTTACCCAAATTTCCGAGGAGTTGCAGGTTCGAGGCTTGTCCAACGACGACCAAAAAAATCATTTTGCGCTTTTCAAATATTTGAAAGAAGAGTTATACTGGGTTATTTTTATTCATTGCACAAACTTTAATATGTCGTTCAGACCATGAAACTAAACATCTTTCCCGAAAAAAATAGGTCCGGAACTGAAAAAAATTCAATCTCCCATACAAACTACCGCCCGCAGCCAACTCAGCAATTAGTATATACTAATTGCTATCTAATTAGTATCGGTTCTAAGGTAAACGACCAACCTCACAAACCCTGGTCTCAGTGTTATAAAGCCGCCGAATGCCACTAACACGGCTCACGTAACGACCATTTGTCGAAAATAAAACTGGTTCAACCTGTCTTCCGAAGCATCAAAAGCAAAATCCTACTAATACCTACATATTATAAATGCGAAAGTTTGGATGTTGGATGTTTGGATGTTGACGGATCGGGATGAAACTTGGCTTACATATAAGTTAGGCCCTGGAATAGGACTTTTTACCACGGGAAAGCACTTCATTCCTACAGAAAAACTCATTAAACGCGGGTGAAACCGCGGGTGGAAAGCTAATTTATAATAAATGCTAAAAATATTGAACTCTTTGGGTGCTCTAGAAGCTTAGTAAATAGTGATCTTCAAGCAAACAAAAAATAAAGTGGCTGTTTCCTTACAAAAATGAGCGAAATTGTTAAAATATATATACGTAATATTATGAAGCGTGGGTGGAGGCGGTATTATAACAGAAACTAGATGTTACACGTAATGCTTTTTTTTATTATTTTTGCTAAGATCTTTACACGCGCGCAGTCTAACCTAGAATCAGCTCTTTTTTCTCATGTCAAAACTTATCTTCCTAATTCAAATTAATCTAAGTGTTTACGGCCAGCAACAGCCAAAGAGGCAAAGAGGTATAGGTATGTACTCATACCTAACATATTATACTTTCGAAAATAATTGAATACAGTTGAATTTATAGGTCATACTAGCGGTCCGCCCGCGGCTACGCTCGCGTTCTGTGAGATTTTACCGTGGGAATAAGACTTTTTCCCGTAAAAAGTATCTTATGTGTTAATCCAGGGTACAAACTATCTCTGTTCCAGATTTCGTTTCAATCCGTTCAGTAGTTTTTGCGTGAAAGAGTAACAAACATCTATACATACAAACTTTCGCGTTTATAATATTAGTAGATACGTCTCTTTCGAGGGGAGAGCCACTACACTGTAACCGACGCTATAAGTAGATTACATTGGTGTCGATTCGGCATACGCCCAACTAAACTAAACTTAAAATTAGTCCTGTCACTTTCTATCATTTATAAATGAAAAGGGACCGAAGATCATTGGTTTTGTTTTTGTCTATGACTTCACGACTAACTGTCAAATTTAGTCTTGTTTTAGTGCCTACCTAACACCATGACGAATAAAAAGCCACTAAAATAGACAGTTAGTCGTGAAGTCAAAGAAAAAAACAAAACCGGTGATCTTCGGTCCCTTTTCAATTAAAATGATAGAAAGTGACAGGACTAATTTTAAGTTTAGTTTAGTTGGGCGTATGCCGAATCGACACCATTAACTTCAAACTTAGCTTTACTTAAATTACATTTTGATTAACACCGAACAATGACACCTGTGATTATTACAAACGTAAAACCGAAGTATTACTAAAACTTTCATTTTCAAATCATGCAAAAATAGAATCAAAATTACTTATTATAAAACACACACCGAACGACTTTTCGTTTATTCCAACTTTAGGAATAATTCCGCAGACTTTGAAGACAAACACGAATTTTCTCATTGTATAATTACAATACCGGGTCCAAAAGTTTTTCGTCATACTTAAATCGTTACGAATTCATTGACTTTGGCAATTTAGTAAATGTAAGAACAATTTTATTTTTTTTTGCCTGCCTATTTGCTACCTATTTCAGTAACTATTATGTCTAAAAACAAAATTATAATACCTAAATTTTGGTGGTTCTTTAAAACCAGAGGTAAAAATGTACAGTTCAATTCGACATATTATTTTTGTGCCACTTTCACTTGCTAAGAGAATTTTAATAATGGGCAACATAAATATTATTTAGGTACTTAGGTAGAAACATTCATCTATGTTTTACCTGATCCAATTAACACAGTATATGTTCACATCATACTCTAAATACAATAAAATAAAAATAATATTTATTCTTTAAAGAAACATACAACCTAAAGGGGAGCAACCAAAGTGGGCTTAACTTTGAATAGCCATTTAAAAAAAAAACACGAAACATTTTGAAATAATATATAATGAATTTAGCTGCTTATATGGAAGTATCAAATGAAATATAAAAAATAATGTTTTGTAAGACTTTCAATCGATTGATAACGCCAAAACTAGTGTTGCCAAATACATTCTAACGAAAGTAATAAGAGCTTTTTTTTTTATTTTGATACTAAAATTCCAACATTTATGTGATATCCTTATTACAGACAACTCAAAACAGTCAATATTATAATAATATTTTTATGTTCATATTGAAGCCCAGAGGTCAAACATTTTGGTTGCCCCCTTTACAATTAAATTTGGAATTGAGATAGTTTCCACTAGATTAACAGACAGGATACTTTTTAGGTAAAAAAAGTCTTATTCCCATGGGAAATTCTTGACAACGTGGGCGTAACCGCGGGCGGACAGCTAGTAAATATTAGATTCTATTACAGTTTATGAATGAACCACTGAAGCATCGATCTACGCATTGAACCCTTCACTGATGTGAACTCTCCCTCCTATTTATAACACACTTATAAAAGGCTTATATGACGCGTAGAAATGTCAGTCTAGCGCTAAATAGATTAGGTGTCGCTCTGTTAGCTAGTTGGAATGTGTAATAGGACATTGTGACGTCATCCGGCTATTCTCCATCTGGTTAAGCTTTAACCAACGAATTAGTAACTACGCTTCAAACTTGACCCCACCAAATGAATACCAAAGAAGCAAAACTATACCATACGACATTTGAACGATTTGTAAGAACGTCGAAAGTAAGCTTCAATGTACAGCAGCGGCATCATCTGCCTGTCTGTCGTCGTCGTCATCTGTCAAAATTAATTAGGTACCATGTTTTAACGGGCTTTGACGGTTCTCTTCTAGACTATAGATAGTTTGTTAACATTATAATTTTAGGGCAATGAAATTAGACCGACCTTAATCAATATCAAGAGTCTACAAATGTAATTAATGTACAATAAATCACACTAATATTATAAATGTGAAAATATATTTGAATGTTTGTATGTTTGTTCCGCTTTCACGCCTTAACTACTAGACGAATTTGGATGAAATCTGAAATGGAGATAATTTGTAGCCTGGATTAATTTTCATTTTCGATGAAGCATCGAAAATAAAAGCAAAAGTGAACAGTCTAATATCGGCTTGACGTAAAATTTATTCAATTTAAGCGTAGATTTTCAAACACGGAAAACTTGTAAATATAATAGGAACCAACCCTAACAAAGCCTGAAGCTAACTGCCTTATTCTGCGGCATAAAATTATTCTAATGATTGGAAGGACCGAAATTAGGCCCCGTTTACACTTGCAAATAAACGCAGGTGTCACGGTCGCGGCCTTATAATACCTAATTCATAAACAAGAGTATAAATATTCCTTGTTAATTAGAGAATTGTTCTGGGCAGGCAAATTCAAATTAGAATAGAACCCTGTTTTATTTAAATGTTAATAGGAAGAGAAATGGAATGTTTTGGAGATCTTAAGTATTGTGGAATATTTAGGTTTGGTGCAAAAGGCTTACAAGAGAGCGTCGGTGGTCTAGTGGTTAGGGCCGCTGCCTCCCGTCCGGAAGACGCGGGTTCGATCCCCACCACGTACCAATATGTATGAATTCATATTTACGTTTATTCGACGCTCTTACAATGAAGGAAAACATCGAGATGAAACCTGCACACTCCTGCGGAGAAATTCAAAGGTTGTGTGTGAAGTCGACTAACCCGCACTGGGGCAGCGTGGTCAACTAAGGCCTAATCGCCTTAATTCAGGGTAGGCTCGAGCCCCTCGGTGGGGACGTATATGAGCTGTTGATGATGATATAAAAAATCATACATAAGTCATAATTACCTATACAATCTAAAACCGCTAATAGAACCTTGAAACATACTTCTCGGTGTCTTATAGCGACTAGGTTTAAACTAAGTAAGCGAGGTGGTGGTAGGAAGCTGCAAATAGTTTTGTCGTACGCGCCAACTTTGCACCTCAACAGTAATTTGATTTTGGGATCGTATAACTATAGAACTTTTGAACCAGAAACTCGGTTTAGGTGTTCTAGAACAACAATGAAATTAAGTATTAAAGTTTTAATACAATACATACTGCAACACGTCTTAATATTGTATATAGCGGCTCATATCTAAATTCTGGTGATAGGACATGCTATAAAATATATTGATCTGTTAGACTATTGGCTAACTTGTTCATCTAAAGCAAATACATATAACTACAAAATACTTACATTATTTATTTAAAATATGTATTTAATAAATAATAATAATTTAATTGTAAATATATTTTTAATAATATTTTTTTCTTTAATAAATATTAAAAAGCATTGATTAAAATACAAAATCGACTTACAAGTCAATGCAAATCAGACAATTCAATATCCACAAAAAAAAGACTTTTTTATTATTATTTCCCTGTAAATAATTTCATCCTTTCTTATACCCGGTATGGCCAATTTTCCCAAAAATCTATTTAAGTAAAAAAACCATTGAGTACCTATCAGAGAAAAAAATATGTTAGAGATGAACGGAAAAACAAGCGAGATAGTTCAGTTCTCTCATAGGATGGTCACAGAACCCTAATAAAGTTTTCTCTCAAAAGCTCGTGCTGGAGGTAAACTTATTTAATCTACAATATATTGTGATCTACTACTTACTACTACTTATATTGTGAACCTGCTTTACCTGGTGGTAAACTTTGTGAACTTTTTCTTTCTATTTAGTCAAAACTAATCTCTTTGTATACTTTATACTTGTTGTATCCGAACTTTGAACAACACAATGGGATATCCAATTTTCTTCACTGAAAACTTGCGGTTGTCAAGTTGGGGATGTTGGTAAAGTTGCTGGCAGCTCAACAGGTGTTGTCAATTCATTAGCCGCCGCGAGGCTCAACAAGTTTTAGTTAGTGGTTCCTTTGAAGAGTTTAATGTAAGGTATAGTAAGTAGGTTGGTTTTAGTTAGGTTGAAGATACTAATTGATTTCTTTTTTCTCAATTTTCTTTTATTTGCTGGCTATTTCTTAAAAGTTAATTTATCAATGGCCATATTATGGATGGGTGACCGCTAGTGGTCTACGAGCTTTTTCGCGCTTTGAAATGTACGTTGTTCTCGAATACTATCATAGTGGTCGCTATCCAAGTCAGATTGAACTGTGATTTCAAAAAGACCATCTGCCATACTTTGTTTAACCAATGAACAAGCCATATTCTGGGAATGAGTTTTTTTTTTTTAATATCTTTGCAATTCAATACAAATATATAAATCAATTTTAATATCAGATATTTGTTTCGTTTTTTTAATAGAATTACAAGCAAAACATGACTTATGGCCTTGCAGTCCGAACCTTAGTGAAATCACAGAGTGTCGAAATCTCGACTCGGTCACGGAGGCTGTTTCGACCTTTGGTTTTCAACCTTCACTCCATTTATCATTTATCATTTATTCATTTATTTGCAATCATGTATATAAATTGTAGGTATTAAATATAATAGTAAGTGGCATACATGAACCCTGTAAGGGTGTTGCAAAATTATTTAAGTAATTTGATTTAAAACAGATCCAAAACAATGCAATCCAAAATTAACAAAAATTAAATTGTAAAATATAAAATTCTTTAAGTTATTAGATTAAAATAAATATTCTCATAGCAGTCAATTTCAAATAAATAACATTGTAAAATACTAAATTGTAAAGTGTATAAATTCATTAGATAAAATAATTAAAATTAAATAGTATTGCAAATGATTTTACACTTAAAATATCTATTATTCTATATCATAATTTGCTGTGTGCATTGGAATTTTATTTTATTTATCAATTAGTTTGTCATGAATATACTCGTCAACTGACAAACCACAGAGAGTAAAGTATCAAAGCTAGAGAGCTAAAAGCTCTTCGGAGATTCACGTCAATATCGACAAAAGTGGTCCATGTCTATGTCTACAAGGTGTTCCATTTATCTCGTTGAAAATCTTTTAATTAAATTCCTTTGATTAGGAATTTCCGGACATTTGTCAAAAAAAGCCTTCGGCGACACCAAACAATTTCATAAAGTCACAATTTTAATATTAGTTGCCGAATCTTAAATTAACCCAAAAATTTTGCAAAATTTTGAGAGATTCGGTGGTCTAGTGGCTGGGGCCGCTGCCTCCCGTCCGGGAGACGCGGGTTCGTTTTCCACCACTTCGAATGCATACGTCTATTCGACGCGGTTACGGTGAAGAAAAACACCTGCACACTCCTGTGAAGAGTTCAAAAGCTGTGTGCGAATTCGTCCAACCCGCACTGGGCCAGCGTGGTCGAGTAAGGCCTAATGGCCTCCTCCCCCTCGGTGGGGACGCATATGAGCTGTTGATGATGGTTTTAGTCTGTGCTCCCTAGGAGCCCACTAAAGCGCTGCTCAACCCTTAGTGGATATGAGCCTGATCGTTATATATTTATGTATGCAAGGTCGAACAAGAAAGTGGTTAACCATTTTTCATTCAATTTCCTATTTATCGAAAATGTCAATAAGGTTTATACTCGCTATTTGACAGATCGTTCTGCAAACAAAATAATCTTTGTTGTTCTATAATTTGCAACTAACATACAACCTTAGGGTGGTAAACCAGTTTATTGGTCGACTTTGCAATGATATAAGTTACACAATTAGTTCCAAATATGATTATCCCCTATTTCTATAGATATCGAAATAAAGAACTGAAAATTTATTAATCTCTTTTAATAATATTCCATATCTTGAAAACTACTAAACTGATTTTGATGAAATTAGGGAACAGTTCCCAAAATTGAAAGACACTTGATGATTCCACATGCACTGATGGGGCACAAAATATACGACTATTGTGCAGTTCCAACAACATTACATACATACGGTTTGAGTAAACTTATTTTTTATGACGTCGGGTAAAAATCTCTAAATATAAACAAAATTATTAAATAACACAACAATAAAATAACAGTCATCAACATTACAGTCCACTGCTGGACTATGAGCCTCCTCCACTCAAGTGGAGGGTTTCGCCATAATCTCCACGCTTGGCAGGCGGGTTGGAGATCGCAGATTAAAAGGTTACTGTATCAGAGAGCGCTGCTGCCCGTTCCCTGTCCAATGTGTAGTCCCTAAGTCGCCTCTTACGACACCCACGGGAAGAGTAGGGGTTGGTGACAAATGTATTCTACTCTGCCGTCACCACACGGCGATACAAACAGTATAATTTATAAAATAGGTACTGCACGATTCGATAAACAATAATGTAATACAAAATAAAAATATCAAATAAACCAAGAATTTAAAAATTATTACAAAAATGTGTTTAATAATAAGCAAAAGTAATATTATTAAGCATTAGTATGCCAGAAGAATTTTCTAATCAAAGCGCCGAGCATAATTCGCTGTTATGCTACACAGGAAAATTTCATTCTTTAAATTGTGGATTTACTTTAATTAAGTGTGAAATTATAATGTTTATGCAAATTAACTGAATAAAATTTAATGTGAATGGAATAATTCGAAAAAACGCCAGAGGCGAACGAATAAAGGCACTTATTTCCTTATCTAATTAAGTGTTGATTACATTTGGCATTTACTACATTTCATACAAAATCATGAAAAATACATTTTTGTGGAGTGTCATTTCGTATCACAGAGTTTATCTACATAATAGTGGATCAGACTGTTCCTAAATTTACCATATTTTACGAATTATTTTTAAAATATATATTAGTAGCAGACGATTCGGGAAGAAAAAAAACAGAATATTGATATTTTTAAAGTTTCAATATGTCTGTTTCTTTCAAAAATGATTTTTTTTGTATCTAATACTTTAAACGAGCAATTCTTGTATATACCTATATATATATATATATAATGAGAATCTCGGAAAGGGGGTCTCGAGGGCGATAAATCGATCTAGCTAGCTTTTGTTTTTAGTAAAACAGGATTTCCCCATGTTTTCGGGCTTAAAAGAATTTGTACGCCATATCATTAAAAAAGAAGGTTAATTTCGCCACTATCCATAACGACGCGGTGGCTCTGTTGGGGAACCGGGAGGCAATGAAACCGAAGGTCAAACGATCGAATCCACATGAATGAACTTTTTAATTTTTTTGTTCATGTTTTTTATTTTGTTTGTTTTTAACTTTTTAATTCTTTCATTTAGTTATTTAAATACAAAAATGACAGAAATAAAAATTTCTTATTTTGTACCTTATTTTTTCGTGGTCTAAATTTTTTCCAACATATAGAGCAATTTTTATAGGTATGTTTTTTTATTTATTACTTACCGTCGTCGTCGTTGTTATTACTTATTTTTTCATTTACTTAGTTCAATTAAAATACCTTTACAGAAAATCACTTCGTTTTTCTTACACCGAAAGCTCTGCAACAGATGGCACTACAACTCACATAGTGACGAAATTTTCTTCTAAAAAAGCATTCAAAAGTATTTTCAGTTATTTTTTCAGATATGTAACACAGAATCCACGGAGACGTTATAATTAATCCACGCAACCTCAACAAATTCAATTTTATATTACTACTAGCGCTGCCTTTACCACTGTATCTGTGAAGTGGCCAAAATTGGAACTACTGCTAATAAGTTGGTAGGTTAGTTGGTATGGGAATAATTTATTTTCCTTTATTAATCCTTTCTGAATCCTATCAAAAGTCCCATCCTATTATTTTATAATACATAATATATTCTTTTCCTCGTTTTACTCGGGCCATCCGATGGAAAACTTTCAGACCACCAAAAAATTTATCAGAAATATTCTTTCATTTTTGTATTTAAATAAAAGAATAAAAAAAAAGAAACAAACGAAAAAAGAACAAAGAAATAAAAAAAAAATTGTCGCGATTCAAACTGCAAACTCGCGGTGTCCCGACTGAGCCAAAATTACCTTTCTATTTCAATGATATCGCGTATCAATTCCTTTAAGCCTGAAAATACGGGGAAATCTATTTTATAAGCTAGATCGATTTATTGCCGCCGAAACTAAATTGCGAAATCGTTGCAGCCGTACGTTTCCGAGATCCTTATTTTGCTTGTTTAAAGTATAAGAGTGGTGCTACTATGTCTAGCCGCGTGTACTTTCTTCTGAACGTATGAAGTAAGTAGAGTTTATCAAAATGCGTAGTGTCTTACAAAAAAAATAAACGAACTAAGCTCGGTCAACCAGGTACTGGAGATTATATGGCGTTACTAACAAATGACGTCACAAGTGGGTATGCGCCTCTCTGTCTAATCTTGAATTTCAAACCTTTATAACTCGGTCAATTTTAAAGATAGAGCAAAAATTCTTTTAGTGTTCGATAGCAGAAACTAACAAGTTTGCATTTATAAAACAAAAAAAAAAGTAGGTCGATCCCCTATTGGCCGAGCGAGCGAAGCGTCTCCGTTTCAGCTTGGTCAACGTTGTTTTTTTATCTGTCCATCTGTCAATCCGTTTGTTCACATCTACAGGTCGCGTTTCTCAACCGATTTTCGTGACACTTTGTGAGCAGGTTTGATAAATTACTAGAATTTTATTGTCGAGTTATTTTTGGAAATTTTAAAAAATGACGGAGTTCTGAGGGGTTAAAACGTAAAAAAAAATACTCGTGTAGTCTACAGCTCACAGAGCCACTATATATTATTTTTAAAAAATCTTAGCCTATGAGATGTTTCACCCCACAAAAAAAAACTAAAATACACCGTGAGTCCATTCGACTGAACAACTTTCCCCAAGGAACATGGGCTAGTAATTGAAAAAAAATATTGCTTCCCCCATAGTAAATCGATCAGCTTGGCGCACGGTTTTGTATGAACGGGCTACTGTTTTAGATAGATAGATGATAGATGAAAACGTTTATTCAATGATACAGTACAAGAACAACAAATACAAAACAGAGTATACACTAAGAAGAAACAATAAAATATATGTTATCGCTGATGTACTGCACCCTTGAATGGGCCCTAACTCAGCATAATGTTGCGACGACACGAGGCACGTCACAACGCTGTTCTTCCGTTGGTGCCGTAGTAGTGTGAGTGCGCAGGTAATAAGGAAAAAGTCATAGAATAAAAATTGTAGCCACTGTGTGAAGGTGTAAAACCAGATTCAAAAATGGACATCTATAGATATATAAATACATATATACATAAAACGAAAAAATAAATACACAAAGCATATTATTATAATAAAACTGATTTGTAATATAGGTACATAAAGAGATGATATCACCACCTACCTGCCTGTCAACGAAGAACACTGCGAGCAAAAACTTTTTTTTGCGTTTGCGGGTAAATCACTTACAAGATATTTATTTAGTGTGCAGCTTTCTGCAGTGTCAAAAGGTGTTTACGTAACTCAATTTTAAACAATCGTTTAACGGTAATACTTCGAATCGGTGGCGGAAGATCATTCCAACACTTGGACGCTTGAAATTTAAAACTACCGCGGAAAGCTGCTGTTCGGTGCCGTGGAGTGACGAGCAAAGGGGAAATACAACCCATGTTCCTTGGGGAAAGTTGTTCAGTTTAATGGACTGAATACTCCATTTAATTAAAACCAACCAGTTAAATTTCACGGTGTATTTTGACCAGCACAGAACGAAAGAAATGTTGTGTGGAAGCAGATCAATCCTAAGATAACAATCTCAGCTGAACTCAATTGCAGACATCGTGCGGGCTGGCATTTCAGATATACGAGGTATCAATACGTTAAATAAAGGGTCTTTTTTATTATTTTCTCTTTTCAATACCATATAGAAAAATCTGAAGGAAGGAATGGAATGAAATAGAATAATCAGTAATATATAATTTTAAACTTTCGCGGTCATTATCATAACATTTATGAGACATTTTACGGGCTTACCGCGATATTATTCTACCCGTGACCACGGTGCTTGCAACAGCGCCGAAATATCGGGTCTTCTCAACAAAAATATTATCGCGGTAAGCTCGTAAAATGTCTCTTTAGAATAATCAGTGTTGCTACCCAACCACCTAGCATCTAGTTCCTACTAAATAGACAAGGCGTCAGTGGTTAAGGCTGCTGCCTCTCTTCCGCCAATGAATCGTATCGCAAATATTTAAATTCATCATCATCATCATACGTTTATTCTACGCTCTTATCGTCAAATAAAACATGTTCTGCATGCATATACGCACGCTTGCGAAGAGATGCAAAGGTTGTGTGTGAAGTCAACACATTCATTCATTCTCAACCCGCACTGGGCCAGCGTTGTTGACTACGGCCTGATAGCCCTAATTCAAGGTAGAGATGTACATGAGCTGATTATACTCGTACCAACCTAACAAACCCAACCCAACCTCGTAGGAGGCTCAAAGAATATCAGCTCTTCGGTGTTACCTCCAGCAATAATTACATTGCTCAAGCTATGTTCGCGTATAGATTTTATTATTGAGCAAGGTATTTATTTTTATTGGAAAATATAATATTAAATTTAAGTTTTTTAATAAATATAAGTTTTTTTATATTAAAAAGCATTAAAAATATGAGATATTAAAGTTTTTATCAGCCTGCATTGACTGTCAAAAGAATATTACATATTTTACTTACAGAACATACTCCTTTTCTTAGAAATCTTGATTTGAAAGTTAAAAGTAATCATAGAGATATTTTTTGGTCTAGTTTATTTATTTTAGTAAGAATATTTATTTTGTATGGATTTATTGAGTTTTGCTCATATTTATTTCATATATTTCTCCAATATCTATTGCAGATGTTATTAAAATGATGGTGTGGTTGAATGGTTCATCTGTAAGGTATCTAATGAAATTAGAAATAAAATATTTCTCAAAATCATTACAGCCTAGGCCAATGGCTTTAACGTACTTTCTAAAAAGAATAATCTTACTTTTCAATATGCTACAATGTCCTATCACTCCTACCTAACCAAACTAGTGAACCGAGGCCAAAAGATTCCGGAGCTCGGAATCATGTTACTATTTGAACTATATGGTGATTCATCCTTTAGTATCCTACCTCACCAAACCGAAGACAGAATCACAAAGTGATTTCTAATTGACCACAGTTTCCCTCGAGTATTCGAACCCAGAATTTCCTTAAAATGAGGAAGCTCTGCAGCTTGACTTCGATTGCTGTTTTCATCATTTTATTTGTCCCTCTGTAAGGAGGTAGTGTGGGACGCCCCCCGCCAGGTGGACTGATGACCTGAGGAAGGAGTGCTTCCTCAGATCATCAGTCCACCTTCTGGTGGTGGCTGGATGAGAAAAGCGGGTGATCGTGCGCTTTAGCGTGCCCTTGAGGAGGCCTACGTCCAACAGTGGACTGCAATAGGCTGATTGATTGATTGAAGAAGGTAGAATGCACTATGCCCAGTAGTTTATAGATGCGAAGTAGACGTTTAAGTATGTCTAAGTGGTGCATATTCAATTAGCAGTACAATGTACAATGGACGGATCGATGCGGCGATATAAATAGGGCATTACTGATGACCTGCAACTAAGTCGGCTTAATGTGAACCTTGGCATTTTTATAGGAGCAGATAAAAAAAGAATATTCTATTTTGTACTTTCATTAGTACAACGGGCTTGATTTTCTCTCTATACTTTTATGTTTCTTTTGAGTAATAGCGATTTGGGGCCTAGCATTTGTTAATTTATGTGTTTTTATTTAACTATTTATTGTATCCTCCTGTTTTTCTTATAGACATTCTGTTCGGATTTTTACGAAGGGGATTCAATATTTTCGTGCTGTAAAAGTACTCGGATATCTTAAACAAAAGTTAGCGATAGTAATTTACTTTAAATATAGTGGAGGTAGGTTCTTCAAAATATATTTTAACGAACGATAAGCTAATTTTGTTATTTCAGAAATACCTTTACTTACTAAAACAGACAAAGACAATGATCTACTCGTAAATATGTTTGAAAAACTTTTTAAAGATTCAATACCTCACATTTTATCAAGATTCTTGCTAGCTCCTTTACGATCTCTGCCAGTAAAAAAAAAAGGGTAGATATACCAATTAGCCAGTTGCGTTTTAGATAACTTGCAACTACGAGTACAGACATGTTGCGTTTTAACACAATAGGGGATCGGACTACTTTCTTTTTATTTTATAAATCCAAACTTCCTAGTTTCTGCTATCGAACACTAAAATAATTTTTGCTCTATCTTTAAAATTGACTCTAGGTTTGAAACTCAAGATTAGACAGAGAGGCGCATACCCACTTGTGACGTCATTTGTTAGTAACGCCATATAATCTCCATACAAAAAATCGTTTTTGAAAGAGACAGACATATTGAAACTTTAAAAAATCACTGTAAATTGGTTTTTCAACCGATTTTGTTTTTTTCTTCGCGAATCGTCTGCTACTAATCTATATTTTTAAAATAATTCATAAAATATGGTAAATTCATAAAATATGGTGAACGGTCCGATCCCCTATTGATATTAACCCAACTCTCGCTCCTACTGCTATACAACAAATGACGTGCTGTCCGAATCGCATAACTTATTTGCAAAATTTATACAAACTCGTCTAAAATTAAAACAATCTCTAACGAATTTCCCTTTATTAGCATATATATGTAAATTAATATACGACAATAGGTAAATATATGAGTTAGTGGACACTGGACAGTCGTCTCGTCCGTTTCAATTGGATTATGCAGATGTGGATAGAGGTCGCATAATGAGGGTAGCATAAGATAATAGGATTTGGAAAACGAATTCATTGTGAAAATAATACGAGAACTGAGATTTTTCAACTATTCTCGAAGTTGGGGGTTTTTGTAAAACAAACAAATGCCTAATTCCTTCCTAATTCACTTTAAATTGTTAATTACTCTAATTCCACAGCCTCTTTCACCGAGCATTTACCTCTCATTACAGAGGTTCGGGTTTAAATTACGGAGGAGACACAATCAAACAAATAATCTCTGAGTAAGAAATTCAAAGGTGAGGTCGACCAACCCGCACTGGGCCAGCGTGGTTACCTAAGGTCTAACCACCCTAATTCAGGGTAGGCTCAAGCCCCTCGGTGGGGACGTATACGAGCTGTTGATGATCCACTTTGGTTAAAACTGCTGGCTGAATCACTTAAATGTCCGAAATGAAAGATGATTCTGTGCTTCGGAAGGCACGTTTAGCCGTATGTTCCGGCAGCTATTTACAGAAGTAATCATTGAATGTCAGTGGTGCTTGGCTTCACTGATACTAGGATTTGAATCAGTCGACCAAAGAGATTTGAAAGGCTCATTTCGCTCCCTGACGACGCGCGAAATCTTTATAAGTAGAAAAAGGCTCTAATAAAGTCAGTCCGTATCGTCATATAGTCTCGACGCAACATACTGACGCGTGATACCGCCTCCCCACGTGTATTGGTGTGCAACTCTCCAACTTCTGACACTCATCGCTAAGTCAAAGATCTCATAGAGCACAGTAAAGAGAGAAAAGTAGGACATGTTAGTTGTAAACAACGGAGCTTATAAGATCCGAGTGGGTCGCGAAATTGGTGGGATATAGGTGTTCGTCTCGTACCTGTGTACTATATTACGGGGTTAGTTAGTTAGTGAGAGAAAGATGTAAACTCTTACATAATAGTTTGCTCCTAGAAGCCATAACGTTACGCGTACCAGATAGGCGTCTACGACAAGGGCCGAGACAACAAGTGTTTGTTATACCTAAATGTAGGACTAACATATTGAAACATGCACCGATGACTAGCGCTGTAAGAACACTGAATGGAGTTTCTAAAGAGGTCGATTTGTTCCGTTGTTCACAGATGGAGTTCACAAAAGTAACACTAAATTTCTTGTGTAAGACTGATAATTAATGCGTATAGATATGATATTTTATGTAGATATGTATTTAGTATAAATGTTACCTGTATTATTAAGGTTAGTGGGACTGCTCTATTAAATTTTTAAAATAAAACTAAGTATTCATATGATCTCGGACTGTGACATTCATTCACTATATTTTATCTGTTGAATTAATTTATAATTGTATTTTAGAAATTTATATTGATTAATTAATTGTTGTTTTATAATAATATTATGTTGTTAAATTTGTTAGTGGCGTCATCGATTTGGGGGCATCCCTGTAAGGATGACGTCCTTTGTATTATTAGTTTAATAAATAAATAAATAAATGTATTTGCGACCTATATCAATATTGACTTTGCATAACGTACGATTACAAAAATTGTTTTTATCTGAAGTATTTTCCGTAGCAAAATTTAGGCACGCAAAACTATTAGTTTCATCTAATATAGAGATATTTCTGCGACAAACAATTGGGAATAAGACTTTTTCCCGTATAAAGTATCCTATATGTTATATCAAGGTACAAACTATATCTATTCCAAATTTCATCCCAATCCGTTCAGTAGTTTTTGCGTGAAAGAGTAACAAACATCCATCCATACATCCAGACTTACAAACTTTCGTGATTATTATTACTTTAGTGAGCATTTAAAAGTCACTGAACAAGTATCGATGCAAGTAGTAGGTAACCTACTTCCCGTTCCTATACTGTGACTTTAAGTGCCAACTCATAAGATAGTTCTGTAGAAAGCGACGGAAGCCTCACATCCTGTTTGCACCCTAGTTATCAGTTCATGTTGTGCCCCATCGAGGGACTGAGTTTGCCCTACAATAAGATGATCAAGAGTAGGTTAACTAATATCAAAAATAGCCCCTCTTATTAGAGTTACGGACCAACAGTCCGCTGTCTGTCTGCCCATCCATTCGTCCTTCTGTTAGCGGGTTGTATTTCATGAACCGTAATAGGTAGACACTTGAAATTTTTACAAAGTGTGTACGTATTTCTATTGATGTAACAAAATCAAATAAAAGATAAGTAAGTACATATTTAAAAAGCACAATATTGTGTTTAACCTTGTACAATGGTACGGAAATAATCGTGCGCGAGCCCGACTCACACTTGGTCAGTCTTTTAGTATTTTATGTCCTTACCAAGCTTCAAAAAGCGGGCAGACGCTTGAGCACTGAACACTCGCTTGAGGGCCTCAGATTAGTTTATTCATTGCGATCTCCAATGTTAAGCACCCATCGCCATAGCCAGGCTATGGATGGGTGACCGGTAGTGGTAAAAAAACACGACCGTTTTCCGTGCTTTGAAAGGCACGTAAACCTAATCTAGGTTTGGTCCTGGTTTCCGCTCTGGGTTGCGGAGTTCAGATGGCAGTCGCTCTGTGTGAATACCAGTATTCTCGTCAAATCCCCTAGATTAAGTAGCCGAGATGGAGATGATGATGATGCAAGAAATTCGAAACAGCGCGGTGTCAAAAATGACTACGGAACCCTACTTTATGCGTGGTCCGACACGCACTTGGCCGGTTTTATAGACCTCGCCCAAAGCGCTTGTGGTCAAACAAATTGTCTTGAACAGACCTCGTCTTTCCCTGAATCTAATTAGGATCATATACAGCTAATAAGGGTCAAACAATTAATAAGAAGGGTCAAAGCTGAACGCAGTTGTGTTATATTATAATACTGTTTGTGTAGTGGAGCGTCGCTGGTCTAGTGGCTAGGGCCGCTGCCTCCCGTCGTCCGGGAGACGCGGGTTCGATCTCCACCACGTACTCCTACTCGTATTTCGAATTCATATGTACGTTTATTCGACGCTCTTACGGTGAAAGAAAACATCGTGATGAAACCTGCACACTCCTGCGAAGAAGATCAAAGGTTGTGTGTGAAGTCGACCAACCCACACTGGGCCAGCGTGTCGACTAAGGACAGCTGTTGATGATAATACTGTTTGAAGTAGAGTTACACATTTCAACTCAAAAATAAACTTCATCCCTTACGCGAGTCACCCTATCTTAGGGTACTGTACTTACTTAATTAGTTATTTATTGATGTGATATACTTTAGTCATAACATCAAGTCACAGATCGTTTGCCATGCCGATTGATCTTCGACTTTGAAGCTCCTTAAATAAACACAAAGCGAAAACAAAAGACACTCAAAGTGCTTTAATACGTCGAAAAACGGATTACTTCCGAGCTGAAAAAAGCTTACAGAGTATCAAAGAGCTTGTACGTAGGCTGGTTGAAGCAAAGGGATCTGTAGTAGTAAACTGTGTTGTTTACTGTAATACGGATGTGTTATACAGTCTGCACTTCATGACAGCTATCATACACGTACAATTTTTCTTCTGTGTCTTTTGCACCCATTTGGTTTTCATATTTTCTGCCAGCTGTCAAGACGGCATTCTTACGATGCGATTACTATTAGTGATCTTTTTATTGACCGAGCGAACGAAGCGAGCGAAGCGTCTCCGTATCAGCTTGGCCAAAATTGCTTATGTATATCTGTCCATCTGTCTGTTTGTTCCACTCTTCCCGGGATTTTTGGAGCAGGTTAGATAAATAAATCGAATTTTTTTGTCGAGTCAGTTTTTGGATTTTGTGAGTTATGGGGGTTGCCACTTTGCCCGCTTACAAGGTCTACCGCTCAGGCTGTTTTCCTCTACAGGTCACAATTGTCAACCAATAAAAAAAAATTAATAAATCTAGGGGTCGGGGATGTTTGTGGAGAAAAAATAAAAATAAATATAAAGAGATATACAGACTCACGAGGTCTGAGCTCACAGAGCCACTAGTCCTATGGGTTGTAAGGTTAACAACAGACTTCACAAACCCTAGTGTCATATTTATGAAGCCGCCAGAAGCGTCTGACTGACATGGTATGAACCATGTCAGTCAGACGCTTCTGGATATCAATTTCTTTAAACAATTCCCTTAGGGAATCGCTTCCAAGTCTAATACGCTTCCAACGTGTCTAGCCTTCTGTCTTTTGTCTAACTCATGTTTTCTTCCGTAGACGTGCAGATGACTTCCGAAGCACGGTATCATCGAGTTGTTTAAATAAAGTTATTTTTATTTTATTTTACTTTTTTAAATAAAATATTGTCAATTACAAAATTAATGCTAATTATAGGAGGCTCATAGTCCAGAAGTGGACTGTAACGGGCCGTTGAAGCCTGCTACTCAAACTATCTATTCCCATGGACATCTCTGTCCTCTAAGTAATCAGATATCTTATATTAACCTTTTTTATACAATTTCTGTTTTATAATCATTTTAAACTTGTCTAAACTTGGTCAAATAGTAACGCTAGAAGTGCAGCTGTCTGTACGACATTGTTATCTCAAGCAACCTAGACCTTACGAACAATCCCCTTACCTGTACAGACAGAAGGCTAGTAACACGTTGGAAGCGTATTAGACTTGGAAGAGATTCCCTAAGGGAATTGTTTAAAGAAATTGATATCCTCACAGTACATATTTGAAAACATCTTGTATGTCCGGAAGAACATGATGCTATTTCCTAAGAATTCTGATATACATAATATACATACTAGAAATAAAAATAAAATAGCGCACCCAAAGTTTTTAAGTTTATACTATGTAAAGTTAATAATTCATTCATGGGGAACTGTATTCGCTTCTATAATAAAATACCAGATGATATTGAAAATCTGTCCGATAGCCAATTTAAAGCTAAAATTAAAACTATTTTATGTTCTAAGGCCTATTATACGATAAATGATTACTTAGATGATAAAAACGTCTGGTCAACTGTTGTTCCAAATCAGCGGAGTAGATTGTAATTATGACTCATGTATGATTCTTTATATATTTGAAAGAAAAGTACAAAAGATACAATTCCTGTGGAGTTTCTTCTGGCCGTTCTTCTCCATAGAGGGCGTACACTGGTAGTGAACGTGCCATCCATGATAGTTTTGACGTCGAAAAATGATTTGTAAAAATCTTAATTCGAATAAAAAAAAATGACTTTGACTTTGACTTTAGACGAACCAGATTATAGTCCAGGAGCTCTCTTGTGAGTTGTGGCGACTGTATGGTATTAATACGTGGAATACGATTGTTGAAGGATAAAGGATTTCGGACCGTGTCGTGTGGTGAGAGCAGAGTAGAATACATTTGTCACCAACCCCTACTCTTCCCGTGGGTGTCGTAAGAGGCGACTTAGGGACTACACATTGAACAGGGAACGGGCAGCAGCGCTCTCTGATACAGTAACCTTTTAATCTGCGATCTCCAACCCGCCTGCCAAGCGTGGAGATTATGAAACCCTCCACTTAAGGAGGAGGCTCATAGTCCAGCAGTGGACTGTAACGGGCCGTTGATGTTGATGAAAGGATTTCTAAGGCTTTTTTGGTGTTCATATTTACTAACCTGTACGTTGCATTAACCCACTTATGAATACGACAATACGAGTATAATAGGTACCTCTTTTACAGATAATTTTTACGTTTTACAATGGAATCTTGTAAATAGAAGATTTTTCGAAAGCTGAGTTTATAATATTGTTTCAAGATCTTCTTTTTAAAGCTATCACACATGGATTTGATCCTAATGGTCGCGTTGGTTGCAGAATTTTGGGTTTTAAGTAAAAATATCAAGTTTAAAATTTGCAAATTTTTAATTCTACCTCTTCATTAGGTCATCATTAATTCAAAATAATTCCTTTGTATTTTATTCCTTTCATGAGCTTTCATTACTAAAAGAACTAAAAAGATAGATGGACATCTGGGGGCCATTTCACGAAGCTACAAGTTACAAATTACAAGTACAATTCGACGTATATTGCGTAGACAATGAGATAAAACTGTAAGGGCTTACAGTCTAAGCAAATTGGCTACGCAATGAATATCAAATTGTAACTTGTTACTTGTAAATTGTTGCTTCGTAAAACGGGACCCTGCACGTAAAAATTGCACACACTTTGATGATAAAATTTTTAACTGACAAATGTCGGTTTTCAAAAGCACTACATTTTAGGAGGAACATTTTCATACGATCTACCGAGGCATCCAAATGTAATTTTAAATCCCATTGCTGCAGGATATTTAAACTTAAAATTAAAATATGGAAAACGAATTTTTACTCCAAAGGAAAACCTTCATGATTCCCAAAGCTTTTAACAAAACACTGTGCATTTCTTTACAGTGTTAGTTGCCCATATTCAAAAGACTATAAACTATAAACGGTGAAGTTGAGCGCATTCTTTGAGTCTTTTCAAAGAATAACGAAATAAATACGTTCTTTGTTTCGAAGCTAATTGTGTAGAAACTTTTCCTTACTATTCATGGATTGAAGCTTGTCAAGGAGAACAAAGGACTAACTTCGATGAAAAAAAAAATAAGTTACGTGCTGATAAAAGAAGCATTGTTACTACTGTTGTACTGGGATACCATGAATGCATATAAAAAGATTACAAAACTACGTGAAAATCGTATCTAAGAGAGAAGCATAGATATGGTATAAGGCATAGATAGATGAGTTTCTTTTGTTTGTAGAGAGAACCATGATGCCAGCAAAAAAACGTAACCTGTCTAGTGTAGATACGAAGTAAATACAAAAGTTATATCACAAAGTAGGTAAAGTGGCGCGATAGGTAAATGCAAGTCTTTTTTTTTATTTATTTAACTATTTTTTATACACAATAAACAAGAAAATTAGCCGTGTGGTGACGGCAGAGTAGAACACATTTGTCATCAACCCCTACTCTTCCCGTGGTCGTAAGAGGCGACTTAGGGACTACACATTGAACAGGGAACGGGTAGCAGCGCTCTCTGATACAGTAACCTTTTAATCTGCGATCCCCAACCCGCCTGCCAAGCATGGAGATTATGGCATAACCCTCCACTTAAGTGGAGGAGGCTCATAGTCCAGCAGTGGACTGTAAAGGGCCGTTGATGTTGATGAAACAAGAAAATGTCAATAACACAAAAGAACAGAACGACACATCTTGTCTGCTTATTTCTGTAGAAATATCTTACAGCAGACCTATGAAAGGAAAGGTCTTTCAGTTTTTCTGTCTGTTACGCTTTGACGACTAAACTACTTAATTGATTTTGATGAAACAAGAAAAAAAACTAACTGTATAGTTTGGTACCCAAGGACAGATATATAGGCTTCTTGATCGCCATAGCTACGGGTGGATAACTAGTATTATAGCAAAACTAATATAGTGTTTCTCTTTTGTCTCCAGATGCGGTGCTGCGTGGCTGCCCTCTGGGTGTCGGCGTTGACGACGCTTGCTGTAACAGCAGCTGAAGAGCACCATGACGCTGCGCAGACGCAGGTAATCCTCGCTACAGTTTAACGAATCTTTCGCAGCACGAAACACGCTTTCAATTAAACTGACGTGAATAATAGCACCGAGTACGGAGTAACGGCACTTAGCTTATTCTTCATTGGGAGCCAAGGATCTGTTATCCTCAGCACATATTTACGTCTTCAAGTCCCCACCGAGCCTACATAGATGGTGTCTCTTATTGAGCAACCTACGCCAATGCAATGACTATGCCCTGAGTTATACCCGGAGCCAATAGCTAAAAGTCCT
This sequence comes from Carpatolechia fugitivella, assembly GCA_951230895.1. NCBI lineage: Eukaryota > Metazoa > Arthropoda > Insecta > Lepidoptera > Gelechiidae > Carpatolechia > Carpatolechia fugitivella. The sequence goes on along the minus strand of OX579654.1, from coordinate 16,014,582 downwards.
TTCTAGTGTGTAGGTGGATATTCAGTTCAAATAAATATACTATCTAAAATAAACAAGAGCGTCGATGGTCTAGTGGTTACGGCCGCTGTCTTCCTCATCCTCTTGAAAACTCGTTAGTTAAAAACCGTACCGTACAACTGCTGTTTGTAGAAATCTAGACATACGAGTCCATTAGTTTAAAAGCGATTTAACTCTCACAACGATTTATGAAATGGCTACTGTCTCTGACGCTGATTCGTAGAACTGCTACGGCGTAGTAGCGTAGCATGCAGCTACGAAACAGGGCATTTGAATGTACGTACAGTCAGCAAAGAAGTAAAGTATGCCATTCGAAATAGATGAAGTTTTCTTTCGTAATTATTTATGATTTTTCATGAATGTTCGTATAATTGTGAAGGTTAGTAAGCTAAAGCAAGACCTGACATAAACCATAAACTTCTGCACTTAATTAAATATATATATATATATATATATATGCAAGTAACTGGCTTAGCAGTAATAAAAAGTCAACTTATTCAGCAATTGTATTGGCAGTTAATTACAATCAGCAAAAAATTACACAATCAAAATCGTGTGTCGATTATGAAAATTTTAATGAAAATTTTAAGTTTTACTAACATAGTTATAAGTAGGTATTTTAACTAATAATATGGACTATGGATAAGTAACTAACAATATGGACTTGTAATTAGTTTACTACAAGTATGTCTGAAATAAATGCTTTCATTTCATATAAAGATTTCGTTTACAATATTCAAAACTTAATCATCATAAATGCTTTTTTTATATATAATAATTTTTATTATAAGTATTAGCTTTAAACATAATTAAAACAGGAAAACTACAAAACACAATAAAAACTAAATTAAATAAAGAACAATACGACCCACGGACAATTTGCTTCTCCTATTATTTCCACTGCCACCACCTAGCCAATTAGCACTTTACCACACCGAGACTGGGTGCAAAGTGCAATGCGACGTCACAAAGCGAGTAAAGTTAAAGAGCTGTGGCCACTAAACAAGCCAAGGCGAAGTGGGGCCATGAAACTGGCGTTTAACAGACTGAGGACGAAAGCTCGCCACAGAGAAGTTAGCTAGCCACACAGAAACGGTTCTATTTTCAACAATAAAAACTGGCCAAGCACGTGTCGGACCACGCAAAGTGTAGGGTTCCGTAGTTGCCTAACAAAAGAATAGCTAAAGAGAAACTTAAAAAGAAACGTACCTATAACCTATTATATAGGTAGTACCTATATTTAATTTTATCTACAATATTATGTAAGTACTACGAATGAAAATTGCTCCGCTGAGAACTAAGTTTTTGGAAATAAAAGTAGGCTAGACTAAATTGCTAAATAAAATTATAATAGTTTATGGAATATCTAACTGGAATTGAAAGAGAAATAGTATTGTAATATCAAGTCTTTCATATGTTAGTATACTTAATTCTAACAAAAATAATCAAAAAATTTGAATATTCAAAGTGCTAATAATTGCAATCTAATAGGTAGGATTTCGAGGCACATCCGAACAGCATCCAGTCGCTCGCGCTAATGAGCGCGCGCGGCTGCCGCTCTATTTGTTACATCGACTCCCCGCGCGCAAGCCTCGCAGGGCCATAAGCTCTGCGGCGCGGCGCGCTTTATTCGAAATTCAAAATAGTTTTATTCGAATGTTTCGAATGTTCCATTGGCAACTCACGATTGTTACACATTTAAAACTGACTGGTAAATAAGGTAAATAGGTTATGAAATTATTTTAGTAAATGATGTTATGATTTTATTTTTTCGCAATCTTTTTACTGTTCTAATACCTACTTAAATTTACTTCCTACATAGACGAACTCCATCAAGTCATTTTCTATGATACTTGTACTGAATTTCTTACTTAGCACAAGTACATTTCAAAGTTGGTATTTTATTCGTTAACCTGTCAAGCCTACTTATTTCACATTTTTTTTACTATTCTCGTACTTAAATAATTTACTACATAGACAGTTTAAACTTTATCAAAGTATTTTTTTATGATATTTGTACCGAATTTCTTACTAGTACAAGTACATTTCATAAGTTGATATATTATTCGTTAACCTGTAAAGCCTACATGATGTTGATAGTTTTCCTTTTAAATTCATCATATACATTACTACCGTGAATTTTTTCACATTTCCAAATACAACGGTTTCGCTGGTAGGGGGGGGGAGGGAAACTTGACTCTAACAAAAATAAGCACTTAAAATATTTCTGAAAGTAAACTAGCATCGAAAAATGGTTTTAGCAAACCCCCTTTTTTTTAAGATTTTATTCTTCAACTTTGTCGGCATGATTCATATGTATGTCCATGCCAAATTACAGCCTTCTAACATTCATCAAAATATTTTTCTATGATATTTGTAGTACCAAATTTCTTACTTGTAGTTCTTATAAGTTGGTCTATTATTCGATAACCTGTAAAGCCTACTTAATGTTGATAGTTTTCCTTTTAAATTCATCATATACACTACTACTATGATTTTTTTCACGTTTCCATATACAACGGTTTCGCTGGTAGAGGGGGGGGAAACTTGACTCTAACAAAAATAAGCACTTTAAAACGGAATATTTCTAAAACTTACACTAGCATCGAAAAATGGTCTTAGCAAACCCCCATTGTTTTTAAAAGACCTATCCAACGATACCTCACACTATAAGGTAACCGTGAAAACAAAATAACCCCCTCTTGACGTGTACCAGAGGAACCCTAAAAAAATTTTTTTTATTATTCTTCAGCTTTGTCGGCATGATTCATATGTATATCCATGACAAATTACAGCCTTCTGGTACTAAGAGTCTCTGAGCTAAGCCGCGGACAGACAGACAGACAGACAGACCGAAACTATAAGGGTTCCTTTTTTGCTACGGAACCCTAAAAACAGCAAAAGGTTCGTTAAAAGCAAGAATATAAGACTTGTTTTCGCATGATGCCAAGTTGGTTTTAGTGAGTAAGCGCATTAATAAGAGTTAAAAAGAGGAAGACATAAAAGCTTCTCACTTCAATAATATCATTTAAAAACTGGGCAAAATCAAGTTTCAACTGTAAGGAAATGAAGACAAAACCACTTATTTATTACAATCGGAAGTATCATCAATCATCAACGGCCCGTTACAGTCCACTGCTGGACTATGAGCCTCCTCCACTCAAGTGGAGGGTTTTGCCATAATCTCCACGCTTGGTAGGCGGGTTGGAGATCGCAGATTAAAAGGTTACTGTATCAGAGAGCGCTGCTGCCCGTTCCCTGTTCAATGTGTAGGCCCTAAGTCGCCTCTTACGACACCCACGGGAAGAATAGGGGTAAGTGACAAATGTATTCTACTCTGCCGTCACCACACGTATAGTGACCAGAAAATATACATTGTACATAATATTGTTATAAATAATGATTATATTTTAGTACATAGTAGTAAAAAAAGAAATTGTAAGTACAGATAATCAAAGTTCTTAATGAACAGGTTTTTCCAGCAATATTTTAGAAACCAAAAAAAAACATTGAGAGAAGTGGATCGTGACTTCCCGCTGTCCACATTAACGTGGACAAAGAATCCTCAATGAACTGAAAATGATCTACTAATGTATCGCCGTTAACACAATAACTAACACTTAACACGACTTGCATCAACATCGTGCCCAACTTGGCCCTCTCGCCATTACTCGCCACTTTTGCCTCTCTCGAAAGGTCTCTACACAATGATCCAACACTTGTCATCAAATACGTGTTGGTTCTGAAAAATAACATTAGAAAAAGAAACATTATTCTTTACACAAAAAGATACTATCAACCTTAATTATTGGCAATAAGTACCTAAAATACATTAAAGTAAGGATAAGGATTTTATTTCAATATAAATTTAACCTAGAAGAACTAAAGACTTAAATCTAAAACATAAATAGTCAACTATAAATAGTCGTGTGTTTGTTTTGGACATTTGTCAAATAATAACAAAACTTTTGTTATTGCCAAGGTGGTTTATTATCCGTAAATACCTACATAGTTTGATATCAATCAGCCTATTGCAGTCCACTGCTGGACGTAGCCCTCCCCAAGGGCACGCCAAAGCGCACGATCACCCGCTTTCATCATCCAGCCACCACCAGCGACCTTCCTCAGGTCATCAGTCCACCTGGTACTGGCACACTTGGCCTGATAGTTAGATAAGTAGTTACTTTTTTGTATTAAAAGTAACAAAATTGATTTTTCTGAACATGAATTTCAATTACGACTTAGCATCCATTGGTGGTCTGGTTCTGACCAGACAAACAAAATATTCAACAAACAAAATATATTTGTGAGATCAGACTGTCACCAGCTTGGTTCTGAAGATGCAGGTTGAAGGTTGTCCGGAAGGTTTTTGTTCCAAAGAGATTTTTGTTTGGGAATGTCCCCGGATTCAAACTCGAATTTTTCGTATTTAGAGTCGAAAGTTTGACCATTCAGCTAGCTACATATAAGGTGGATTGATGGAATAGCAAAACATAAACGCAGCTCTGTTTGTGGCAGGCCGTGGTACATATTGACCTAAACACTCAACTTGCTCCGCTGTTAGCTTGTGGCTAATGTGCGCAATATTTCTTCAACAAACGCCACGTCTGTGGACAAAACTACTGCGGAATTGTATTGTTTCCAGAGAGGATATAACCATAAACTAAGGTTCTTCTTTTTTTTTTACTGCAGAGCTTTGAAAATAATTTTAAACACTATTTTAATTTCATTCTTTTAAAAATATTTTTTACTGATGACAAGCTTGAGTTGAACTTGACCATATTGTTGAGCTGAATGGCTTCATTTATTACAATTTATTCGATATTTTTACATACAGATATTATTAATTCTAAATTTTAATTATCAATTTACAATAAGATTAATCTACAGCCTCATTATTAATTTAATAATGCTCGAGCAGCGTCAAAGAGCGTCGGTGGTCTAGTGGTTAGGGCCGCTGTCTTGCGTCCGGGAGACGCAGGTTCGATCCCCACCACGTACTACAATTCCCACGTACAATTCATATGTACGTTTATTCAAATCTCTTACGGTGAAGGAAAATATCGTGATGAAACCTGCACACTCCTGCGAAGAAATTCAAAGGTTTTTTGTGAAGTCGACCAAGCCGCGTTAGGCCAGCGTGATCGACTAAGGCGTAATCGCCTTAATACAGGGTAGGCTCGAGCCCCTCGGTGGGGACGTATATGAGCTGTTGATGATGACTCAAGCACTCTCAAGCAGCACAAATTGCGTATACTTAAACTATAACTATGATGTTTAGGCTTAGAGCGGAACGTCATACTCAATTTGCAGCTAATCGGCAGCGTTTAAGCCCCGGTTTCCACCAAAGCGGAGAGGAGAGGAGATGTGTTTGAATAACCAATCAGATTTAATTATTTCTACATCTCCTCTCCGCTTAGCTTCAATAACGAAATCTGATTGGTTATTCCAACACAAATCTCCTCTCCTCTCCGCTTTGGTGGAAACCGGGCCTAAAGTTTTTCCTACGGTAAAAAGCAGCCAGCAGAAGCATGTTAATCCAGTTTCCGATTTATCAAATTACTTCCATATCCGTTGAGCCAGTTTGGCTTGAAAGCGGAACTAACTAAAACTTCAACTGCACTATTATTGAGATTATGATGATGGTCAATAAATTCTTTATTTTCTTCTTTATTCTTCTTGTTCTTCATCATTATTAAATTAAATTAAAATTCGTTTATTTCAGGTATAAAATAAATATCCCATAGTATCATTACAATGTAAATCGTCAACTAATCTTGGTGTATTCAAGGCAAGAGTGAATAGGAATCTTTTGGGTGAGCGTGTATCATCTTCGACCTCGTCATCACTTTCCATCAGGTGAGACTGTGGTCAAGCGCGAACCTATTACATAAAAAAAACTCGCAATCAATCACGTAAAACAAATACAAATACAACACAACATAGAAATATTAACTAAAGTTATTTTTACATCCTTATCAATATGTCATATTCTTATCTATTTATAAAGAGTTATGCCCGACTGGTCACTGTCCCGATTGGTCATCAACAAAAAACTATGCCCGATCGGTCATCATTTCGAAATTATTACTTTTATTTTAAAAATTCAGTCCCAATTGGTCACTATCCTCAATGAGTATCAAAATTGTATTATAATACAGTCAACAAAAGCAGCAATGCTTATTATAAAATGGTGTTGTCTAGGTAAACTAATATCCCACCAAAAACATAAATCCTATGTTATTCATGTAAATGCATTATAGACAGTAGTGACAATATGGTTATCTAAGGCATACAGTCGTTTGTTGCATGCGGATTTAATTCCCCTTAAGAGGTCAGTCATATTTCTGATCTTGTTCTCGGCAAACATACCAGACGCACTACACCGCCAAAAACAGTTTGGAAAAAATGAGGGCGCTTCTATCGCACTTTTGGCCACCTCGTAGTCAAATAGGAAAGAAAAAATTACTTAATTTATAAAATTAACGAATAAGATGGCATACCAATGAGATAATAAAAAGCAACCCAGCATGAATGGCACCACTAAATATTTAATTACACCTGTCACCGCGCCAAACTCTTTTTTGCCAAGCTGTATATTGTACACGAAGGGTGCTTACAATAGCTTGCTCCATAGCTTTATATGTGTCACTTTGTTAATATCCCGAGATATGAGAGTGAGCTCAAGTATTTCATTAATCAACATAATAAGCATAGTATCTCAAGATACAATCGAGATCTATCACAAAGCTGAAAAGCTTGCCAAGTGATTTCTGTAGTCCAAGAATGTATAAATATTATTTTTCGATTAATAAAAATTGGCCCCATATCACTAAGCAATTATTTTTAGCTGTACTGTACGTTCATCTTTTTCGCTTTCCACATCATAGTAATAACATTACAATATTATGTATTCTGTGGTCGTAGCAGGGATCAGCATAAAACATACAATATCACAGCCGTTGAATAAGCAAAAAGAAGAATGCAAATATCCATTATTATAATTTCAAAAACGAGAACACATCGGTAAATGTCAAACCTTGGATCTTCTGATTGAAATTGCTTGTATTACTGGCGTTTTCACCAAGAGGCTCATCAAGCTGTTATCAGCCACGCAGGCCTGATGCCGAAAGATTAAATTTCCTCACATACGTGTGCAAAACTAATAAATTTGAGTTGAGCGTTGAGCAATAGAGGATCGGACTACTTTTTTTTATTTTATAATTCCAAACTTCTTAGTTTCTGCTATCGAACACTAAGAGAATTTTTGCTCTATCTTTAAAATTGACCGAGTTATAAAGGTTTGAAATTCAAGATTAGACAGAGAGGCACATACCCACTTGTGACGTCATTTGTTAGTAACGCCATATGATCTCCATACAAAAAATCGTTTTTGAAAGAGACAGACATATTGAAACTTTAAAAAATCACTGTAAATTCGTTTTTCAACCGATTCAGTTTTTTGTTTTCGCGAATCGTCTGCTACTAATCTATATTTTAAAAATAATTCATAAAATATGGTGTCCCCTATTGTACATAAATTAGAAAAATAGATTAGTAGGTTGTTCAATTTTAATTCGAACTTCTTCATCTTAGCGAGTCGATGGCATTTCAAACTTTAAACGCTACATTATACTGGATCTAAAAAGCATATTGCACCTCTCTACGAGTAAATAAGTGCTGCAAGAACCAGCAGTTAACATCCGATATTTAAAGAAGTAACAAAGAAGAAGCCGTTAAGAAAACTCTTTTGTTACAGAACGACGAGCTAGAAGTACCAGAAGAAGACAAGCGTGCCTGGACGAACCTTCACGGGGGCTGGGGCAAGAGGGGATGGCAAGACATGAGCTCGGCTTGGGGCAAGCGCGCCTGGAACGACCTCAACACCGCCTGGGGCAAGCGCGCCTGGCAAGACCTCAACTCAGCCTGGGGTAATTCGATACCAAATATATATATAAATAAACATTTAGAAATTGAGAAAAAAATACCAGTTGATTTCACTTTAATTTTAACTTGAAACAGTCAAAGAATAACGAAAATAGCTACATTTGAAACATGTTTTATTGCTTATCCTGGAAGGCATCAAGTGAAGTTTAGCTAAAAGAGGTCAACATTTAAAGATTCACAACAAATTTAAAAATGGCCTTAAATGACGTGACTTTATGTATGTATTGTATGAATGTTAAATGGCGCCACTATTGACTGCTCTTAAATATGAGCAATTGGACAATAAAACGTCGAATAATCCATGTGACATATATCACCAAATAGTTTATATTACCATTTAGTTTCAGATTATCTCCCTATTATTAGCTTATAAAAATTATTTCAGTTCACAATAAGTATTATGTTTGTGATTTGTATACAGGTAAAAGGGGCTGGCAAGACATGAGCTCCGCTTGGGGCAAACGTGCCTGGAACGACTTGAACACTCCATGGGGTAAAAGGGGATGGCAAGATATGTCTTCGGCGTGGGGCAAAAGAGGCTGGCAAGACATGAGCTCAGCCTGGGGCAAACGTGCGTGGAACGACCTTAACACTCCATGGGGCAAGAGGGGATGGCAAGACATGTCTTCGGCTTGGGGCAAACGTCAACCTGTAAGTGCGATTGTAATTTTGAATTTAGTTATTAATACTATAGAACAATATTTTGTAACCATTAAATATTTGCTCTCTTGTTGATCAAACTACTTTTGTGCAGGAGAAATGGTCGCAATTCCACGGCGCTTGGGGCAAGAGGTCATCGGAACCCGACTATGAGGACTATGAAGCCACCATTGAACAACTGATTCCCCTACAACAACAGGTATTCTATTATATTCTTTAAAGTCAAAGTCAAATTAATTTATTTCCATAGGATGTTATTACATCACTTAGATCCGTCATTACATTTTTTTGGGTGAGTTCACTAACACAATGGCGGAATCTGTGGAGAAGAGCTAATACAGGTCCACCTGCGCCCGTTATTTATATTTTGGCTAATAATCTTTGTGCTAACGCTTTCCGTCGCTTAGTGAAAAAAGTATAAACCAGTAAACATGTTTTCACATTTTAATATTAAAATGTGACTAACAGACTTTTATAAATAATAGAAAACAGTTATACCTTACTAAATTTACTAAGAGATCCTTTTAAGAATAATAATAAGAATATTTTTATTCGCTTAAAATGTGGTGGTGCATGCAAAAAGGATCACAAATGTACTAAGATGATTGGAAGTTGGCAAAGGGAACACACATCCCGCAGGCAAGATGTTAGATAAACACAAAAACAAACACATTTAACCAAATAAAAAAAAATATCAAAAAAAAAACTATAGGTAGGTAGGTATAAACACAACTCAATACTTCTACAAGTCAATTCAAGTGTCCAACATGTTGCTTTTTATGGTCAAATAACTCGGCCATGGAATAAAAAGCTTGTGATAATAACCATTTTTTCAATTTGGTTGCAAAAACTTTAGATGGCAATTCTTTAATTAAATTAAAAGCAATAACTATTAATAAATACCATTCGTTGAAATAGCCACAGATATCAAATTGACTTAGACCAAATTTCAAAAACCAAGATATTTTTAGTTTGCGTTTAATCTAATTTAACAATTTGCAAAATTAAAAGTGTCTAGTTTTAATTTGAGGTGCATATCCTTTTCTCAATAACGTTTTTGTCCTAGATATCGGAAAGTGCCGAAACCATCAGCCTGCCAGAGAAGAAGGCGTGGAACTCACTTCACGGCGCGTGGGGCAAACGCCCCGCCGGCAAACCGCACTTCAACAACGGTAACACTTCTATCGCTTCCTTCTTCTGTGCTGTCCACGTCGTTTAGAGTAGAGCTGGCTTTCCTAGTCACTTCAGTCGTTTCGCCATTTCTGGCGCAGCTGGTAGGATAGGTCTATCTAACTCTTTGGGCTTTGAGTCTATAAGAACTGTTAGTTTGCATTTTTGTCTTGAATTTGATTAATTAATAAAACACAAAACTTATAAATAAACAAAAAATGACCCTAGTCTACAGTTTGTGTAAAAAGTCGTGAAATTAATAGGGGCGCCACCTCCTTTGCGGTGTTGCCATTTTATAAGATGCTATCCTGTTCTGACTTATAGATATTTCTGAAAGGTAAGATTCGTTACAATTCAAGACTTTTTAGACAAGCTATCTTGTCACTTTTAGCTGTTTTTTCAAGAATGACAATCAATAAAAGTGACAATAAACCATAAACAAAACATAAAGAGGCCGTCGTCTACAAGTAGAATTTAAAAAAATTAACACTTTAGAAAATTGGGTAAATATTCCAACCTATATTCAAACCTAGAAGACCACTGTTATGGGAAGACGCGGGAGCCTGTCACAGCTTTGACTACCGCAGGCTCTAGAGTTACAATATAAAACGCATTGTAATTCTTGAATAAATAAATTATTATGGCGAAACTTCTTCAGTTCACCATGATTATTATTATTATCACACTTATCCATTTAAAAAATAATGTTCTCACAATTCACAATGTTGATTTTACTCGTCATCAGACATCTTTTTTTATAACTTATTAACTAAACAACGCAAAAACGTCTCAAGTTTTCGAAACTGTTTCACTTTTGTTTCACAATCTTACAAAATTTTAAATCTTTTTAAATTTTATTCTTGATCTTGGAATAGTTCTACTATGTTACAGACTCAATACAAAAGTTCCCGAGAGGCATTGCGTTAACTAACACGTTGTATTCCTCTTTTGACTTACCTACTAGACCTACTCACATTAAGCAGATAAAAAAACGCGTGAAGATAGCCTACGTCATTTATATTCATGGAGATGTTTTACAATAAATTGTGTTGTGACGTAAAGTCAGTGCTTTAGGAAATTATGCTAATACACCTTGTTACGCCCACGATAATGATAAAGGTGACAACAGATTAGACTTGCGTGATGTGACGTCACGTTATACAGCGTGAAATTTCATTTGTTTTAAATCCTTTGCGAAACTGAACAAATTTCCCGAAGAAACATAAGTTGTCAGACTACAAAAAATTGGCCCTTGTATACAAAGCTGCGTCGCCAGCTGATCGATTTACTATCATCAACAGCTCATATACGTCCCCACCAAAGGGCTCTATCCACCCCTGAATTAGGGCGATTAGGCTCGACTAAGACCACGCTGGCCCAGTGCGGGTTGGTTGACTTCACACACAACCTTTGAATTTCTTCGCAGGAGTGTGCAGGTTTCATCACGATGCTTCCCTTCACCGTAAGAGCGTCGAATAAACGTAGTACATCAATCAATCAATTAATTAGCCTATTGCAGTCCACTGCTGGACTGCTGCCTCCCTAAGGGCACGCCAAAGTGCACGATCACCATTCCTCATCCAGCCGCCACCAGCGACCTTCCTCAGGTCATCAGTCCACTTGGCAGGGGGGCGTCCCACACTACGTTTCCCGAGACGTGGTCTCCATTCGAGAACCCGTCAGCTCCATCGCTCGTCGTTTCTGCGACAGGACATATGAATTCGAAATTTGAAAACACATTGGTACGTGGTGGGCATCGAACCCGCGTCTCCCGGACGGGAGGCAGCGACCCTAGCCACTAGACCACCGACGCTCCTCCTCATCGATTTACTTTAAGAAATGCATTTTTTATCTGTCGGTTATTGTGCCTTAGGGAAAGTCGTTTAGGTTAATGGACTGATTGCTCTTGCAAAGGGTTAAGAACAAATTAAATTTCTCAGTGTATAAGTAAATTAATTTGACGTCACTTCGCGTTCTAAAAAGTATATTTGCGGGAAAGCGGGACCCACGCAAGGTTAGTTTTTCATACAAATGTAAGGTACATACGTGACCCTTCTTTTCACCACACCTACCTAAGCCTTTTGTTCTTATTCTAAATATTTGCCGGACTTGGTACACCATTTATTTATTTAACGCTACATAGTTGACCGTGGTAGAAATTACCTTTTACTGACATTACTTTGGTAAAGCCTCTTAAAGAATTATTGCAACTGTTGCACTCTGAGAAAATGAAAAGCTCATATAGCTTTTCATTGATAGATAGATAGATAGATAAATCGTTTATTTAGTGGCACAGTACAAACACAACAAAACAAGTATCTAAATAAAAATAACAGTTTATCACACATGGCCCCGATTCACACTGTCACACTCTAATCCTTAATTTAAGTTGGTCCATCCTTTTCACCTTTTAAAGATTGAATATTAGACCTGTGAAACATCGAATTTGAACCTTATGGCCGTGTCGAATGCACAATTTTAGAGAGCACTTAAAACATGCGACTTAATTTATCATTCGTTCAAATTAATATCATTCATTCATCACCTCTCTTTCATTGGTCATAAAAACGAAAAGGATAGCTGGATTTTAAAATTAGAGTTAGAGCACGACATCCCGAATGGAGGCCATTATCTATGCTGCGCTATGTACCGCACCCCCAAATAGGACCTACCTAACTCAGCATAATGCTGCGACGCTAATCGCGTCACAGCGCTGATATTGCCCACTTCATTGACTTTCCCCAGTTTGGTTCAGACATTGCAGGCTGAGTCACCTGATTGTCGGAAAAGCAAGATGATACAGTGCTTCGGAAGGCACGCTAAGCCGTTGGTCCCGGCTACTATCTAATTCGTTACACGAGCCATGTAAGTGGCCTTTAGCGGCTCTATAACACTGACACCAGGGTTTGTGAGGTCGGTTGTCGACCTTATAATCCACATGATAAAGATGAATGCCCACATAAAAAAGATAACCTTGCTTGTGAGTGGGATTTGAAGCAGTCAACAATCGATATCACAAATGACTTGGAAAGTTGTGATACATGTAATTCACTACGTATATAAAGTCACATAACATTACGTCAACTGCGTGTCACGTTAAACTGATGTGTTTGCTTCTTAATAACGTGTAGATTTTACTGTTTTTCTTGAAGTCGTGCTAAAGACAAATCGTTGTCGTTAAGAATTCTTGGCGGTGGGAAAGTACGTTGTACATTTTCATACATTTATGTCTCTTCTGATTTTATGATCTACTGAGGTCTCGAGCCTTTCTAATTTAGGGCGTTCAGGCGACAACTTACTTTTTTTTCATCTTAGTTTTCTCATGATATTTTTCTTCACGTGCCGTTAAAATCGGACCAACCCATGTCTTCCCGTGGGTGTCATAATAACTGCACACGCACTATTACTCCAAGCGTGAAACGCGAATTAAAAACAAAATTAAAAATTTTGAAATATCCCTCGCCGGATGTACATATTGGAATAAAAATGATAATACGAGTACAACATTTTTAAAAGTCCCCCGACCAGTAATGAAGATAAAATAAGAAAACCTATAAAAAAGGTTGATTTTTCACGAAATCCACCATACAAACAACTAATTATGACCTTTGTCAGTCCTTACGTTAACCTACCTATTTTTTGGTTTCTCGTAGAGATAGACACAGCAATAATATTCGTTAATAGTTAATATAGGTAAGTTAAGTACTATACATACTCATCTACCTAAAAAAGGGGGGTAGAAAGGGGGGTAGGGTATGGTGCTGCTTTTTATGATGCCAGCATTACAGAATATCCTTAATCCCGAATACACCTCATAAGGCGACACGCTGTTGGTGCTTATATTAAAGTCTACAAAGACGAATCATATTATATTTGCACTCTGACTGCATTAGAGCTGAAATAGGATTGCACCAACAATATTTCAGAACTAGAACAGCGGCAAACGGAATTGAGAAGCAGCTCCATTCAATGTTATAAATGAGTACAACTGCACTCTTCAACGTTGTTATAAATACCAGCTTAACTTTTATCTTAGCTCGTTAAATTACCGAATCAGAAAATTCTTCTTTTTGATTTAAGTTTATTATTTATCCGAAAAGTTTTTTTTATAAACGGCACTTTATTTGGGAGTCAAAAAAACAGAATAACGGATGGTGGTATTTATGTGATTCTCTAACTTTGGCCATTCGTTGTGGAATTCAAATTAATTGCCTAGCTTGCCTCGACTTGCAAAATGTTTGGATATTCTTACCCGACAGCGCATTGCTGAACAAGTGCTATTAAGTTTAGCTATACAGTTAATAAAACCTACCTAAGTCTGTAGACGAAAACATTCTTAATATAAAAAGGTCGCCAATAATAAACTCACACATGAAAAGATAAGTTGTAATCTTTCGGATAATCGTTTTCACATTATCTAGTCTAGATTGCTGAAAACACTATTAAAACTTGTGACACTGTATAAATCACTTCTAATATATTAGAAAACTCCAGCGACTTGAATTAACAAACACCAGTTTATTTAGTATATAACCTGCCTACATAAAAACCTACATATCGCACTTTTATCATTATAACAGACGGTAGTATAACATAAAAAACACGTCTGCCAAATCCATAGACGCTTCGTCATGCTTCGTTCAAAATCTGAAACTAACTCTATTTTAAACATGAGAACCTGTTTAAATTGATTAAGGTTTTGATTGAATTAATTATTGTAACAAGATATTTAAGCGTTTGTATTTGCTTGACAACACGGTTTGACGTTGACATTCATAAATATAAAAATGTAGCTACAAAACTAAGTTCTTTGGAAGTTTATGTAAGAAAATATCTATCGTCTACAGTCTTGAATTTCTATAAATAGGGTTTCGGAATGGTGTAGGAAACCCGTGAGACTAGATTTCGCAAGAGACTAGATGGTACCATTTTCAGATCAGATACCTACCTACATTATTATTACGTACATTACATATTACGTAGGTAATTACTGTTGCTAAATAAAACAGTCTAGCATCAACAGCCTCATCATAAGGTTCATACTGGCAACCTTACCATCAGATCTCGATAATTAATTACCATTTTACCCTAACAGCCTCACTGAGGTACTTACGAGAAGGGTGACTTTGTAGCCTTATAATATATGTTTTTGAGACTTAAGGCGAGGCCCTATTTGGAAAATCGTTCTCGGGCCCCTTTTTGAACTCGCGGATCACACGTCTCGGAATATGTACCAAATCAAGAAAATTACAACCAACAGAAGAGTTTATCATTTAGCTGCGGAACCAAGTAGATTTTAATTACATATAATAAAGCAAAAATAAATAATTAAAATCACCGAAAATCACCCCACATACAAAATTTTCAATCTGTTTTCTCAATATTTTGAGCGACAACAACATATTTTTTTGTATTTTTTGGGTGGCTAAACGGCGAAACCAGCTATACCTTGATTTTTAATTCCGTAGAATTCTGACAGTTCTCAGGTCGCTTGTCGCAAACCTTTTTTCACATGTACATTTCTGTTATCACTATTATAACAAGACAGGCAAATCATAATTTACATACAATGCAATTAAAATAACAATTCCAGTGGCTTGTGCAAACTCTATTTGAATCTTGTATGATTTATGCTGTGCTTTTTTAATCTGTGGCCATACAATCCGAAATTAAAGTGAAGTTTGCATGACAGAAAATATGTTAGATTAAGAACACCTTTATTTTTTTGGTTCCATGAATTTTTAAAAGCCTTTTTGCATTAGAAATAGAAATATTAACCAACTATTTGCAACCTGTGGTTATTTGAAAATTATACCCGGCCTTTGTAAATATTCTCCCACAATGAATGTAGTCACTTGAACAGATTACAACCTAAAAATATTATAGTCATCCAACAATTGAGAAAATGAAATATAATGAAGGCTAATAAAAATAAAATGAAATAAAATATACTCCATCTGTCAGAATTCCACGGAATTAAAAATCAAGGTATAGTTTTTTAATTCGTTCTATATTTTTCACAAAAAAGAGAAAAGAGTTCAAGAAAGACGAATTTTTCAACTAAAGCGCGTTAAGTTGCTAATTTAGGATAGGGCCATTAACTCATAATTTTCTGAAAATAACACAAACAGTTTATAAGTAAAGTAGGCTGTATTTTTTTTGCATAATCCCAGAGCTATTCGCAAATCTCAATAGATTTGGCGGTTATAGTAAAGGGTCTTACATACGGCAGCTATAATGTAAAGATGTACTTAGCACGATACATCTCGTTATATCTTTCCATGGAAACCGTCAGGAGACCACACATGACAGCTATAATGTATATTTTTACAGACATATTATTACGACAGCTGTAATACTTTACTCTATATTTGACGTCCCGTTGAAAATTTGCGAAATCAGGCACTTTTTGCGTACCTATTATATTTATTTTTACTTGGAAACGAAGATTTTGAAATATGTATTGGATTTGGAGCAATATTTAAAGGTATTGAGTAGCTATTAATTACATTGGTGCTCCTGTATCCGGCAAATATTATTATCTTTTTACTTTTTTTATTATTGTTAGACAAAACAATGATAGAATTAATAATGTTTAGGCATAGCTCAATTTTCTTAAAACTACAATATTAAAACTATAACACAAACAATAGCAAACGACAGTTGCAAGCAATCAACACATTGTTTACTAAACAAACAAATTACACTTCTCTCGTCCACAGAACTGCACAGCAGCATAGCAAATTCTAGAAAAGTTATTTTAAACATCCCTATTTTTAACTCCCTGAGTTAGAGAGAAAATGAGCGTCAGACCGGTTTTTGAATTAAATATACTATCTCATTTGGACCAATTTGAATCCAACTCCGCTGTGCGCGGCCATTTTGAAGGATTTTAATAACTCCCTCGGGCGGCAGGACGACGCTTGAAGGAAACGTTTCATCAAATTTTTCCCGATTTTTCTCGAGAGTATAATTAATTCACTCATTATCATTAGTTCTGAATCAATAGCTTTCGATAAATATTTACGACTAGCTGACTCGGCCGACGTTGTCCTGCCATTTTTCCCAACATCTACTCTTGACCATTTTGTATTGGCAAACTAAATTGTTGTGTTCTTTCTGTCACTTATTATTTATGTTTCTCACCGTTTAACAAATATTTCAAGATCTAAAGTAGCCAAATCGGTCCAGCCATTCTCGAGTTTTAGCGAAACAAACAAACAGCAATTGATTTTTATAGGTAGATATAGTAGATTCATTTTGTTTCGAGTGGAAAATTGTAAGAAAGTTTTGGAAATCTACAACTAACAGGCATATATTAGCCAAGGACTACACACACAAAAATGAACACTCTGAACATAATTATTTTAGTTCTCATCATTTAAATTGACTGAAGATCAAATCCAGAACCTCAAGACACAAGAGTTTTTCAAAATCGTACTCATACTTCTCAGACCACAGATATTTTAGTAAAGATGACGTATATACGAGGAGGGATCAAAAAGTAGTGAGAACGACATACTCCTTGGTAAGAAAAAAAAATACTGGCAGGCATAGCTCAGATACATATTTGTAATATTAATAAAGAAAAAAAATCTTCGATTCTCTTCTGTTTTTTTCTGAATGTAGTCATTTGTTTGCTTCGTGTCGGAACGTGTTCTCGAAAATGGAGAATAACGAAGTGCGAGTCGTTATTAAATACCTCTGTTTAAAAAAGTTAACGACTTAAGAGATTCATTGCGATTTTGAGGCAACATTAGGAGAGTCTGCTCCGCCGTATTCCACTGTTGCAAGGTGGGCTTCTCAATTTCGAGTAGGGAGAACAAGCACGGAAGACGAACATCGTTGCGGCCGTCCATCGACGTCAGTCACCCAAGAAAATGTTGCGAAAGTCGAGAAAATTGTATTGAGCGATCGAAGAGTTACCATCCGATACTTAATTCAAGAAACGGGCATTTCATATGGAAGTATTCAATCCATATTGAAACAATCTTTGAATATGAGAAAAGTTTCCGCAAGATGGGTGCCGAGAATGTTAACCGACAGTCAGAAACAAAATCAACTTGACATTTCGAAGATATTGTTGGACAAGTTTCAAGAAGATTCTGAGAACTTTTTGTCTCGTTTCGTAACAATGAACGAAACATGGGTCCATCATTTTGATCCTGAGACAAAACAGCAATCTTCGCAATGGAAACAGCCATCATCACCGACCCCGAAGAAGTTTCGTACCGTGGTATCGGCTGGCAAGGTTATGGCCTCAATATTTTGGGACTCAGAAGGGTTATTGTTGATTGATTACCTGGAGCGTGGAACCTCTATTACAGGCCAATATTATGCAGCTTTAATTCCCAAGTTGAGGAATGCCATCAAAGAGAAAAGGAGAGGGAAACTTCGAAGGGGCGTGCTGTTTCATCACGACAACGCACCCGCGCACAGGTCGGCAGTTGCGATGGCTGCCATTCAGCAAGCTGGCTTCGAATTGGTTGACCACTCCTCTTATTCACCAGATCTGGCGCCTAGCGATTTTTATCTGTTCCCCAAATTGAAAGAATACTTAAGGGGAAACAGGTACGAAGACGATAACGAGGTGATGGATGCCGTGGAGAGCTTTTTGCAGGACCAAGACAAAACTTTTTTTTTAAGGGATTGAAGCCTTGGAAAAGCGCTGGACTCGGTGTGTAGAGAGACTCGGAGACTATGTAGAAAAATAAATTATTAAGTTATCAATAGTCATTATATTCTATTTCATTCTCACTACTTTTTGATCCCTCCTCGTACATACTGTTCGGTATTTAAATTTGATTTCTTTTTAATGCAGGCAGGCAGGCATTTTGCTGCTACTACGCGACTGTTTTTTGTTTTTATTTTTTAATCAAATTACGACAATTGTGTTAATTTGACCGCCTCAGTTTCTGCGCGCTAGTACCACTTCTATCATCTACCTCACTTTATATTGTCTCAGACATATGTATATGTGTACTCAGAAAAGTTTCTTTTTTACTTTTTTTTTTATTTTGATTTTATTTTACCTTTCATCCAACGGTTTTTTTTGTTGCTTAGTGTATTTTTGTTCGTTCTTTTTGAACTTCTATTTAAATCATAAATCTATATCATGCAACTTCGCTGCACTCCCGTAGTATAGGAATGGGATACGAAGGTATTGTATTGGACCCATCTAAAACTCATCTTTATTTTAACACTTGAAATCAGTGTTACTATCGTCACAATATACGGAAAGTGGTTTGTTCCTCCACAAACTGATATATGCATTTAGCTCATCTTTTTAAATCCAAATCCTTTTTCATAAACGACGATAATGTGTAGGTGTAGGACATGAAAGTGTTTTTTTACGGATTGAGCCGCGTAGCACCTCCGCTGGGAAAGTAATACAATTCCATGTATGAAACACCTTCAAATTGTGAATAGCGTCATCTGGTTGTATTTTTTACGCGTATACGCAACGCGCTTGTCTTGTTAGAGATTTCACGCGCATCGCTCATTTCCCTTGCGGGGTGAGCAGAGCTCTGAGTAACACTTAAACTACTGACAAAAACGATCATGAAAATAATCATGATCATGAAAATAACACAGTGCATGCACAAATTCAAAAATGCAATTCATGACAAGTAAATAAATATGTCGAACGGAATCAGACGGAATCTTTATACGAATGTTTGCCCTGGGCGGGATTCGAACCCGAGACCCAAGCGTACTACCAACTAGGCTACAGAGCCGTCAAAATGAAATCTCTAAATAAATATAGTTTTATCGATACTGCATGTTACAGTCCCAGGCTTAATGTAAAAACTCCTTGAAAAGGAGGTCGCATCGCATCTCTTTGGTCTAGGGATGTGACATTGAACATCGAAAATAGATTTTTTATTAATCGATTGTTTTTCTCCAAGTTTTAATCGATTAATGAATTACCGATTTTTAAAGAAATCGATTTTTTGTTAATTTCTTACAATTTCAAACTAGAAAACAAAAAAATCACCGAAACTCATCAAATAAAAGTATTATAAACCTTTTTCAAATCATGTTTTTGATTAGTTATGTTATCATTTTTATCACTAAAAAGCTCCACCAAAAGCATTCGAAAACATTCTTCTTGTATCGCAAATTTAAAAATAGAAAGAGTACATTTATTAAACGATTTTTAAAAATAGATTTTAGCTATTTTGTGAATCGATTATAAAAAAACAATTTCTATTTTAAAATAATCGATTTTATTGATAATTGATTATTTTTTTCACATATATCCCTCCCTACTTTGGTCCCAGGTTACATTTACCCCAGAATCCAGGGTTTTTCCCGTGTCTCTAGGATAGCATTGTTTTGGTTTTAAACCGCCATGGTATACCAACAGGAGCATATTACTGGAAGAGAGAACCTGGCTGGACGAATCTCAGGGGGATGTGGGGGAAGCGGTCGTATTGGGAGCCAGAACAGCAGTCCTACGATAATGGTAAACATCTTAGGGCGGCGCTTGTGTAACATGCTGAACGAGGCACTGAGGTTGACAGATTTGTTGAAGCGTAAAAAATATGGATTATCATCATAAAATATCATCTTAAATTTAAAAATATACGATAGTTATGTTATGATAAGTATAGCAACACTATTTTATTTGTGTTAGTGCAAATATTTCTGACGCGCGTCGCAGGGCGAAGCGATCGTCTTTTATTTCCTCTGAGTGTTACTATAAATGTTCTTAGGTATAACTTCATGAAATGACAAATCATTTTGTCTCTAAGCTGTGTTGCCATAAATTAAATTGTATTTTATATTTAGGTACTTTGTGAATACTATACCTGCTAAAACGCACGAAAATCGAACGACTTTCGTTCCACAACTTATTCTTTGACACACTAAAAATAGGTAACAAAATATAATAGTGAAATAAACCAAAAAGATAAGTTGTAGCATCTTTTGAACAATCTGACGTCTCAGTTTCTCGCCATTTTGCAAATATACAAGAGTCGATCCAAATACTGTCTGAATGCGAATGTTCGAATCACTCGGGAAGCTTCGCCGCACCGTTCGTGTCCGCTGTCGTTCGCGCGCTCTCTCTCTCTCTTATTACATAGTCTTCTATCTTTCTGTCTCGCTCTTGTAGAAGTAGCAACGTTCTCTTTCTAACTGTGTTGTCATCTTAGACTACCCTCATCTGTGTATTGAATGTTCTTTGTTTAGAAGTAGTGCTTTCTCTTCTTATCTCTTCTTGATTCTTCCTTCTCGCTAACTCGATTTATGTGTTTGTTATTAGATTGTAAATGTCCTTGTGATTTGTAGATTTTTGTGTTTAGACTTAAATGCCATTTGTGTCAATTTTGACAGGATTTAAAATGGAGTCAGACTTAACATAAAAGTAGATGGATTTAATGGGTGAACGTATATTTCTCAAAATATCTTGTTTGTTTGGATTTGTACATGAGACCCTCGGAACTATAAAAAGTTGTTCCAAGATGAAGACACTTCAATAAGGGTCGGGCCACACTTATCGACGGCGATCGACGGTTTGCCTATACAAAACGCGCACTTAGTATGGAAATCCTTTCGCATCTTTCGCCGCGTCCGACTCCGCGTCCGAGTCACGGACTCGCGGCTGTCGACGTATGACGATGACTGACTAGGCCAGTAAATATCAACACAAAAAAGAACAAACATCGCAAACGCGCATGTAACTACGATTTTTTTATATGTTGTTAGGTCCCTTGAGAGTAGTTAACACCCAAGTTTGCAACCCTGAAAACCCTGTGCTACCCAAAAACCTCGAAAAACCGCGAAAAACGCTGACCCAGGACAAGGTGAAGACCTTGGCATCAATCACCACCTCTGTGAAAGTGTTCATCAAGAGAGTTGATGTTGATTCCCTAACCATATTCCAAAAAGTCTGCGTCACAAAACAATCAGATGAACAATTGAAGCAGTTCCAGGACCATTAGTTTAGCCAGTAGTACGTGTCTTTGAATAGGACCCAAATACAAAATATACTTTTTTTTTTATAAGTCTACCTTTGGCAAGCTGTATTTCTGCAACTAATGGATCTAGAGTGCTGGGATTAAACTCAAATTGTAGAAAATCTAGTTAGCTTTATTAAATTATACGGCAAACATACTTGAAAAACGCTTCCTTAGGGTAGTTTAAAAAAAAAACTGAAACTGGGGGTAGCACAGGGTTTTCAGGGTTGCAAACTTGGGTGTAAACTACTCTCAAGAAACCTAACAACATATTAAAAAATCGTAGATTCATGCGCGTTTGCGAGGTTTGATGTCGATTTTGACTGGCCTAGACGACATAATAATGATAATGATTTATTTGCTAAGAAAATGATGCATGTTTGCAGGTGTACAGCATAATAAAAAGCAAGCACATTTTCAATCACATCAAAGTAACATGCAAATTATAAATGTCATAGTAACTTAAAATAATCAAATTTACATTAAAAATGTCCAAAAATCATAACAGTCATGCAAATTTTACATTTAAATTATCCTTAACCAAGTAAACATGTTTGTGATTGAAGCCATTTATACAATTTTCTTTTAAATGCGAGTTATCCTGAATGATGAATGAATATCATCATCTCGTTTGTCGTTTGTCGGCTCGTCACTACGACGCGACGCATTTTTAAACAAGACTTCTCTCGTCCCATTCTGTCGTCGGCTTACGTCGGTCATCTCTGGTCTGTCTTCAGCCGACTCTCACTATCATCCACCCCTTGATCCTGCCATTCATCATCAGCTCATATACGTCCCCACCGAGGGGCTCAAGCCTACCCTGAATTAGGGCGATCAGGCCTTAGTCGACCACGCTGGCACAGTGCGGGTTGATCGACATCCTGCCATTGCTTAACATAAATATATTTACACGAAATGCAAAGCTACAGTGTCTAAAACGCTACAAGAGAAGTCTATATTTACATCAACAGATTAAAAATAATTATCAAGAAATTTAACATAACTTTATTAGTAAACGGATCAAAGGTTTTCAAATAATTTCAAGCCGGCTCTTGATTAAATCTCTTAGGAAGGGCAATGCGAAAGTGGATAAGTTTGGAGTAGATAAACGAAAATAAGCCACTTTAGGAATATCCTTTACAATTATTTAAATCACCACTTTCACTGCCGCCGTGGCCTATAATATCCCATTTAGTCATGCGCTATCTTCAGTAGTGAGTGTGAGTCAGTTTTTTCTGAAGCTCAAGTATGTCTATTATTAAAAAAACAATAAACCCGACTGCATGAAAAATTTAAAACTATTGGCGCCAAAAATAGGCCATCTTGTTTTTTTTATAAATTTGATGTACCCAGTGTCACTCTCACCAGTAAGACGAATCTAACGATACCTCTTTAGCTAAAATCCATCAAGCCGTTTAGGCTGTAGAGCGTGCCAAAGACATATACATACATACACTCGAAAAACATAACCCTCCTTCTAAAGCAGTCGGGTAATAAAGCAGTCGGGTAAAAAGTGTTAAAGGACACGATAAATGATACAAGAAGTGGCACGCAGCAGCCAGATTAAGTATTGTAATAATTTGTTTTGTGACCTTTGCAAGCGGGCTAAATGAGACAAATACAGAACTTAAGTTCAGAAGTTTTATGATGTTCAGCAACTAAATAGTTGAAAAAATAGAATAGTTGAATAGTTGTTTTGTTGTTGATAAAATTGTCCTCCTCATCATTGTCTCAGCCAGAAAACATCTACCGCTGGACAAAGGTCTCCCTCAAGAATCTTCATAGCGATTGTTCTAGCATTTTAAAATTAAAATTAAAAAAGTAGTAGTAACTAACTATCCAATTTATGAATGATGTAAAGAAATGGCTATATAACCAATAATACATTGGTTGCGTGAGCCTCAAATATACATTGAACGCGAGAGTCTCACTACCCAGCAGTCAATATGTTAATACCCTTTAACTCGAACTCTACTTCAGTTTGTTGATAACTTTTGCAATTATTTAGCCTTGTAAGGCTTTTGTTTCAATCATCATCGTCATTATTTGTTTCCATTATATATTAAGATTATTAATGTAAATACTATTACACTGAGAACTACACACTGACTAAGTTACTGATTGACTGATTATACAGAGTTTTTTTTTTAGAATATTTGATTAGGTAGGTAGTAGATTTGAGAATTTTGTGCTTTGAACACAAACTATATATATTTATATTTTCACTGCACACGCTACGACGGGTACAAGCAAGCTAACATGAAATTATAATTAACTATAATATTTAGTCTATAGGTATATGACAAAAAAAATGTGATTAAAACATATAATGTGATTAAAAACAAAACATGTTCAATATCTTTGCAGTCCAATCAAAAATCTGTCAAAGAAGCCTCAAAGAAAGATGAAACTTTAATCGAATACTTAAATACTCATTAAAAGTCTATAGCCCAAATCAGTCTGGGTTTTTAACCCTAAAAAAATTACTCTTGCAATGTCTCAGGCAATAATAAATAGCTTGATATGTACACAGACCCTAAACGCGATAGCTTGATAATGTACTGCAGCATCGGGCCGCTTGCCCTTATAATGAATATTGTTATTATTATATTTATTTTTTTCTTAATCATATTACATTATAACATTAGGTCAGCATCTAACAATGGCGGACGTGTCTTCGTTTTAAATTTTTTATTTTAGTTTATTGAAGTGTTTAGTCTTTAATTTCGATAGTGTATTATCCAGTGAATGTTTCAGGACTATAAACTTTAATAGAACAATTGAGTCGCTTACACTTTGCTGACATTTTTAGATGATGCCAAGAGGCCTCGTGGTGGCTTCAGCAATTGTACTATCACGTTACTGAGCCCAATTAACCGAACAATCATCCAAGGATATATCTTAAACCTACAAATATCACTCGACACTGGCGAAATACGTCTACATAAGATGTGTCGCCATTAGTTAGGAAGAAGAAAAAAAATATAAAATTACATAAAGTCCTAGAAAACTGTTTATACAGTACAGTTTGTCTGCAAGTAGAAGTGTCTAATAACAATCTAATGTAATATTACTAAAATAGTCCTTAACCAAATGCTATGATATTATGGAAGAGTATATAATAAATATTTTTTAAGAATAGTTTTAAACTTAGACTTATTTTGTTCACGTCGAATATCCTCTGGAAAACTATTTAGAAGATAACGTTTCTTTAGTGTTCTATCCCCAAAGTAATTAGTTACTCTAGGCACCTCAAATTTACCAGCAGACACCGATCTAGTTATACAATGTATTATTATTATTATTATTGTATAGTTCCGTCAAAACTAGTTACGTACAAGGGTAAATAATTGCTTCGTTGAAACCAGTTACGAAACTACTGTTCCGTTGCCCCGCGGTTTCGTAATAAGAAGAAAAATTTGAAACCAGTTACGTACATGGAATACAATTTCAGTGTGGTTGGCATTATGCTGAGTCGTGCCTTTTCGCTGCTGTGACTTACATATTAGTATTAAATATATTATTTTTTTACTTCTTGTCACAACAATACGAATAAATGTTTCTTCTTTCTTTCTTTTCTTTCAGAGTACTATAATACTGGCCGAAGCGGATGGTCCGCGTATTGGCCATGTATTTTGATGCAGGTTGCATGATTTGTTTTAATTTGCTTTTGGTCTTTTATCAAATACCTATTTGAAAAAGAGTAAATAAACACATAGCTATCGGGTATTTTAACGTAGTGTGCGGTCAATAACAAATAGTATCAAGTTGTTTTATAAACCCTCAGAGTTTGTTGAGAAATGTCGTGAATCCAATCAATTCTTCGGTTTCTATCGTGTTACTTGGTGTTTGTTGTGACTCCAATCAATTGAATCCTTATTTTATTACCGTCACAAAATATTGGGGAGTTTAATTGAGGAAACCTCCGAGTAATTGACTTGATTTGTTAGCTGCTATAGGTAAGTTCAACAAAGTTCCTTGTCGTTACCACAGTACTCAAGTCGAAATCCATCAAATTAATGAAAGCTAAGTGCCTACATCCATGTAAGTTTCGATAGTATTTTAAGTTTTCTGGAAATTGACTGGATTTTGGAAGTGTGTGTTATATTTATATATTTATGAATCATCATCATCTCAGCCGGAAGACGTCCACTG
The DNA here is from genome assembly GCA_951230895.1 of Carpatolechia fugitivella. Taxonomy (NCBI): domain Eukaryota; kingdom Metazoa; phylum Arthropoda; class Insecta; order Lepidoptera; family Gelechiidae; genus Carpatolechia; species Carpatolechia fugitivella. The sequence goes on along the minus strand of OX579654.1, from coordinate 15,988,669 downwards.
CTGAACATAGGCCTCCCCTATAGGTTTCCCCCGTGAACGGTCCTGCGCTTCTTGCATCCACCGGCGCCCAGCAACCTTCACCAAGTCATCTGTCCACCTTGTGGGAGGCCGTCCAACACTACGGCTTCCGGCCCGTGCAAGCCATTCGAGAACATTTCTTCCCCATCGGTTATCAGTTCTTTATGAATAATAATTTTTATTTTACGGTTCACAGTTTACTCATTACCATAGCATAGTATAGCGTGGTTGCAAGTTTTTTGCGTTCGGAAGTGTTAGGAATACTTAACTTTATAATTATCAAATTGGACATCCTGTATGTTGAATGTCGCATCTTTAAGTCGTTCAATGAGATTAAGCCGAAGCTCTGTATTCTATGGCTTAAAGAGACTACTTAAGAACACCATCGCAACTCTAACGAGTCAAGTTCGAGTTGAACACTTGGAGTTTAACTTTCTAAGCGATTTGGTTTAGCTAATTACTGCATTGACTGCGTGGACTGTAACGGGCCGTTGATGTCGTTGATGTTGAATTACTGCATTGACTTTGCAAATGGAGACATAAAAAATCTAATGGGTATGATATTCAGAAGCAAAAGAAAGATAGAAAGAAAGAAAGAAAGAAAAAAATATTTGCATCAATATGTGTACAAAACAGGGGTCTTAATTTAAAAATACATTTGGTTTCAACATATGAATCCAGCAAGCTGGCATGCAAATTTTTACTATGTTTATTTATGTCCTATTTAAATTTCGCCATGCATGCAAATACATTTAAAAAAATTACAATTACAGCTTATACTATATTTCTTCAATTTTCAGTCAACCATAAAGTCAATGAATGTTTAAACTTATGTCCATCCAATATTTTAATATAGTCAGAATATACTATATACTGTATCTCTGCTATATACAGGGTGTCCAAAAAGGGTGTTGGCAGTTTATACCCAAAAATGATATATGAAAAATATATCATTTCATAATTTTATTACTATTTGCAAAAAGTACATACAATGGAAAGTTTACGACAAAAAAATATGTTGTCCAAATGACGTCCATTACGTCTTAATCCATTTTCTAATGATATTCGCACTGGGAGATAAAGAAATGTCCCGTACATTGAACTGCGCGCGATGTAAGCGGCGAGCTGTTATTATCGAATTATTGTTTTGATAATAAGCTCTTACACAAAATGCGCGCTGAGCTCCGGTATACGAATCCATTTCAACTAAATTTCCAATAAAAGCCACGTATGACATCATATTTGTTTTTGCTATATACCTTCACTAAGACGATTTATTAATATTTAAAAGTGCAAATACCCTTTTTGAATATATAACTGTATATACTGTAACTGTATATACGATGTTTCTGATTCGTATTTATTGACCGAGCGAGCGTAGCGTCTCTGTTTCAGCTTGGCCAAAACTGCTTTTGTATGTCTATCTGTCCAGCTGTATGTCTATTCTATTCTATTCTCTATTGTTCACCTCTACAAGTCACATTTCTTACCGATTCTCGTGAAATTTTGTGAGCTGGTTTGGTATAGATTTTTTTTGACGAGTCAGTTTTTTTAAATTGTAATAAATCACGTAGTTATGGGGGTTGGTTTACCACTGAGACTGTTTTCCTCTACAAGTCACGTTACACAAAATAAAAATAAAATAAAATAATAATAAAACAAAAAATAAACTCACAAGAAAATGTAAAGACTCGCGAGGTCTACAGCTCACAGAGCCACCTAGTAGTATAATAATCTAAGAAACAATAGGTAAAGTACTTTCTTTCTTTCTTTTTCTTTCTTTCTTTTTTACTGTCTCAGGCCGTTATGCGCATTTTAAATACGTATCCCTCCACTTCATTCAGCGTTTTTAAATTGACGGGAACCATACAGTCATCTTCTCAAAAGCTATTGTTCACTATGTTTTTGGCGAGTAAACCCTTTAACTAATCACTAATATTATAAAATGTGAAAATATATTTGGATGTTTGTTCCGCCTTCAAGCTCAAAGTACTCAAAGATTAGGATGAAATTTGGAATGGTGTTAATAAATGTTTTAAGATTTTCGTGGTTGTTCACTACACTAACATTCTCACAATTCGCGGGTTTGTTACCACGGTAATATTTAATATTGTTACCTCGATATTTCGGAACGGTTACACGCTCCATGGTCACGAGTAGACTGTTCCGAAATATCGAGGTAACAATATTAAATATTACCGTGGTAACAAACCCGCGAATTGTGAGAATGTTGTTGTTAATAAATTTGTAATAGCGACATCTAAAGTCGTTCTACTCGTATCTTTCCTATGCATGACGCACCTTCAGCTTTACATTGATAGATCGCTACGTTGTACACCATACTGATTATAGATGGCGCTACCACGAGATTCTCGTGACGTCATCACGCTTGTATAAAACTGTTTGCATCGTGGGCTCGCCCTTTTTTTTCCGACCGGTACCACACGACAATACACGCTTCTACCTAGCCTACCACACCGGCCTTTCATTCCTACAAATGGAGATAGTTTGTAACCTGGATTAACACATAGGATACTTTTTACAGGAAAAAGTCTTATTCCCACGGGAAAATCTTACACAACGCGAGCGTAGCCGCGGGCGGATCGCTAGTTAAAAATATTTACTCAGTAAGATGATAGCAACTCGAAAATTACCCTACTTCTCGCAACATTTCTCTTCGCTCCAGAACTTTTCGACTGAATAAAGTTACATTTGCCATAGTTAATAGTTCCTATGATTTGGGGCCAAATATTTTAACTGACATATATTCTAAGTTCCACGGGAAAAGTACCTATAGTTCGGTTTATGGACTGAACTGTCTCTTAATAGATAAATATATTTTGTTTCCTTTAAATTATTTCTAAAATTAAAATTCACGGTGTATGTTCTCATAATTAATATAGCACACGACACTTAAGTATTGCATACTATTATATGTGATGTTTATAAAATGCTGTAGATAATGTTGTTGCTTTATGTGTTCTTAAAAAATATTAATAAAATTCAACAAAAATCACTGTTATGTCTTATAATGTTATAAATCTGCATGTGGTAATTTCAACATGGTTACAGTGGGAGGCGTAGCCAGAAGGGGTCTAAATTCTAGATATAATACGCGTAAAGATTCTAGATATTGAATTTACGTGTAGTCTCTAGCGCGAAAGCATAGAGACTTGAAAACAAAAAAAGAACTACATATTCGCAATTCAAAAATTACAAATTTTTAGAACGATATATGAAAATCGCCCAACAGCCAGTAACAACAAAGGAGGCCGATCCTTACATGCCGAGTCCAAGTTAATGGGGGATTCTCTGACAGCTTTTTAAAAAATAAAAATAATAGTTAAGACGATAGATGGTGCCAGGTGTACTTCGTGGATTCTTTTTTAAATCCTTTTAGGGCCCTGGGTGACTCGCCGCCAACGCCATCTATCAAAGTTTTATGAACTATTTTTTTTTAACTGGCTGTCGAAAAATCCCCATTTCGTGTCTAAGACTTTTTATATATACAAAAAGGTATGAAATCATTAACGAGTTAACGGGTAATATAAGGTTTTCCCTTTTATTCCATAAAAGCGATCTTTGAAGGTGTATTATTAATACGTACTGTGAATTATGAAACTAACTTTTCTTTCTTATTTCCACAGAGGACGCAGCAAAAGACGAGGCCTAAACTCCCGGATATTATGTAATAAATAACCTAACCGTCATATCCACCAGCGCTCAGTAACATTCAATAAACGTATTATACTTTCTCCTTTGTCGACTCTATACTAACTACTCTATGCCTAAATTAAGAGCTGACTAAATTCGACTCTATTCATTTGATTTAAAGCATAATTTTCTTCACTCCCAACCAGTGAAGAAAATTATGGCGGCGGTATGAGTTTCTATTATTTTAATGGAAATTTTAATATTCTTATCTGTTTTATATTGGAACTGTGTAAGCTTTTAGGTACAAATATAGCTCTATGGTCACCTTCTAGCGTAATTATAGTCTATGGAATAAAAAAATGATTATTTTTACGATCTTATAGAGTTAACTGTTTGGGACGGTGTAACTGTACTGTAAAGTTAGTTAGTTAATTAAAATTAATGTTAGCTAATTAATGTATTTTACTAGTTGGATGTAAATTATTAAGACTAAAGTCTACATTTGTCCAATAAAAGTTCATTCCGAAGTCGAAGATTGTTTTATTTTTTAGACCACCTCACCCTATTCCTAAGTATAACCTATACACCGTGAAATTTGAGTGCTTGATTTTCGTTAAAGGCAGTGTTTAGTTCATTAAACTGAACAACTAACGACATCAACCAATTAAACACGATGTATACCTTCGAGACATTTATTCTTCATAAGAATTTCATTTTAGGAATGAATAAATGCAGAGAAGCATAACCTAGGTTATAAACCTTTATAACCTAGGTTATAAGCCTAGGTTATAAAGGTTTGTGGAGCACTTTTGTACCAGTAATCAGTTTCTCGATATCTTGTATTATTTAATACACTTAAATAAATAAATAAATAAATCGACACCTCCTATGAACAATAACGTAACTCAATTTTACCAACTAATCAGTACAGCTGTTTAAAGAGAAAAAAAATACGTTTTACCTATAATTAGGCTAGGTTTTTTTGACTAATGCTAACTTCAGTTCTATTGTACTTAGAGACTTCTTGGAAAGAAAATTAAGAGTAAATAAAATGATGATAAGGAATAATATTAACTAAATTCATTTTGTATCTCAAGTTACATTGTTGTTCATAGGAAGTGTCGAAATATGTGGGGACATCTCACACACGGCCTTCTGATCCCAAACTAAGCAGAGCTTGTCTATGGGTACCAGACAGCTCATATACAATACATAAAGAGATAAATACTTACATATATAGATAAACAACATCCAGACACAAGGCAAACACAAGTGCTCATCACACAAATGTTTGCCCTGGGCGGAATTTGAACCCGCGACCCTGTGCGTTGGAGGCAGATACACTACCACCTGGGCTACGGAGCCGTCAACTTAACGTTTCCACCCTGTATATAATGGTGTCAATTCCCGCAGCGAAATTAAATTTAAATTTCATATTAGTCTTGTCTCTTTCTGACCCAAATCAAAATCAGTCAAATTTTATGTCACAAACGTCCATTTTAAGCGGGTTCCTAAAACAAGCCGTTTAAAATTACATTGCACACGTCAAAACTTGACATTTGCGCTATAAAATTTGGCGCTCACAATGGTTGACAATCGCCTGTCCTTTTTCTTGGTTGTGGGTCAGAAAGTGCCAAGACTAATATTAAATTTAAGTTTAGTTTAGCTGCGGGAATTGACACCAATGTGTACGTATAATGCGATATGAAGAGAAGAGTCACATCATCATCAACGGCCCGTTACATTCCACTGCTGGACTATGAGCCTCCTCCACTTAAGTGGAGGTTTGGTTTTGCCATAATCTCCACGCTTGGCAGGCGGGTTGGAGATCGCAGATTAAAGGGTTACTGTATCAGAGAGCGCTGCTGCCCGTTCCCTGTTCAATGTGTAGTCCCTAAGTCGCCTCTTACGACACCCACGGGGAGAGTAGGGGTTGGTGACAAATGTATTCTACTCTGCCGTCACCACACGGCATAGAAGAGTACGCTTACATTATTGTCTTTCCAATGAGCAAGCCACTATTTCTGTGAGAATCGAGCCCCATTTTACAACTATTTTAATTTAAGCAAGTATTTGAAAACCCTAAAGATTTATTAAGCAATAAACTCCTTAAAATATTTGCATTTTACTCCATCCAGAGAGATATACAACTTTTTGGCGCATAACTTGAGCTGCAAGATGCATTTCATATTTATTATTAACAAAGTTGCATTCGCTTCAGAACTACGAATGCACTTGTAGTTTAGTGGTCTGCTGCTAGACAAGTTATAAAACATTCCCTTTTAAACATCTTTAAAACTTAACGTCTTGTTGCAACTAGATTCTGTAAGAATGCAAAATTGAATTTATTATGAAATCTAAACCTATAAAAAAGTAAAAAAAAGAAGTAAGTACCTATTAAATATTTTTTTTTTACACTAAAGGTAAACAATCTAAATATGAAAAGTCTTTTTATTTTTAATACAAATTAATATTTAATATCTTGTTAATATTCATCATCTAAAAAAAGTGTACTCTGATCAAAGCTACTATAATGATTTAAAAAAACTTTATTACAACTAAAAATGCCTTGGAGAAATTCACGCCTTGACATCTTACGAGCTTTACTTACAAAAACAAACGAATCATAGCCTGGGTGGTTCAAAAATCAAATAGCAAAACAATGCAGCAAAATCATACTTTACATGTACTAACTAGGTGATCTAACATTAAAACAGTGTGCTTTTAGTATAATAACAACTACATAATCAAGCACTGCAGACATGGCAACAACTTACTATATTCATCTATTAAACCCACTGCGCCCACTCCCAAAACAATCTGGTCTATATACACTTACCCTACCAGGACAGCATGACATACTGACAGCCCAATACATCAAATGTCGAGGAGTGCTCGCTACCATGTACTAGGCTAGCATGTACCAGGCTGGCAGCGTGACGCAAGATTGCCCAATTGATGTAATATGTTTAGGGATTTATTTATGAAATCCTGGTACGTCGTTTTGCATATTTTAGTTATTGTATTGGTATTACAGAAGGGCATGGTTGATTGGTTAATGGCAGTACAAAATACAATTTATTAAGTCCTATTTTGTTGACTTTTAATTTATCTTTAGTTTTTACTATTTATTTACTGACTCTCTAAGTCCGTACAGTATGTGTTTTAATCTTAGAGTTTTATATACTTATATTTTTCTACCGTGAACTATAATTTTTATCGTGTTATCACAACTTCCCGTGCATCGCAGTAAAATTTGCGGTTGTAGCAACTTTATATTCCCGATGAAAAATTTAGATAGATTTTCGGTGGTCCGGGAGGCACCGGTTTCAACCCGACCACGTGCCAATGTGTTTTATAATTTTGAATCTTTTTTACAAATACGTTAAATCGCCGCTCTTAAAGTATCGTGACAAATAATTTTTGGTCTGTCAATTTAACCAACCCGCATTGGTTGACTAAGGGTTCATCAACAGCTCATATACGTCCCCACCGAGGGGCTCGAGCCTACCCTGAATTAGGGCGATTAGGCCTTAGTCGACCACGCTGGCACAGTGCGGGTTGATCGACTTCACACACAACCTTTGAATTTCTTCGCAGGAGTGTGCAGATTTCATCACGATGTTTTTCTTCACCGTAAAAGCGTCGAATAAACGTACATATGAATTTGAAATTCGAAAACACATTGGTATGTGGTGGGGATCGAACCCGCGCCTCGCGGACAGAAGGCAGCGGTCCTAGCCACTAGACCACCGACGCTCTCTGTATATGACTAAGGGTTGATCACTCTTAATTCAGGGGAAGTCTCGGAGCACTCAGTGGTAACGTATATGCACTGACTAACAAGGTAGCCCAGCAGCTGCCGCGACAGGACTGCTGGCCGCACGATGATAGATAGTAGTTTGAAGGTGGTGAAGATCAGGTAGAACATTTAGTTGTAGAGAGGTAGCGTGGCAGAAGAAAACAGGGTTCAGTCCAGATGGTTGCACACACGGTTTTTTAGTATAAGAAATTAACGTAACACTTAAAAAGCTTACTTTGAAATAAAATCATTAAAATACGGTTAATAAGATGATCACAGTCTGACGACTTGCGGTGGAGTGAGGAAATTTTGATGAAAAATGACAAAACCAAAACGGATGGATTCGAAATTTGAAAATAAAATTGAAAATGAATGATGAGACTGCCAGTATTTAAAAGACGTACTGAATTGCCAGAAAGAAAATAGCAGAAGCTTCCTACCTTCTAGCAGCAGTACTGTAAGGAGCGACCTCCTTTAAGCGTACTGGCTGTTCGTATAGTTCGATAGAGTTTAAAGATTTTGAAATACGAATGGTTTTTTTTTGTTGTGCTGACTCGGGACGTCAACGGACTACCGAGTAGATGATATTTTATTTCGGAGTGTTTAAAAATATTAAAATTACTATAATATCTCATCTGTGTTCGTATTTTTAGCATAGCGCCCATCTGGCTACCGCCCCCCGCTTTACTTGGTGGAGGCTGCCGCGAGTTAAAAGTGTCGTAAGCGTAGGATAAAAGTGTCGTCGCACGGAAGGAGCCGGGCGATTGAACGAGAAGGCGCTATTCCTGTGTGCCTGGAGCGCCTCGATCCCGAAATCCGGCGGTGCCTGTACCTCCCGCCCTGACTGCAGGCGCGCCGCACGTGCCGCAGCTCAAGACCGAACGAGCAAGAAGAGCGCCTGAAGCGCAAAACGTCGCGCAAGAACGACGAGTCGACGCTCCGATCTTTAGATAAGTCCAGAAATTGTTATTAATAAAAATGGCCACGTCCTACGATGGGATGAACTCGACGACCGATGAATTCGTGTCCCAGTTCGACGTAATCGCCGCAGTGAACGGCTGGGCCGATCAGGTTAAACTTGTAGTGGTCCAAAATTATCTCTCCGGTCCAGCCCTGTCTTTCTACAAATCTTCGATTAAAGGTACGAAGACCTTCGAGGAATTTGCCGAGAGCCTAAGGAAAGAGTTTCCTCCTCTCGTCGATTATGCATCCTTGTTCTATTCTGCCAAGCAGGAGTATAACGAGAATTTAATTGATTTTATTTATAGAATAGAGGCCTTAGCCAGATCAGCCAAAATAGTAGACGATTCGATCATTATTCAACAATGCCTAAGAAGCATGTCGTATAACAACTTTCAGTTTTTTTCTGAGTATTCAAGGGATAGTCTGTTTGATGTCGAACCTTGTGTGCACATAGTGCTATTGGGGGACCTTTGCTGGGTCCTTGACATCAACCTTGCTGCCTCTTGGTCGCTCAAAAGCTTTCCCCCTCGCGTTTTCAGTTAAGGTTAGGTGGTGGTGCAGTCTTCTAGCTTTGATGTCTTATGATGGGAATAGGTAGAAATTAAGATAAGCAGATACTTGAACTTCCAACTCTTTTGTATTCTTGGCTAGTTTAAATTAGTCTTTGACTGCCTATTTTGTTTTTTTTTATTTACATTATTAATTCAAGTCTTGACTGTGGGCAGTTATGGGTTGATTTTGCCTAGTTAATTTGGATGAGGATTATGGTTGTTTCAGTTAGGTTTAGTTTCGTTCTAGCCTAAATTTATAAAGAATTGTCTTTTGGACTTTGAATGTAGATGGGCACAAGTAGTTGTGTATAATTTTTTTATTGCGGTTTTTATTATGCGGGGTTTCAGCAATACATCTTGATCATAGCATAATTTACTTAACGTTTCCTTTAATCAACTTCTTGCATGTTTTTGTTTAAGATGATTGCCGCAACTGACAGGTAGCTCCTGTCTGCTATTATGTGTCCATATTATAATGATATATCCGCATTAGGTAGGTTTGTAATAGTGAGGAATTTTGTTGATATGTGATATAAAAAATTACCATTCAAGTAATTTTTTTTTATAGGGGCGCGGCATGTAAGGAGCGACCTCCTTTAAGCGTACTGGCTGTTCGTATAGTTCGATAGAGTTTAAAGATTTTGAAATACGAATGGTTTTTTTTTGTTGTGCTGACTCGGGACGTCAACGGACTACCGAGTAGATGATATTTTATTTCGGAGTGTTTAAAAATATTAAAATTACTATAATATCTCATCTGTGTTCGTATTTTTAGCATAGCGCCCATCTGGCTACCGCCCCCCGCTTTACTGTACTGCTACAAGGTAAAGTATAAGTCTACCTACTCAAAACTCTGCTGATAATCCTAAGCCCATCCCAAGAAAGTAAACAATCGTAATCTTATCACGTTAACCTATTTACAAACAGCAGTAGCCAGCAGTTGTGCATACAAATCAGGCTAAGTGCGCACACACACCTTTCCGCGCGGTTAGTCGCCACTCCTGCGATTGGAAGCTAGGTTACGATGCACACTAGGTCTTAAATAGAACTCTGTGTCACCTAGAACAGCATTTCCCAAACTGTCTATCTTACTGTATTTTTACTCTTGACGTAAGTAAATGGTAGTTTTTTTTTAAATACTGTTTTACAGCTCTGGGCGTGGAGCCTTTATGACGTAAATGGAAGATAACAGCAATGTGGGTGCGGATATTTTATTTTTTTTACTCCCTAACATGGTGGCGCCATCTACAAATAGCTTTACATACAATCCTACCTATTGGGTTTATCCACTCTGATCCGCAAAACGAATCAATGTCATGTAGCTATTTGTCAGACTACTGCTTCTCACTTGTTTCCACCAAAGCGAAGAAGAGAGGAGATTATAAAAAAAAAAACTTTTATTTTTGTAAATCTTATATATAGAATGTTGCGAGTTGGAGAAGTGTTCAAACACATCTCCTCTCCTCTCCACTTTGGTGGAAACCGAGCCTAACGATCACTTTTGGTCTAATGACTTAACGAGCACTACGAAGCACGGAAACCGGTCTAGTTCAAGGTGAAGCGTACGTCTCTCATTACGCGAGTCGGGGTTTGAAACCCGGATACTAAGGTCAGATAAAAATCACTTAGTAAACTGGATTAGAAGGTGGGAAAGAAAAATAATCCGAAAAATTCCCAAAGAGAGGGAAAATATGACGTCATGACGTAACGACGTTTTAGGTTATAATATCGATCAAATCGATAGGATTATTAAACAAAACAACGTAATAAAATAATTTAATTAAAAACTGTTTTAGTAATAACCATATTTATATTTCTAATCACAATATTCTTTGAACAAATTACTTTAATTTAAGCAAATCTTGAATTTTGCAATTTAACATTGCGTTTTTGTTTTTATGCCAATATAGTATGTCAAACCAAGTTTTATCAAAAATGGTCCATAAACTAAACAAATAAGTTTGCCGCCAACTTGAATTTTTGAAAATTTTAACATTGCGTTGTTGTTTTTATGTATCGTTCAATAATACAATGGTTATTACTAAAGTTTTTTAATTAAAATCCTTTATTACGTTCTAGTGTCTAATAATCATATAAATTTGTTCGATATTATATGACGTCATATTTTCCCTTTGGGAATTTTTCGGGTTTTTTCCCTTGTATTTGGGAAAATTCCCTAACGTTGGGAATTTTCCGGGCAAAACCCATCACTTAGGACATTGCAGGCTGTATCCGATTATCTGAAATGGTAAATGATTTTGTGCTTTGGAAGGCACGTTAAGCCTTAAATCCTTATCAATATCAAAAGAATGGAAAGAGCCATGTCAGAGTGTACTCTGACATTATATTCTTCTGTGGGTTGTAACCCACAGAAAAATATAGCCCAAAGTTTTTTTTGTAAGATGGATAAATAAAGGAATCTTTGCTTAACTTTGAGAACCACAGACCTAGACAAACCGTAACAGATTTAAGATCGAAATAAACACACTTTATTTGGCTTGACTTGATGCAACTTTACGTATGGCTAGGTGATAGGGTATTGTACAGTCGACTGCAAGTCTAGCGTAACACGTAGTATATGACAAAAACTACTTTTAAGCGTAATAAAAGTGCTTCTGAAAGTTCTCGAATGGCAACCGCATACGCCGGAAGACGCAACGTGTCAGGCCTTCCACATGGACGGAAGACCTGGTGAAGATCGCAGGGAAAGCGCTGGATGCGGGCCAAGTAGGACCGGTCGATGTGGAGATCCTTGAGTGAGTGTTTGTCCAGCAGTGGATATTGTCATATACGCCCCCACCAAGGGGCTCGAGCCTACCCTGAATTAGGGCGATTAGGCCTTAGCCGACACGCTGCACGCGACAACCTTTGAATTTCTTCGCAGGAGTGTGCTTGTTTCATCACGAGGTTTTCTTCACAATGGGAAATTCAAAAACACATAGTTACGTGGAGGGGATCGAACCCGCGTCTCCTGGACGGGAGGCAGCGGCCCTAGCCACTAGTCCACTGATGCTCTTATGGATATTGTATTTCAGTTGAAATGAATTTACAATCAATTATACTTTTGCTTAACGCTCACTTTTCTATCTTTGTAAAAGCCAAAGACCGTCGTGAAGAAATTGCTACCTAACCTAACAAAAATGCCTTTTTTATTATCTCAATATTAATCTCGCTTAGACTCAGAATAACTCGGCATGTCTAACTGAACTGAATTAATCTATTTCTAGTTAATATCGCCTGTTATAATTTCAAATGTCGTAAGGGACATTTTGTCGTAAGTACATTATGTAAACCATTCGATTCAGAATTTTTTTGCGCATCTTTCTGTATATTTAAAATAATTCTATCCCTTTTTATAAAGGAGATACAGGGGATTTCACTTTGTAGTAAGTGTCAAAGTTGGTCAATGTATACGTCGTATAGGTAAAGTTTCAGGACTCTTTGTTTTTTATACGTCGTATATCTTTTTTCCTACAAAGTTAATACGTTGTAACACACTAACATAAAAAATATGCCTTTACACAATTAATTCCATTAAAGTATATTTTAAAGTTTTGAATAAAAAGTGTCGTAAGTAGCAGATTTTTTTACTTTTGTCCGATACGACAATATTTGAATAAGATTGTTCACAGTATAAATTTAAAAATAAAAATAAAAATTGTAGTAAGTAACAACATTTTATAAAATTGCTTCGATAAGACAAATAGTAGATTCTACCAAAGACATGAAAAAACTTACGTGGTAAGTCTCGTAAAAATATATTGATCTCTTAACAACATCACTAATTGGTAAACGAACGATACTTACATCCCAAAAAACCTTAATCAAAAATGCTTCGAATATTTTATGTTTGAGTTACGACTAAACAAAAGTTATTAATCTCATGAACTGATGATCGTAAATTTGTATAGGTAGAATAGAATAAAATAGGTATATATCGCCTGTTATAATTTGAAATGTCGTAAGAGACAAACCCCTACTTTCTAGGAGAACTAAAAGAAAAAAATGTGAGTAAAAACTGTCATAACTTTCAAATTTTCTATCCTATTGAGACGATTCCTAGAGAGAAATTTCTTTTAATTATTATATCTGTCTGATAGAATTAAGTAAACTTCGATAAACAGCATAGTTTCGAAGATAGTGTCCCTTACACACTAGAATTTTGTATCAAATGTCCCTTACGCCCTACGCCTAGAGTCATATTTTTGTCGTAACAAACAAAATAATCGTTTTTATTTCATAATTCCAGTTGTAAAGGTATTAAAAAGCTATAAATTAATGATGTACGTTGCAATATTGATCTAGGTTCCAATAGAATTCCGTATAAAAATGATCTGATCTGTATACTTAAAGCTATCTTTTGACTATTACTACCCATATAGACGATGTATCAGGACTATAGGGAGGTCATCTGTCTGTAGTCTGTTGTTTTATGATTATGCTAAGAGCAATGTACCTATATAGGTATGATTTTATTATAATTTAAGAGGGTTTGATACAACTGTTTCCTTTTTTTTTTTAACAAAACCCAACTCAGTTACTAAATTTGTTAAAGCATCAAGACATAGTCTCTTCGTATATTGATCCGGAGTAATAATGTTACCTATAGACAATGTCTGGTCTACGTAGCTACTACTTAGCTTTAACAGTTTATGAGTAATAGAATGATATTATTATGCCTATCTAATCTACATAACGGCAAACTAGATAATACTTTACAAGACATATTATTTATAATTCATCATAATCTTCCTCGTCTGTCTCACCTTTTTTTCTTCTTCTTCTTTTTCAACCTTTGTCTACCCAATGCTGAGTATAGGTATCTTCCATATTTTTCCACATTGTGCGGTCATGTGCTTTCCGCATGCAGTCTCTCCCTGCAACTCGCGTCAAATCGTCAGTCCATCTCGCGGGCTGCCTTCCCACATTTCTGCGCCCAGTCCGTGGTCTCCACTCCAGCACTTTACTCCCCCACCTACCGTCAAAGTCTAAGCTAATGTATTTGGAACTTCAGAATTATATGGAAGGTTAGAATATTCTGCGTGAAACTGCTTTGGTATTGTCCCATTGCCACATAAACGAAGCAAATCATTATATTTTGCTACAGACATAGGCAGACTTTGTTGATACAAAGGTTTCAATTGAACTTTATCCCCATCCTGGTTATTAGTTGATTGATCCTCTTGAACATCGTCTTCGATTTTTCCTTCCCTCTTCCCTTTTCCCTTCCCTTTGCCTTTATTTTCTGTTGGTTTTTCATGTAGTTCAAATTTGTGTATTTCAGCGTCTTATTTCATCAAGTATTTAACGATCATTTCATTCGGGTATTTCTTTTTAAATGTCACTATTCTTATTTTCTGTGATTTAATAGCTTTCATAATTTTCAGAGAAATGGCATTCGCAGTTAATTATTCAAAGTTTAAAAAAATCTGTATGATCAAGAACATGTATTTGGTAAGGTTTTGGCCATTTTCTAGCTTCTTTTATGTAAGTTAGGCCATTGCGATGGACTCCAGACAATCCGTTTCTTTACTTCGTTTTCTATTGTAGCGTGAACCGACTCAACGGGCATGTAGGTATGACCGGGAATCAAGAAGTTAATTTAAATTACTTCCAAATGTTTCGTTCTGATTAAGTAGTAAAATGATTAAGTGCAGACGAAACAACTTCAACAAGATGTTTACAACAGGAGAATTAAAAAAAAACTGTTATTATACTGCGATTCATGCGTTGGTCAGAACCGCAAGAAAGTTGTTTTATTTTCTGGAGAATTAAAAAAAAAACTGTTATTATACTGCGATTCATGCGTTGGTCAGAACCGCAAGAAAGTTGTTTTATTTTCTGGAAACAACGAAACATTTGTAAGTAATTCAAATTAAATTCTTGATTCCCGGCCATACCTACATGCCCGTTGTCTCGGTTCACGCTACAAAGAAGCGTTACGAAGTAAAGAAACGGATTGTCTGGAGTCCATCGCAATGGCCTAACTTACATAGAAGGAGCTAGAAAGTAGCCAAAACCTTACCAAGTACATGTTCTTGATCATACAGATTTTTTAAACTTTGAAGAATTAAATGCGAATGCCATTTCCCTGAAAATTAAGAAAGCTATTAAATCACAGAAAATAAGAATAGTGACGTTTAAAAAGAAATACCCGAATGAAATGTTTGTTTAATTATTGATGAAAGAAGACGCTGAAATACACAAATTTGAACTACATGAAAAACCAACAGAAAATAAAGGCAAAGGGAAGGGAAAAAGGAAAGGAAAAGACAAGGGGAAAGGAAAAACCGAAGAGGAGGTTCAAGAGGATCAGTTAACTAATAACCAGTACCTTTGTATGAACAAAGTCTGCCCATCCATGTCTGTAGCAAAATATAATGATTTGCTACGTTTATGTGCCAATGGGACAATACCAAAGCGGTTTCACGCAGAATATTCTAACCTTCCATACAAGTCTGAAGTTCCAAATATATTAGCTGAGAGAGACGAGGAAGATGAAGATGTATTTCAAATAATATGTCTTGAAACGTATTATCTAGTTTGCCATTAGGTAGAGTAGATAGGCATAATAATATCATTCTATTACTCTTAAACTGTTAAAGCTAAGTAGCAGCTACGTAGACCAGACATTGCTTATAGGTAACATTATTACTCCTTAAGTGTAGGATCAATATACGAAGAGACTATGTCTTGATGCTTTAACAATTTAGGAACTGAGTTTTAGATAAAAAATGAACTTGTTTTTTTTATTTGATCTCTAAAGCTCTCTAAGCTATGATTAGAGAGCTATGATTGTTAATTACGAGAAAACTATTATGTTTTAGTTATTTTGTGCAGTAAGTATTAAGTTTAGTAAGGGCCCTGACCTATTGGGCGGTGAGGTGCCACCGTGCAGCGATATTTCCATACTTGAAATTGCCATGTGGCGCGAATAAAATTCACCCGCGCCATGCAGCCGCCCTTGCTGCCACAATGTGGCAACGCTCTTAAATATATGCCACAATTTATTTCTTTGAAAATTCCTTAAAATAGTTATTTTCTTAACTTATATTGATATAATCTGTTGAATTGTAATAATGTTATATTGCACTAGATGACTAGCATCTAGGAATGAGAATAATATTTTGATAACCCTGTTTAGCTTAACCTAAATAAAGCTAGTAAAAAATCCATTTATTTTATTTATTTTGAAACAGTTTTATCAAACCTTCTTAAATTATAATAAAATCATACCTATATAGGTGCATTGCTCTCAGCATAATCATAAAACAACAAACTACAGACAGCATGACCTCCCTATAGCCCTGGTACATCGTCTATATGGGTATTAATAGTCAAAAGATAGCTTTAAGTATCCAGATCAGATCATTTTTATACGGAATTATATTGGAACTTAGATCAATATTGCAACTTACATCATTAATCTGTATTTTTAAATACCTTTACAACTGGAATTATCAAATAAAATCGATTATTTTGTTTGTTACGACAAAAAGATGACTCTAGGCGTATGGCGTAAGGGACATTTGATACAAAATTCTAGTGTGTAAGGGACACTATCTTGGAAACTATGCTGTTTATCGAAGTTTACTTATTTCTATCAGACAGATATAATAATCAAAAGAAATTTCTCTCTAGGAATCGTCTCAGTAGGATAGAAAATGAGAAAGTTATGACAGTTTTTACTCACATTTTTTTCTTTTTGCTCTCCTGAAAAGTAGGGGTTTGTCCCTTACGACATTTGAAATTATAACAGGCGATATGTACCTACTTAAACTTAGACTTAGATTGTAGGAAGGAATGTAAGTTGAACCTATAATCTAATTATATGAGCTTAAAACTACTTTAGACCTAAACTAAACTTATCTTAATTATACTTACCTCTTTTTCCATCTGTATGAACTTGTCATAACATTAACTTATATTATGTTAGTTTCTATGAAGAACGGTGCCTCTCGACACAGGCGATAAGCCTTTTGGGAGACACTTGTCCCACTTTTCTAACATAAGTGTTTTATATAATAAAGAAATATGTTTTTTTTTTTTATTATTATTTTTATCTCAACTCTAATAGAGTATCGGTCGCTAAAGGTTCAATACAATAACGCGTCTAGAGTTCTTTTTTGACTGCCGAGGTATTGTAGTGCCTCTGAGATGTTTGCCGAGGCCCGCCTGGCGAGACTTGATGCACTGATCCGTCACCGTGCTGCAGAATTTAGACGTGTGCTACGTTCTGGTAAATCTTTATGTGAATGTGGTCTGGACGAAGGAACTCCAGACCACATTTTCTTCTGTTGTCCTAAATTTTCTTTCTCTTTATATGATGTTCTTCCTTCTGAAATTCCTCGCCCTATCAACTTTCACTCTCTTCTCACCTATTCAAACTCTTCCTTTGTTCTTTTATTAATTAAGTATATTGAATTTCATGATATTAAATTATAATTTCTTTATTTACATGTTTATGTTTATATTTGTGTCTATTCTTTATCGTTTATTATTTTTATATTATTTGTTTAAACCTTCGAAATTTTTCACCGAACATTCTCTTCTCGTTTGTGCTATGTTGAGTGTATACGTTGTCATTGGCAAAATACGTCCAATCTAGACGTGAAGCCATTTAAAAAAAAAAAAAAAAAAACTAATTATGACTATTTGTAATCTTAACTGCTTTGGTCTATTTAAACACTGGTGTACAATTTTAAAATAAGTTTAATCCTTTCGCCTCTGCATATGGAGTAATCCGAAATAAATGATATTTAATTTAATTAATTTAATTTTCTATGTGTGCAATGAAGTATTCCATTATTTTCTATTCTCAAGACAAGTCCAACAAAATATTCAAATTTTCGAAAATCATAATTTAAATTCTTCACTGCGAAAAAGCATTTTATCCCCACGGAAAAGCACAACCTGGGGTGAGCGAAAAACTATTTTAGATCTTAGTATTATTTAGTGTGAGAATCACACTAATATTACAAATGTGAAAATATGTTTGGATGTTTGTTCCGCTTTCACGCAGTACTCAGCGGATTTTGATGAAGTTTGTAACCTGGATTAACACATAGAATACTTGAATACTTTTTACGGGAAAAAGTCTTATTTCTATGGGAAAATCATACATAATAATGCGGGCGTATTATATTTAAAACGATTGCGCGCCAGAATTTCACCCTCATAACATTCGAGTGGCAAATAGATCCCTCGTCAAAATCTGAATATTTGTACAGGCATATAAATAAAAATGTGTAAATAAATTACAGTAGATGAAAAAACCCTTTTTACAGCTCATATACGCCTCCACCGAGGGGCTCGAGCCTACCCTGAATTAGGACGAGGCCTTATTCGACCACGCTGGCCCAGTGCGGGTTGGTCGACTTCACACACAACCTTTGAATTTCTTCGCTGGAGTGAGCAGGTTTCATCACGATGTTTTCCTTCACCGTAAGAGCGTCGAATATACGTACACATGAATTCGAAATTCGAAAACACATTGGTACGTGGTGAGAATAGACCACGACATTTGTTTGTTCCGCTTTCACGCCTAAAGTACTTAACGGATTTGAATGAAATTTGGAATGGTGATAGTTTGTACCCTGTATTAGCACATAGAATATTTTTTACGAGAAAAAGTCTTTTACCCACGGGAAATTCTCCTGGCAGAAATTCTGCAATTGATGCAAGTAGCGCATTGTGTTTTACATACATTGCATACATTGTGTTTTCATGCGATTGACAGGTCAATCTATGTATTTATTTAAAACATAAGAGATTTTTAATATTGATCTGGTCACTATAAGATGTTGTTAGGTGAGCTAATTACGTAATAACTTAAGACAGAAGGACTCTTAAGTAGGGACTAAATAAATTAACCGACTTGGTATTACATGGATCTCACAACTTTTTACGGTAGACTAAGTTGCGTGCGAGACTTGGTTTTTTTACAAGTTATGTTTTTGATGGCATCTCATTTCTTTTTGTAGATCGCATGAAAACACAATGTAAAAATGCACACCTACGCTCCACCGACCCTACACCTAACCTACACCTAACCTACACCTACCCTATACCTACCCTACACCTATCCAACACCTATCCAACACCTACCCTACACCTACCCTACACCTACCCTGCACCTCTTATTCAATTATATTCCATTATACAGGTACACTGATTCATTTACTGCAAATGTAACTTTGTAATCCTATATAATGCCCCAAGATTTATATGGGATTACAAAGTTATCTAGCAAATGATGTATCTAGAAAACTGGGCCGAAATTGCAAAATGTTTTAGTTTTTCCTTGGTTTATACACTAAACACTAATTCCATTCTAAATTTGAAGCTTCTATGTCTGCTAGAAGTGCCTTAGAGTTTTGATGATCGGTCAGTCAGTCAGTGAGTGACAAAATTAAGAAACTTTGACTAGTTATAATTCATAAACTACTGGTTCAAATTGATTGAAATTTGAAATATACCGTATTTATACAATGCCTGCTTGGTTACTGAAAACTCAGGCTTCTAGTTTAACCACAACGAAGTTATAGGGGGGTCGAAAATGGCCTGAACTGCTTCGAGAAAAGTATGGTACGGCCGTGCCGCTTTTTTGCTAAAATTGGCGGGGGCACTGCCGTGCCCCCAGATTAATTTATTTGAATGACTGGTCTGAAAGTTCTGAAACAGTCCGTTCGTGGTGCATTGAGCGTTCGACTTTTGATTCGCCTCCGAATAGGTCCTCATCTAGGTTCGAATCCCGGTGGGCACACTGTCTAACAAAATAACTTTGTAAAACTGTTCTGTTTGGCTAGGACGTACTTGTTCGAAAAAGTAAGATAACTTCGCACTTTTGAATCAATAATGGTCAAATACCTCTTTAGAATGATACTCGTATCATCTTTACGTTTATCTAAATATGTTAAATGGGGGATCGGACTGTTCACCATATTTTATGAATTTATCATATTTTATGACGTATTTTTAAAATATACATTAGTAGCAGACGATTCGCGAAGAAAAAACAGAATCGGTTGAAAAACGAATTTACAGTGATTTTTTAAAGTTTCAATATGTCTGTCTCTTTCAAAAATGATTTTTTGTATGGAGATTATATGGCGTTACTAACAAATGACGTCACAAGTGGGTATGTGCCTCTCTGTCTAATCTTGAATTTCAAACCTTTATAACTCGGTCAATTTTAAAGATAGCACAAACATTCTTTTAGTGTTCGATAGCAGAAACTAAGAAGTTTGGATTTATAAAATAAAAAATAAAGTAGTCCGATCCCCTAGGATTTGTAATATTCCTTTACGACTTGAATACATTTTCCGCTGGAGTAGGTAAGTAATTGGTATGAATAGCGGTCTTTGGTTACACGACATGGTATCCTGGATCACAAAACAAGAAGGAGACGAATTCTACACATGATCTTATAAAACCCTGGCTCGCTATACACGAATGCGGTAAATTATACTTTATAGTTCCATTACACAAGCAAAAGGTAAAGGCCCTGGTGGTAAGATGAAAATGACTAAGTCGTTTGATTTACGGTTAGGAGCGGTCTAGCGGTCGAATCTTATTTCGGAGGTTCCGGGTTCGAATCCGCGGACAAAGTTAAACATTCCAGGCTGAATTATTTGTCATTGTAAATCACTTGATTGCAAGAAAAGTAAAATTATTCAATATTTTAGATTCGTAGAAAACAACCAAAAACCGGCAAGACTTGAACTCACGACCTTCGGCCTATACGCAGCCAACGTGCTTACTAACTACACCACGGAGGGCATAGTGGCAGCACCAAAATTCATTCTTGCTTGTTTCTATGAAATGATGACGTCACCATTATAGGCAACCACATGGCACGTTATAGCGTGCTTAGCGACATCTGTGTAGACATGGGACGGGTAATGGTTTTGCCGAGTATCCGGCAAACGAGTACCCGGCATGGTTAACGTTAAAAAGTGACAGATCCGCCCATGTCTCATCTGTGGTAAGCCTTTCGAACTATTTTGTAAAATCATTCCGTTGATCTATAGCAAAGACACCAGGGTTCGTGAGGTCGGTTATCGACCTTACATCCAATACGATGAAAAATAAGAATTTACAGTTTAGAGTGAGTACATTAAAACAAAAACAAAACTACGAGGTAAGAACATTCTCAATTTTTTTAACTGTTTATAAAAATAAATAAATAATAAATATGTAGGGACATCTTCACACACGGCCAAACTAAGCAGAGCTTGTACTATGGGTACCAGACAGCTGATGTACGTTACATAAATAGATAAATATATACATATATAGATAAACAACAACCAGACACAAGGCAAACACAAGTGCTCATCACACGAATGTTTGCCCTGGGCGGGATTCGAACCCGCGACCCTGGGCGTCGGAGGCTTTTTTTTAAGGTAGTGATACGTAGGTTTCGAACTCGTGATTACAGCTAGTACTTATATGTATCGAAACAATACTATTTCTCTTGGTACAAAAACAGCTTTTTTTGTCTCGTTACAATAGAAAGTGTGGCGTTCGGTTACTGCGGGGACAACACAAGCCTTACCATCTGCGGCCACTTGCAATATCGCAGCGATGCAATTACCGAAACAAAAACTGCACTCTAGGGTTTAAGAGGAAGTTTTGAGAGAATTGTGCAACTGATAACTTCCTTGCAGGCAAGTTGGAGCGTCGAATAAGAACGTAAGTTCTAAATCTGCTGTAGTGTTTGTAATTAAATACTATTTTGCTCGTTTTCTTCTACGTGGTTGCTTGTATGTGCTAATCTATTGATGATGATGATGATGATGTCCTCCCAGACGTATCCGTCGACGGCGACGCCCTCAGCCTGCGTTATCCTGGGCCCTTGCATGGGTGCGAGCGTGACTCGCAAAACCAAATTTGGTTTTGAAAGTCCTATTGCAAGAAGCACAATAAAGAGACCCACTTGAATTATAAGTATAGTCTTACACTCAGTTGCAGAAAGGTGGCATTTAATCCTACCTTAGGTAATGGAGGATTATCTCTAATGATTTCATTTGTTTACAGACGTTGCACAAAAGGAAATTATGTCAGAATAATCCTTCATTAGTTAAAGCTCCCATTAAAAAAGTTGCCCTCAAAAATGGTTTAATAAAAGAGTGAATGGTACACGCAGATCTGTCGTATTTGATATGTTTGACATTGGCGGTTTCAACTTGCGGCTTTTTATAAACAAATGCCAATAAAAAAAAAAAGATACCTATTAAACAGAAATATCTATTTTGATATCTCTTATTACTGGATTTCTTTGGAAACTTTGTTACTGTAATGCCCGAAAAGCGAAAAAAAAGAGCCCACTACACAGGGGAAGAGAAAGCAATGTTAGGATAGGAGGTGAGTGTAATATTTACAAAATTTTCATTTATTATGTATGCCAAACAATACTACTGCTATGAAAATATTGCAACACAGGACTACTAGTTTTGCATAAGTAATTACTATGATTCCGAAGTCCTAAGCCGCGGCACACTTCTATTACAAAAATTGAAATCTGTATAGTCGACTGAAGAGTTTGTATTTATACAAATAAATTATACGTTTTTGTTTCAGTTATAAACAAAAGGACAAAAGGACACGATAGGAACGTTTCTGAGCAAAAAAGAAGAGCCTGGAAGGCAATTGCTAGAAAATACAACAGTAATGCTACTGAAGAATATAGTGGGATGGTCTACCGAGGGACAGCAGAGCAGATAAAAACATTATATGATAATATACTTAATACAAAAAGCTCATAGTGTAAATATGTAGGTAATTAAAAGTATTCTGATAATATAAATAAATTATTATCAATACATTATGTACTATGCCTATTTCACTGCTACTTATTATAAATGTTATATGAAATAGAAATAGAGTAAAAAAAACAATTCTTAATATTATAGCTAAATAAATAATAATAATAATGTATGCGGTATTTTTATTTATTCAGTATTAAAATAGTGTATTTATGAATGCGGTTCAAACATCTTCATCTTCTCTGTCATACAGAATACTATCACGTCAGGCTCGAAATCATTTGGTGGGTCCACTTTTTTACCTGAGTACAGTCTAATGCTCCTCTGCCCCTCGGTGGGGACGTATGTGACAATAATGATGATATACAAGTCTTCATCAACATTTTGTAGTTCTTCCCTTTCTAGGATTTCAATGTAAGCAGGATCGCCTAACAGCCTCCGTGTCCAGTGGTTTAGATTTCGCCGCTCATTACGGAGGTTCCGAGTTCGATTCCCGGTGAGGACAATGTCAAGCAAAAATCTCTTTGTGAGACTTTGCCCGGTTTGGTTAGGACTTTGCAGGCTGAATCACCTGAAGAAGAAGAAGAAGCCTAACACTTGCTGGAATGTTCCTGTTGCAAAAATTCTCAGGCAAATCCATAGTGGTGTTAGGCCGTCGATGAATTTGTTTCTTTGAGTCATGGGCTCCAAAGCCATATGATCACGTATTTGAATAACAGCTTCCTTGAATAGCCTTGAATATTATGTACTTTATACGGAATTCTTCACCATTGTATTTAAAAATCCACTCCATCTAGGATATGCCAGTGATGCAGATCATCTTCTTCTGCCTTAGACAATGATGATAAACTGGATACAGGCATTGTTTTTCGTTAGAAACTTACAACTACTGTAAATCAACTTTAATGGGGGTTTCACGGCCGATTATCTTTTTAATGTAAAAAACGTCAAGATAATACCCATTAGATACTAAAGACGCTTTGTGCAACCAAAAATGAGGTTTAAAGATAGGTTTGACAGTTCTTTCGTTAAATTTAATGAAGTTTTAAAATTTGAATTCATTATGACATAATTTGCTTTTGTGCAACACTTTAATGGAAGTTTAGTATTTAATGCCACTTTAAATATTTAATGGACGTTTCTGCAACTGAGTGTTAGGAGGGCTTGGGTTTTGGACTTGTGGCGAACTGCTGTCAACTCGGGACTAGAAAGCTGTGAACGCGCCCGTCTTGAAGACCTTGACGCCAAACGCAAATCTATTATTAGCTATCTGATACATATTTTTCTAAGTATTTTATTTTCCGAATAAATAAATAAAATATCTGTGTAGTGTGCTTTTTGTGGGTGCCTTTCGCGCACTCGCACTTTTAGGTTTACGACTGAAAATCAGAGTTATTGGCCAAGCTAGTAACTGTATGGTAAGTCGGCACCTCTTTGGCATAGTTACTTTTATCAATATTGTTATTGTTCCTTGTACATTTGTGTTTAACCTTGTTATGTATCGGGACATACCTATAACATCAGGTCAATGCAGATTGCTGACATAACATTTAATTTTTAAGTAATTATATTTTAATAAGACGGCACTTTTGGTCTTGACGTACCTAATATCGGACGTAGCTAAATTTATTACCTTTGTAGAACTTTAAATATATTTTAATTTGTATTTTCTCGTCTTTATTTTACCTCCACTGCAGCCACCTTATATATTTACCTGTATTGTGCTGTTCTGAATTTTATTGTTAGTATTTAATGCTATGCTGAATGAACGTTTTTCTATTCCATTCTATTCTAAATCACCAAAGAAATTTTGTAGATTTTTGAATGAATGAATACATATATACAATAGTTATACGGAAAGCTAGAAAGCGTACAGTTAGGTGACATAATTGCTACATACATATTAATTTCTGAATTATTACCCCAAAGCAATATTCTTAACGGATGGTCAAGCAAGTCTGATATCAGTAAGGTACTCGTGTGGTTGTAGAAGGTTTTTGTGACAAAAACATCGCTGTATCTTTTAAACAGTATTCTGTTTACCAACTAAATCTGATATTTGGTGACTAAAAGCAAATTATGACTTTTATTCTATCGAGTTACAATCAAAATCCGTTGTAATGAGCAGTGTCATGATAAGCTAAGTTTAATTCAGAAGGCAATGACTTTGTAGCAGTACTGCTATCCTACCTTTTCCTGATATTTGTTTCTGGCAATTCTGTACTTTTAAGTACTGGCAGTCTCATCATTCATTTTCAATTTATTTTCAAATTTCGAATTCATCCGTTTCGGTACTGTCATTTTCATCAAAATTTCCTGATTCCACCTCAAGTCGTCAGACTATGATCATCTTATTAACCGTATTTTATTGATTTTATTTAAAAGTAAGCTCTTTATATAATTTCTTATACTAATAAACCGTGTGTGCAACTATCTGGACTGAACCCTGTTTTCTTCTGCCACGCTACCTCTCTACAACTACATGTTCTACCTGATCTTCACCACCTTCAAACTACTATCTATCATCGTGCGGCCAGCAGTCCTGTCGCGGCAGTCCCCACATATTTATTATTATTATTTATTTATTTTAAACAGTACTGTATACCACCTAGATCTAATATTTGGTGTTTATTCTATCGAGTTAGAATCAAAATCCGTTATAATTGGCAGTGTTGTGATAACCCATGCTAAGTGATAGGGTTTGAACCGCGCTCTTCCATTCAGAATTACTTTACACTAATGTTCGCCCTGGATGGGATTCGAACCCGCGATCCTGAGCTTCATAGGCAGGCGTACTACCAACCAGGCTACGGAGATGTTAAGTGAACAGCTAGGGTACTAGAGGTCGCCCTAGGTTAGCATTAGGATCAAACCATTCCAGAGAAATACTTTATAAACCTAGTGCTACAATGGGCTCGATTCGGGAAGCCATGCTCTAATTCTAATTTTAAAATCCAGCTATCCTGTTCGTTTTTATGACCAATGAAAGAGAGGTGATGAATTCAGATCAACGAATGATATTATTTTGAATGAATAATATCATTTGATAACCTAAATAAGGGCATAGCTGTCAGATTAAGAGATTTTTATTACATCTATTACAATAAAAATCAAAATTAATAATAAACAAAAAATAAAATTCAAAATTATATAAAATATTTACAAATAGAAGATATCTTCCAATGCGTCCCCGCAAGACATGGTACCCAGCAGACTGGCCGTGTTTCCTCTCTGATTAAGTCGGATGTTTTACGTGTTCTCTTAAATAGTGCAATTAACGCGTCCATAAGGTTTCAATTCGATGTTTGACAGCTCTAACATTTAAGCCTCGGCCACATAGCGGGAGCGGTGCGGTCCGGGGCCGGGAAAGCGGGACTTTGTATAGCGCGGTGTAGCACCGTCCCGCCTTCCCGGCCCCGGACCGCGCCGCTCCCGCTCTGTGTGACTTGAGCTTAAATGGCCACCTCCCGTCACTTTTTAAATTTTGATAGGTGAAAAGGACTGACGAACTTAAATTAAGGATTAGAGCGTGTCTGTGTGAATCGCTACCAATATATCGCAATATTAGAGGTCACATAGAGCGTTTCTCGATATCGATATCGAATAAAAGCTTAGAGTAAGTGCGGTTGCTTGTAGCGACGCCATTTTGCAGCATTCAGCGCACAATAGCTAGATTGATGTTGCCAGAACACTTATCCAAAATTAAGATGACGGACGGAACGAAATAATAAAGCCAAACTATTTTAGCAATTTAGTAACCAGAATAAAATACAGTCGCAGTAGGCCAGTCATATCGTACAAATAAAAAGGCTGAAATATACATAATTGCGGTAACTTGCTCTTTAACCTATTAAGACCTACACAATTTAATTAAGGCTCAAACTGTCAGGAATTTTGTACACTTTAAAAAAGTAGTAGTGGCCTTTGTCGTGAGAGCCTTCCAATGTCGTTTTTGGTGGTTTTTCAGCAACTACTCAGCGCGCGAAAATTTCAGACTGCTGCAAATCTGGATAAATACTATATAGGTGGACCCAAACAACATACCAAAAGAGCAAGTTTACCGCAATTATGACTGGCCTACAGGATAACATTCCATTTCCCAGCTGTACGCAACGAAAAGCAAAAAAACGCAGGGTTTAGTTAGTATGGACTAAAGGAATCGATGTGCATTTAAACGAGCGAACTGCATTTTTATAAAGCAAAAAATGAAAAAAAAAATACTTTAAGATTACGGACAGGGTTCGAACCTGCATCTCTCAGCATTCGAAACATTTTTCCAATTATGCTCTGCGAAAAGTCGAAGTGCAAATGAAGAGACTAACTTTTATTATATCGTTGAAACCTTTTTATTTCTTTTCAATATTCTCTGGCAACACCGACGACATTTTGTGCACAATGGTGCACAGTGGCGAATCGGGAGCGTTTCTAAAGGATATTGTGTTGCGTCCGGAGCGAACTCGTGCGCCATATGACGGGACACTCGGATCAAGTAGCGCTTTCTTCCACGAGTATTACCACTCCTTTGGAGATATAAGATTGCTTCTCGTAGGTTTGCTACGGATGAAATATAAGAGATTCAAGGAATTAGCTTGTATGTCTCTATTTTCTTATTTTATTGGCAAAGTGCTATTTGTATTAGTTTATTCATCATCAACAGCTCATATATGTCCCTACCGAGGGGCTCGAGCCTATAGGGCGATCAGGCCTTAGTTGACCACCCTGGCCCAGTGCGGGTTGGTCGACTTCACTCATAACCTTTGAGTTTCTTCGCAGGAGTGTGCAGGTTTCCTCACGATGTTTTCCTTCACTGTAAGAGCGTCAAATAAACGTACTCGTACATATGAATTCGAAATTCGAAAACAGATTGGTGACAGGTGGGGATCGAAACCGCGTCTCCCGGACGGGAGGCAGCAGTCCTAGCCAATACACCATCGACGCTCTCTGACTGAATTAGTTTGTTACAAAAAGAAATTAGGGCACCGAGCCACCGACTTGGTTTGGTTTTCTTACCCAGTGGCGAGTTTACGTCAACTAAACTCGGCTAGTGGTGAGTAGCTATCAAAATATATCAGGTTCTCGGGCAGCTGTCAAAATAGAACGGGCTTCTATTTTTTATTTTCTTGTATTTTCTACTGTCTACTTAACCAAGTTAAAGTGGTAACTTAGTTTAGTTTAGTTTCATTTATTAACTTAATTTGCCAATTAAATTACATTTTTTCTTAACACTATAAAATATTCGCGCAAAAGGTATAAAAAATAAATATATCAAAAATAATAATGGTGTCGATTCGGCATACGCCCAACTATGCTAAACTAAAATTAGTCCTGTCACTTTTTATCATTTTTAATTGAAAAGGGACCGAAGATCATCGGTTTTGTTTTTGTCTATGACTTCACGACTAACTGTCAAATTTAGTCTTATTTTAGTGCGTACCTAACACCATGACGAATAAAAAGCCACTAAAATTGACAGTTAGTCGTGAAGTCAAAGACAAAAACAAAACCGATGATCTTCGGTCCCTTTTCAATTAAAAATGATAGAAAGTGACAGGACTAATTTTAAGTTTAGTTTAGTTGGGCTTATTGGCTTATATTATCTGTGGTTGGGCGTATGCCGAATCGACACCAATAACCAAAAAATAACATGTCAGAATTACAACTTACCGAATTGTAAAAAAACCATATCGCTACTCAACATTTTTTTATTATGTTATATTCTGTGCATCATTCTTGACTTCTTGTGGAGTATAGACAGAATGCCACATATAAAAAATATTAATAAGACTGAAAAATCCGGAATAAAAAACAATGTACGTTCTGAAAAAATATTACTTTCCGCTATGCAATTTATTTGCTTGCAGCTCGCAAAGTAATAACATTTCAGTGTGACATATACCAATCGCCCGGCTATCCGTTTCCGGAGCACAATTAAACATGGCTAAGTGCATGTCAGACGTGTGTCAGACATTGGCATATTTCAACTACACGTAGTTACGTAATTACAGGCTTTCATTGCGAAGGCTTGGGGATGTCAAACGAAAACTACTTATTGTGTGACATTTTTAAGAATCACCTGACTGTCCAACAAAATATAATTCCGTGCTTCGAAAGGCACGTTAAGCCGTGGGTAACGGATGCTATCCACGGAAGTAATGAGCCATGTCCACTGCCTGTATTTTGGCAGTTTTATATCACTGACAACACGGACTGATTCCAAAGTTTTTGTGATCATTATTAGGGGATCGGACTACTTTTTTTTTATTTAATAAATCCAAAGTTCTTAGTTTCTGCTATCGAAAACTAAAGGAATTTTTGCTCTATCTTTAAAATTGACCGAGTTATAAAGGTTTGAAATTCAAGATTAGACAGAGAAGCACAATACCCACTTGTGACGACAAAAAATCGTTTTTGAAAGAGACAGAAACTTTAAAAAAAAACTCTAAATTCGTTTTTCAACTGATTCTGTTTTTTTCTTCGCGAATCATCTGCTACTAATCTATATTTTAAAAATATTTCATAAAATATGGTAAATTCATAAATTGATGAAAATTATTGTCAACTTTACAGTCCACAAGAAGAAAAATAACAAACAGTATGATATTCTTGTTCAAACTTTTTCTACTGAAATGTTCAGCGGGTCCCTGAAACTAAGCCCAGCCACGTGTGACGTCGCGTTTGAAAGTGTCGTCGTGCGGCTATGAATTAAATCCTAGCTCGACCAATTTTA
Organism: Carpatolechia fugitivella; assembly: GCA_951230895.1. Classification (NCBI taxonomy): domain Eukaryota; kingdom Metazoa; phylum Arthropoda; class Insecta; order Lepidoptera; family Gelechiidae; genus Carpatolechia; species Carpatolechia fugitivella. Next base: position 15,959,185 of record OX579654.1, on the reverse strand, counting down.
TCTGCAGTTTGCCGTTCCACAAAAACATAAGAAAAATACACGATTCACAATAATAGGGGATCGGACTGTTCACCATATTTTATGAATTTACCATATTTTATTAATTATTTTTAAAATATAGATTAGTAGCAGACGATTCGCAAAGAAAATAACAGAATCGGTTGAAAAACGAATTTACAGTGATTTTTTAAAGTTTCAATATGTCTGTCTCTTTCAAAAACGATTTTTTATATGGAGATTATATATGGCGTTACTAACAAATGACGTCACAAGTGGGTATGTGCCTCTCTGTCTAATCTTGAATTTCAAACCTTTATAACTCGGTCAATTTTAAAGATAGAGCAAAAATTGTTTTAGTGCTCGATAGCACACACTAAGAAGTTTGGATTTATAAAATAAAAAAAAAGTAGTCCGATCCCCTAATAATATCTAACTGTTTTTTTTTTTTTACATGTTGGTTACAACCTTTGAACCTTTAGAATAGAAAGAGACCAATTTTTTATGTTTTCACTGCTGTCCTCAAAAACGCTATTCAGTCAGACAATCATATACGTCTCTACCGAGGGTCTCAAGCCAACCCTGAATTAGGGCGATCAACCTTTAGTCTAATCAGTCCGTTTATCATTTTTTTTTATTTAGGTAAAGTTCTTTAAAAACAACAAAAAACATAAACATCAAATTAACAATGATAAATTAAAATGATATGTATTCTTGACATTTTGTATTTAATTATTTGACATAAAAAAAAATTAACAGTCTTTAATTTTAAGAGCGTCGGTGGTCTAGTGGCTAGCGCTGCTGTCTCCCGTCCGGGAGACGCGGGATCGATCCCCATCACGTACCAATGTGTTTTTGAATTTCGAATTCATATGTACGTTTATTCGACGCTCTTACGGTGAAGGAAAACATCGTGATGAAACCTGCACACTCCTGCGAAGAAATTCAAAGGTTGTGTGTGAAGTCGACCAATTTGCACTGGGCCAGCGTGGTCGACTAAGGTGGAGTTTCTTCGGTGAGCTCTTCTCCACAGATTCCGCCATTGTGTTAGTGAACTCACCCAAAAAAATGTAATGACGGATCTAAGTGATGAAATAACATCCTATGGAAATAAATAATTTTTGCCTTTGGATCGAACCCGCGTCTCCCGGACGGTAGGCAGCGGCCCTAGCCACTAGATCACCGACGCTCTTATAATAGAAACGAAAAAGTATCTATTAATAGAAACGAAATGGTATTTATTTGAAATAGTCCCGCGCAGCCAAGTTGTGCGTGTCAGTAAACGACATGACTCGCGTCTCTCGCTCCGCCGCGCAAACTTCGCCGAGTGACTACAGGGTGGGCAGGGCCGGACTGAACCGTAACAAAAATAATAAAACCATAATTACGGACGGTGCGTCCTCTGCTTATGAGCGACAGCTGGTGTGCGAGGGAAGAATAGCTTCGCGATCCTAACGAAATAGGTATTTAGGAAAACATCTGCTATCGCTTGTGCGCTCATGCGACCCCCAATCGTGCGATAGAGAGCGTTGCAGCTCGCGATTGACAATAGGTACTTTTGTTGATGAAATTCCCATTTCGGGAGAAAACGGTTTCGAGCTCTTCTTCACAGATTCCGCCATTGTGTTAGTGAACTCACCCAAAAAAATGTAATGACGGATCTAAGTGATGTAATAACATCCTATGGAAATAAACTATTTTGACTTTGACTTTGACTTTCCACTGACTGAATTTCAATAAATACTCTTATTCAGTAAATATCTTAGTTCGTCCCTTCATGTGAGTTTCGGGAGTCCGACCAATCGGAAGACTGATTGTGGAGCTCCCTGAGCTTTTTTAACGTCAACACACTCCGCTAGTTCGGCTTCGCCCAACAAGTGCCAATAACTTACCCGGAGAACTTGCAAAGACGCCTCTTTCTATGATTTTGAACTTCGAATTTATTTATTTTAAAGTATTTACTGTCATCGATATTTTGTTAAAAGCGAAGTTTGCTTAGTGACTCGGACTGACCACTTTCCGTCTTGAAAAATTCAATTTAATGTTAGTTTTGAAATTGGAACTTTATTAAACTTTTTGAAAGTCGAAAAGTAGACTGTGTATTATGCCATGGTTATAGGCTCAGAAAACAAAAAGAAGGTCACAGACGATGACGCGCTTCTATAATCTATGGTAGTTCAAAAGAAAGCACTTCGCTGTGCGAGGCGTCGCGCTTATCCTCTTTGGTTTTAAGAAGCTTACAAACCTCAATCAATCAATCAGCCTATCGCAGTCCACTGCTGGACGTAGGCCTCCTCAAGGGCACGCCAAAGCGCACAATCACCCGCTTTCCTCATCCAGCCGCGACCAGCGACATTCCTCTGGTCATCAGTCCACCTTACAAACCTCGGACACAGAAGAAATGAGTAAATAAATTCTGAGTTACAAACACGAATTGAGCATGAGACGAATATGTATGTTTTGAGCTCTCAGAGTTGAGAGAGCAGGAAATAGAACTATGAAAAAAGTAATTAAAAATATACCTATATATATATTTAACAGTTAATTTTCTTTGACAAATGACTGTCTTATAATTATTATTTTTTTCCTTTTTCCTTATTGATAAAGTCCTGATAGTTATTTCAAGAGGTAGAGTTTTTTGTTTTCTGCGCTCAATCCAAGGTCTTTTACCATAGAGGCTGCAAAACAGATCCGCCTTCAAAACTCACTGAGCATTACGTCCATCCAATATCCACACTGCTCTAAAGGCATACAAACCCAATTACACGAGATTGTGCCGAGATCTACTCGGAGATACGAAGCACTACACTGCACCACTCAAGGCTACTTACCCGTCCACGTTGTAGTTCTAATACCACGAAATAGTTATAGTACATACTACCAACGGAATACACAAATGCATTCTGATACTCTTATGTCTACAATGAAGACTAGGGAGGGTTATGCATATGGACTTGCTTGCAATGGTAGAAATGTATTAGAATTCTAGGTATTCTCACAATTTCTAGAATGAAACGGTTAGATAGAAATTAAATACTTGTAAACAAAATCAAAAAATCAAAATTAAAATCATTTTATTCGAATTGAGATTTTTACAAATAATTTTTCGACGTCATAGCTATCATGGATGACACGTTCACTACCAGTGTACGCTCTCTGTGGAGAAGAACGGCCAGAAGAAACTCCACAGGAATTGTATCCTTTGTACTTTTCTTTTAAATAAATAAAGAATCATACATACATAAAGTCATAACAATCTACTCCGCTGATTTGGAACAACAGTTGACCAGACGTTTTTATCATTTAAGTAATCATTTATCGTACAGATTTAAAAGGAAAGTTACAGAATTCGTGATGTGATTGACGCTTAATGAAAATTTACATTTCTAGAGAATTATCATTACCACTCAGCCTCCGGGGCCGAGTGGTCGAGATTTCGACGCCCAGAAGGTTCCGAGTTCGATTCCCGATGGGGATACTGTCAAGCAAAAATCACTTTGTGAGACTTTCCCCAGTTAGGTTAGGACATTGCAGGCTGAGTCACCTGATTGTCCGAAAAGAAAGATGTGCTTCGGAAGGCACGTTAAGCCATTGGTCCCGGCAGTAGATAGTAATCTAGACGTTACACGAGACAAGTCAGTGGCTTTTGGCGTTTTATAAAACTGACACCAGGGTTTGTGAGGTCGGTTGTCGACCTTACAACCCACATTATGATGATGATTATTATTATCACTAATAGCTCTGTGAGCTGTACTGTTGTAGACCTTGCAAATCTGTCTTTTTGCGTTTTATTTATTTGTTTTTTGGGTTCGTATTAGTTATACGATATAACAGAATGGACAAAAAATCCCTCCGTTCCAAGTATCCCTACTGGCATATCCCATCACCTTAAGCGTAAAAAAAAAAACATTTTCTATTATTCGATAAGGCCGTCCATGTTAGCCGTGTGGTGACGGCAGAGTAGAATACATTTGTCACCAACCCCTCGTGGGTGTCGCAAGAGGCGACTTAGGGACTACACATTGAACAGGGAACGGGCAGCAACGCTCTCTGATACAGTAACCTTTTAATCTGCGATCTCCAACCCGCCTGCCAAGCGTGGAGAATATGGTAAAACCAAACACTTAAGTGGAGGAGGCTCATAGTCCAGCAGTGGACTGTAACGGGCCGTTGATGTTGTTGATATGGCTGTCACCCGGCCACGGAGGCTGTTACTTATGTACCTATGTTTAGTTTCAGATACGGTCCCAGGTAGCCACTGGTAGGTACTAGGTAGATACCAGCAATAATGGGATGCATTTGGTAATACGGTGAAGTGGTCCAGTAATGGACCACTTGGGAATTATAGGACAATTAGGCATTAATTGCTGTACATTTAGCAGATGCTAGACATAAATTAGTCTATACCGATGTTGTAAGATAGCGTTACAGTAACGCTGTTCCTGCTACAATAATAACGTTGAACAAGTGTTTCTTTGATCATAGAGTTGCATCAAAAATTGAATATTGTATTTTTGTGATTGTAATTATGAAATTTTAACTATTTGCATAACAAAAGGAATAAAAGACGATCGCCGCGCGTCAGAAATCTTTTATAAAAAGAGTTTACCTATTTATAAAAAGTTTTTATGACGTGAAAGAAATATTTTGTCATTTTTTTTTTTTTTGTGATCTTAATATTGTATTACACTAATTTGTGTTTTTAAATAATCATGTATTTGCATGCTACTATATTTAGCAAATCATGAGTACCTCTTGACCTGAGGAAGGTCGCTGGTGGTGGCTGGATGAGGAAGGCGGGTGATCGTGCGCTTTGGCGTGCCCTTGGGGAGGCCTACGTCCAGCAGCGGACTGCAATAGGCTGATTAATTGATTGATTGATTGATTGAGTACCTCTTAAATTATACTACAACATCTTTATATCATGTTTTTAGCAAATAAAGATTTATCATTTTTTATCATTTTATCTCATGACGCCTTTAATATTTTTCAGTGCAATTATAGTGGGAACTATGACAATAGTAAAGCTACATACCAATAACACTAAATCTAGCTCGGATCACTGGGCTTACAGCAACCGACGGGACGTGCTTCTGAATTAAAACCGTGGCAAAATATCTCGCGGATAGAATATAATTCTAGGGAACAGTTTTATGGGAAAAGTAAGCTTCGGCACTGGAGACAAATGAACAAACATTTTTATTTTTTTATTCATATTATATTCGATTTATTAGATTTTAATAGAATTTTTCTTAGAAGAGGCAGAACATTTTGACTTAACGATACATTCTTTCTGTGTCTTGGTGTTTCTAACTTTTTTAGATTTTTATTTTCATATGACGTCAAGCGCGTTCATAACGGAGGCTGTATAAGGAGAAAAAGGAATACTATAGCAAGTTGTACTTGATACTCTCAAGAATGAACGAATAAAAAACACTTTGTTTCCCTAATCACACTAATATTATAAATGTGAAAATATATTTGAATATTTGGATGTGTACACAACATAATATTTTTGTCATTTTCTAACAGTGTGTCTCGTGTCCAATAAATTAAATTAATCTAAAATATTACAAGCTTTCATTTACATTAACCAGTGTCTTAAACGGATGTTTAGATGTTAATTTAGACTTGAAGTACACTAAACAAAATTGGATGTATGGAATGAGGGAGTTTGTAACCTGGATTAATACATAGGATACTCTTTACGGAGAAAAGTCTTATTCCCACGGGAAAATCTTACATAAGCGAGCGTAACCATGGGCGGACCACTAGCTAGTAAGATACTATTTACCGGTTATTTATTGTGTTAAAGTAAGCTTTTACGTAGGTTCACATTTAACCACCACTTATTTTTCTTCAATTTGAGTGAGGTTAACTCTATTTTTCCGGTAATATTTTTGTGTAAACTATCTTTTTTTTCTCGCTACAATATTTACGTATTTTTATCACACCATAGGTCGTGTCTTGTCACTCTTCAGGATATTATCATAATGTGTTTGCGGAGACGAGGGACGGGGTAGTACGTGCCAATCGAGACTTACGCAAATTTTATTTAGATCCGTATTTGGGGCAGTTTCGTAGATTATATAATCAGCCTGCAATGACCCACTGCTAGGCAAAGGCCTCCCCATTATTCCGCCATTCCTCCCGGTCCTAGGCAAGCTCCCACCAGTCCAGTCGATAGGCGTTTAACTCGTCTCGCCATCTTGTTCGGGGCCTGCCTCGTCGTCGGTTCCCGTCTTGAGGAGTCCACTGCGTGACGACTCTCGCCCACCGTCCTGGATGCATGCGGCTTACGTGCCCAGCCCAGTCCCATTTTAGTTTCGCAGTTTTGCGGCCCACGTCAGCTATTTTAGTATGAGAACGTAGGGTAGTGTTCCTAATACGATCTACGAGTATCTATCAGTTTAAAACCTAGGATGCTACGTAGCATAGCATTCTTTAAGCCATACATCTTCATTGATTAATGAAGATGTATTAACAGAACGTAGCATCCTTTGTAAAAATCGGTGATCGTTCGCCTTTTCATACTAACATTTCCATTAAACCTGCTTTTTAAGTTTAATTTTATCTGGCTTTATTATCTTGCAGAAGTTTTATTGTCAACATTTCAAAAATGTATGAAACGAAAAGCAATCATTATCTTCGATCTTAGCCAAGGTTCAATCGAACCTATAAACCTCCATTATTATATGCGTCGTCGGTGGTCTAGTGGTTAGGGCGGCTGCCTCCGTCCGGGAGACGCGAGTTCGAGTTATTTCTGTGTGTGCAATAAAGTATATTCATTCATTCATTCATTCATTCGATCCCCACCACGTACCAATGTGTTTTCGAATTTCGAATTCATATGTATGTTTATTCGACGCTCTAACGGTGAAGGTAAACATCGTGATGAAACCTGCACACTCCTGCGAAGAAAATCAAAGGTGTGTGAAGTCGACCAACCCGCACTAGGCCAGCGTGGTCGACTAAGGCCTAATCGCTCTAATTCAGGGTAGGCTCGAGCCCCTCAATGGGGACGTATATGAGCTGTTGATGATATTATATAACCTCAACTAATAGATTTGTTTGGTTCCTATCTTTGCCTACTTCGAATGATTAAAACAACAAAGAATAAACTTGTATTGAGTTATCAGCCGGAATTTTGTTTGTTCTACTTGTTGCTGGGTGGTTAGTTCGTGTTGAATATTAATCTGACAGCAGTGTCGCGGAAAACACAGACGAAATTATTATGATTTACCAAATCTGCTTACTACCTACTTTAATTGTTCAAAAGTTTCAGCTCTCTTACATGTCTTAATCAGCTCTCTTGAATTAGATGTTTCTTCTATGCATGTTTTTTCATACCATACAGAGAAATTATGTAAGTGTAGTGAACAATCACAAAAATCTTAAAACATAATCTTGATGAATATTTAAGATTCGGATGTTGTGTTTTTATCATTTATCTTATGATCCAAACTAGAATCTAATCAATTTTCAATATCAAGTATTATTTGGCCTTCAAATATTAGTAATCAAATAAAATTCACAACCTTGTTAGGAAACGCAATCAAATATAAAATATTATGGAAGAAGAAACAAATTATGATTAGGGGAGATTAGGATTGACAGTGATGGCCGCCAAAAATATGGAGCCTCCGTCAATATAAATTAACGTAGTATTCCGAGGATTATTATCCAAAACTTTTACGAGCAAAACAAACGGGACAGCAGCACCTACTAAAAAGAGTTATTGACCTTGATTCGGGATGTCACGCTCTAAATGTAAGTTAGTCCGTCCTTTTTACCTTTTAAAGATTGTAAAGGGATAGGAGATGGCCATTCTAATATTAGAGCTGTCAAACATCGAATTTGAACCTTATGGCCGTGTCGATTGCACAATTTTAGAGAGCACTTAAAACATGCGACTTAAAATTCTCTTAAACTGACAGCTATACCCTTATTTTAAGTTATCATTCGTTCATCACCTCTCTTTCATTTAAATTGGATTTTAAAATTAGAATTAGAGCACGACATCCCGAATCGAGGCCATTATTTGCTTAAATTTTAGTCGTAGGAAATTTAATATTATTGAAGTAATCAAACAAAGTTATCAAAGTTTTAGTTTTCTGTGGTAGTTTTGTGCTTATTTATAGCCTGTTTATGGCACCTTGCTTTATGATAATGGATGGACTGTATTAAATTGTCCTTTTTCTCGCGACAATTCTCTGAGGTCTTCAATAATCAGTTTTTTTTCATAAGCATGTATTACTATAATATACTAATTATTTTAATAGGTCATTAATTTTAAAGTAAAATATTGAGATCTGTTCGTTCCCAAATATAAATAGAAATGTAACAATGAAACAAATACGATTTCAAACAACATTGTAGTTACAATAATTTCATCTTGTTTTTTATTACCTATTACATTATAATCAGGCCACTTGTGTCGTTTCACCGTAGGTGGTAAAAACATGAGTTGATCAATAGAACAGCTGTTTAAGATTCCATGAGGTCCTCAGTGTGTCGTGTCGCGTCAGACTCCAGGAGATAGGTATTGACTTGCCCTCGCCTATTCAACCTTATTTTTTTTCAAACTGGACTTACTTGTGAAAAACATCTTTCGTATCGGCGATTTAAAACTGAACGTGATTTATAATACTTATTTATATTTATTATCACGAGTTGATTAAACCTATACTGTTGTTGAAATAATTTAAGACTTGGTAGTTCGATACGAGGAGAAATATTTACTAGACTCGAAAAAAGGAAAAGCAAGCATTTTTAGATATTTAACTACAGGCTTTTGGGTTTCCGTAAGTAGGTACATAAGCCAGGCCAGTCTTTCTTTCATCGTGTGACGGCTAGCGCCATCTATTGTAAAGAGTTTCTAAGCCACCCGAAGGGCCTCTGACTTGGCTTTACTACCACCAAGGCAGTAAACTGGGACCTACAGTTTAAGGTGCCATCCGAAACACTGAGCAAGTGATAATATGGTTAGAAAAGATCTGTATATGAATTTTAAATTCAGTGGTACAAGCCGGGATTCGAACGCAGAACCTTTTGAATGAAAGCCAAACCTTCTACCGACTAGGCTATCACTGCTTCCAGCCAGGTCAATAATAATAAGGATTCATAATAATATGCCTATAATACGCGAGCCATAAGAGCATGTCATCATAGCATCATCAACAGCTCATGTACGTCCCCACCGAGGGACTCGAGCCTACCCTGAATTAGGGTGATTAGGCCTTAGTTGACCACGCTGGCCCAGTGGGGGTTGGTTGACTTCACACACAACTTTTGAATTTCTTCGCAGGAGTGTGCAGGTTTCATCGCGATGTTTTCCTTCACCGTAAGAGCGTCGAATAAACTTACATCACCATCATCATCATACTCAGCCCACAAACGTACATATGAATTCGTAATTCGAAAACACATTGGTAAGTGGGTAGTGGGGATCGAACCCGCGTCTCCCGGACGGGAGGCAGCGGCCCTAGCCACTAGACCACCGACGCTCTCTAAGAGCATGTATTGTATGAAACTCAGCTGGTGAAGGCGCGCGGCGGCATGCAGTCTTTCGTATCACTTCTGTTCGTAGGTTTTTGTTTTCCTTGCATGTGTTTCTGTGTTTGTGTGTTCCCTTGCTGAAAAGGTTTAATTCTTATCTTAGTTTTCTTTGCGGAACTCTGTACAAAGTGAGTGCGCACTAATGAGGGTACCTAGTTGGAGAGGAGCGGTCAACAGCGCGCATATTACAAATATTAATCTGCGCGTTTACGAGGCCCGAATAATAGCGCACTAAAAGGCTCTACTAATGTGTGCCACAGGGCCGGATTCAGACTTTTTATATTATTATTTTCAGTGGCCTTTGAAGGCTCTATAACATTGACACCAAGGTTTGTGAGGTCAGTTGCTGACAACTCGCACGATGGTGAATAAAATGTTAAAAAAATACAGTAGAATTTTATACCTCCGCGCCTAGTTAGTCCATTCATTTGTAAATTCTCCTCGAGCAATCCATACTTCAGATTTTTTCAAGAAACTGGAATTTGATTTTGATAACAATTTCTACCATTACCCTGATCATCTTTAAAGCTTGCCATAAAACGTATATTTTTATTAATATAAGTAAACTGACAAAATAAAACCAGCATATGTCACTGGTCAAAATTCTATATATTGTTTTAAATCAAACGGCAAGTTACCTAGATAGAGAAAAATGATTACTACTACTGCTTCTTTGTGCATTTTGCTTCAACATTAGATTATTTATTTGCTTTACTCGAACTGATTTTATAAAGGTCTTTGTTTAGATCTTAATCATTGATAGTCTAGCAACCTAAGTAATTCTAAGTAAGGATCAAAATTGAGACGTATTAAGTTGCTTAATTCGTTGTTATGTTCATTAATCTAACCCTAATCCCTTTTATTTTTGTTAAACATAAGAATATTTTAACTAAAATAAAGTACAAGTATAATTGGATTATAAACACAAGTATACAAGTATAATTGGACAAGTATAAAAGATTGTTGTTTGGAATGATGTATGGGTATTTTTTACTAAATTATTAGAAATAAGTTAGAAATACATGTCACTCTTTCAAACTGTTTTTTTTTTTTATATTTACATTGTGATATATTAAACGAGGAGCGGAGTCTCCTAACACAGACATACTAATGTCTAAAAGGAGACTTCAGAAATGTTAAACTATGTAAATAAGCGATGAAAAATAAAGATTTTGTATTTGTAATTGGATTGGTATTAATGACACATAATTAATTATACATTATTGATTATTATACTAACATCTTGTTAAAATTATTCAGAATTCTATAAATCCAAATCCGCCTCTGGTAGGTACCGGAAACCCTTTTAATCTGGCTGTGTGCAAATGGAAGATATCGACACGTGACATCACTACTACCAGTTTTATGTGTGTATGTGTGATTTATGTATGTACCTACGTGTGATTTATAGACGAACGCGTATGTGTGAAACGGGTCAGATTACGGTCAACGCGCGCCATGCCATCAAAAATATTGCATGTTGTAGGTATCAATTGCATTGGTAATATTTACATATCATTGATGTTTGGGCAAAAGCGAATCGTATCAAAGGAAATGTGAAATCAAATGTGGTTGCGTAGCAATTTGCTACGTATGTGCTACGGCGTAGCCAATGTCTACAGATGAATAAAGTGATTGAAAGTCTATAGGTACTGAAGTTAAGAGATTCGTATTCATGACTCAGCTATTTTAAATTTTAGTGTCTACGGTCTACACAAACCGACTGCATCTGGCCTTCTACCTAGAGCTTTGTGCTTTCAGAATGAATGAATGAATATACTTTTGTAACGAGGCATTCGTCCTCTTTCCTGTTTTATGACTGGCAATCTTTCTTGCTGGCAGTTTTATCTTTCATTTTAAATTCATTTTCAAATTTAGATTTCTTACGTTTCGATATTGTCCTTTTTCTGCTAAATTCTTCACTTCATGTCCTCATCTCCGAAAGTAAACAGCTTATCTACTATTTTCTACCGTTTTCCATGACAGTTATATAATAAATAATATAATATATAAATATATAAATTCCATTTCTTCGGACTGAACCTTGATTAAAGCCACATAACCCTCTACAACACTCTTCGTGTAGTGCTTAGCAGCTCCGTGGCGGCTGCTGGACCACACTACTACACAGCATTTTTTTTCAGGCAACCTTTGGGTACAGGGAACTATACTTAGTAGCACGGGAAGGGTAAGGTCGGTTGTTGACCTTACAACCCACACGATGAAGAAGAAGATGAATTAATTATGCACGCGTAAAGTTGACCAACCCACACAGGGTCAACATGATCGACTAAGACCTGATCACTTTAATTCCATAGTAGGCTCGAACATTAACGTTAGTTACGTCCCCTTCCTCTTGGAACCAGAAATATTTACAAAGTTTACCTTGTCCTGACTTGCTAAGTACCTCGTTACACGTAAGTATGTAGTTTGTTTAGGTCGCAAGATGCACTCCTGTCAAAAACAGCTGTTGGAGAGATGCGGCGGGCGAGTGTTGACCGAAGCTGAGTTGAGATGAAATTGCATCGGAGTAAACTGTGTCGTCCATTAGCATCGAACAATATCGTATTACCATCAATTTAGCTAGGACTTAGGAAGCGACAGCCGTCCATATAGTACAATCATCATCAACGGCCCGTTACAGTCCACTGCTGGACTATGAGCCTCCTCCACTTAAGTGGAGGGTTTTGCGATAATCTCCACGCTTGGCAGGCGGGTTGGAGATCGCAGATTAAAAGGTTACTGTATCATAGAGCGCTGCTGCCCGTTCCCTGTTAATGTGTAGTCCCTAATTCGCCTCTTACGACACCCACGGGAAGAGTAGGGGTTGGTGACAAATGTATTCTACTCTGCCGTCACCACACGGCCTGTGTATGTATGTATGTATGTATGTATGCAATATCTGATGTATTTTTTTGTACGTATAAAGATTCTTTATTATTAACAGGTTTCCGCCCGCGGCTACGCTCGCATTATGTAAAATTTTCCAGTGGGAATAAGAATTGTTCCCGTAAAAAGTATCCTATAATGTTAATCCAGGGTACAAACTATGTAACTAACTAACATGATATTAATTTGGCATAATTACTTATCGGTATCACTTAGCAATATCGATCCTTTCATCGCACCAAAACGCAACAAGCGTACATACATCACACCACTGCTATACAATCCAAGCTATATTTGGCAAATAAATCTCAATACAAGACAAGCAAATATCCTTAAACTCGGTATCCGATCGGTTTTGGACATTGGGGTTTCTGTGGGTCCTCATTAGCATAGGCAAGCCATAATGGGAAAGAGATACCGAAGGGTTTTGTGGGGATTTTGGACGTTTCTGTCTTTACTTGTGGCAGCTCTGACTAGAATTAAAGTGTCACCAAACAGCGACCGATCTCCGAAAATCTTTTTGACCTTGTAATTGTAATTTACGAGTAAAACTAAAGCTACAGTGCGACATAGAAGAATAGATAGATAGATAAATCGTTTATTTGTAAATGCAATACACAGTTTTTGCAGCATGCTAAATGAGGACAACATATTTAATATTTTTTCATTCCACATACATTATTCATAGAGCGTCGGTGATCTAGTGGCTAGGGCCGCTGCCTCCCGTACAGGAGACGCGGGTTCGATCCCCACCACGTACCAATGTGTTTTCGAATTTCGAATTCATATATACGTTTATTCGACGCTCTTACGGTGAAGGAAAACATCATGATGAAACCTGCACACTCCTGTAAAGAAATTCAAAGGTCGTGTGTGAAGTCGACCAACCCGTACTGGACCAGCGTGGTCGACTAAGGCCTAATCGCGCTAATTCAGGGTAGGTTCGAGCCCCTCGGTGGGGACATATATGAGCTGTTGATGACATTATTCATGGGCTCCCTTGGACCAATTCAATTAAACCAATGTCTATAAGTATCCAAACTTCTATACCAATACCAATCTAAGGTTGGTCATTGACCTTACGACCTTACGACTATATAATCATCATCATCATCATCGTGTGGGTTGTAAGGTCGACAACCGACAAACCCTGGTTTCAGTGTTATAGAGCCGCCAAAGGCCACTAACATGGCTCAATGTAACGGTTAGATAGTAGCCGGGATCAATGGCTTAACGTGCCTTCCGAAGCACGAAATCATCTTCCTTTTCGGACAATCAGGTGATTCAGCCCGCAATGTCCTAACCAAACTGGGGAAAGTCTCACAAAGAGATTTTTGCTTGACAGTGTCCCCACCGGAAATCGAACCCAGGACCTCCGTAATGGGCGTCGAAATCTCGACCAGTCGGCCACGGAGGCTGTTGAACTTATGATGATAATGTTGACTATATAATATGAAGCCTTTACCAAAATAAATTTAACTTAGCGACCGTTAAAGTTGATAGTACCCGATTAAATCAAGGAAAATGGTCTATTTTTAATTTTTATACTACTTACTAGTAGTCACCCATTCACTAGCTGGTTTTTTCTCGTTGATCCTCTTGGATACTTATTTTTTGTGATAGTAGAGAGTGCCTTACCTTACCTATACGCCTCATTTACCACTTCTTAAACTACTTGTATTATAAATTATAACACGTCGGAAAGAGAGTTAAAGTAAGTCCGCAGCAAACAGAAGCTAATTAACCAAGTTACGAGTTTAAGTCTTAAGCGGAGCCCTGGAGCCCTACGCTTCAAGTTGAGACCGCAACCGCAAAACATAGCGAACAGTTTTTTGTTGTTAAGCAGCTTATTCGTTTACTTAGATAGATAGATAGATAGATAAAAAGTTTATTTATCAATGCAGTACAAACTCATAAAAGGTATAACAACGAAACAATAACAAAGTAAATTGCGCAAGTTTGTGACGTAATCGAAAAGCTCATAAACATCCCAACCCGAAGGGCTCGAACCCACCAGTCATCCGAGCCGATCCTCATACGGGGTAGACTTGAACCCCTGGATGGGGACGTATAAGAATAGAATAGAAGATCCTAGCCGATACTGGAAAAAAACAAATTCCTTACTTATTACAGAAAAAAGGGACTATTACTTATCTTGTGTACGGTAACACAACGGTAATACTTGATAATGCTTTACCGAACAACAACAAAAACCAAATGTTTTATTTTATTTTTATTTTATTTTATTTTGTACATCAACAGTATTACATATACTACATTGAAAACTTAAATGCTAACAGTCTTATTCTTATACCTGTATGTATACCAGTTATAGATGTACTCAACATTCATAACATAATAGAGGTAGGTAGCTTACATAATTAAGTTGAGTTAAAAAAAAATAGTAATAATAGAATATAATATTGTTGAATATATAAAAATACCCTAATTCAGGGTAGGCTCAAGCCCCTCGGTGGGGACCTTGGGGGGACGTATACGTTTTACTCATTTCCATCTACTAGTTCTTTTTCATTTCCATCTACTAGTTGGGAAAGATTGATTCAATCATAAAAAGTTAAATCGTAGACTAATATTAACTGAATTAGTATAGCCAAGAGTATCATCAACAATAGCTGACATACGTCCCCATCGAGAGGGTCGAACCTACCCCAAAATTAGGGAGACTGTAGCGACACATCGTCAGTGGAAAGACCCAAAATTTTGGATGGTTTAAATGCCAAAAAAGTCCTCAGATTAATAAATAACCTAAACTAATCGACGCAAAAAAAATGCAATCGAACTGTATAGTATATATATAACTCATTTTCGCCAATTTGGCGCTTTAGTACTTTTACCTTTCCACTGACGACATGTTTTGTATCACGTTTAGCATTATTGCCACTTCCAGTAGCACACTGCGCGAGCACGCCATGCCAGTCGTCTCGCGCCCGCCTCATAGTTCGCTCATCTACAATGTAAACTTGCAAATTATTTGATTTAAATAGAAGGCCTACAGTTTCTACCAATTTCATTTTATCATCATCTCTCTCTCTCTCTCTCTCTCTCTCTTATCAACAACCCCCTAAATGATCAATCACGTGTATAAATAGTCAATCACGCTAGCCCAGTGCGAGTTTCTTCTCAGGAATGTGCAGTTTTCATCTCGATGTTTCACTTCAAGAGCGTCGAATACAGGTACTTATTATGTTTATTTACCAATAAATTCTCGGTGAGTAGAACGCTAGGGAGTTTTACTAGTCCAGTTCGTTGGTCAACAGCGGCGCGGGGGACCCAATCAGCGGTACTGTGTCGACGGACGTGACTGTAACTTCAGCGCCGGTCCTCGTCAGGCATGACGTCTGGTAATATTCCAACAGGAACCGGTTTTCCAAAATTAAAAGCGCTTCACTTATTAGGAAATTATTACTGTCCGTGTTGCTCTATCTAGAACGGAAGATTGAAACTGGCTTCGTATTTTACCATTTGTTCTAGTGTCTACGTTTTGTCTAAGGCACCAACGATTTATCTATAGTTAAGAAACGTAACTTGACCCCACCAAATGAACACCAAAGAAGCAAAACTATACCATACCACATTCGAATACGCAGTACAATGATGTTTTATATTACTCGGTTTGTAAGAACGTCGAAAGTAAGCTTCAATGTACATCAGCGATATCATTAGCCTGTCTGCCGTCGTCGTCTTCTGTCAAAATTAATTGTACGAATTAGGTGCTATGTTTTAGCGGGCTTGCTAGGCGGTTACTCTTCTTGACTAATTGTAGTTCGTTGTAAGGCACGTAGCTGGCTCCTCGCACGTAGTTCAAATTGAAGCTCCAAGTTTTAGTTCAAAAGCGCGGACAGTAGCGAGTTTGAGTGTCCAGTCAAGATTCATAGAATAGTTCGTAGCTAGCTGTTTCATAACATATTAGCTGTCCTATTTTCGCATTTTCCCGTGGGAATAATATAGTGTTTTTCTGCGGTAATAAAAAACACTACTCTTACTGCGGCTTTTTGCCTAAAATTACGTTTTCTTGAATTACGATTTATCTATACACAATATTCAAGCTTGGTACTTTTCTTTTACGCTTGGCTCATGTATATTTACAATCTTTATTGTAATCTAGATGTTTGTTATAGCGAACAAGCCTTTTATTAATTTACTTATTTATTTATTTATTGTTGTGATGTAAATTCCAGAGCAAGAAGAGATATTTACATATTAGTTTTGGATATGCTGCCAAAGAGCGCAAAATACTTTAAAAATTCTTTGGCTATGTGTGTTCGAATTTATAAAAAAATACCTAATGAATATAAATCTCTTAATTTGACTTTATTTAAAAGAAAACTATATGAATATCTTAACTACTACACTGTTAAGGAATTTCTTGATTAACACTTTAACCTGTGTGATATTTGCATGTTACTAAACTTTATCTAAACATGTCTGCACTAACTTTTTGTCCATGTAACACCCCTATACAATGTTTAAAGCAAAGTAAGGTTATTCTTATTCTGTTTCATTTTTCCAATTTTTACAAGAGTTTTAAAAATTACATTTCATAATCCGACTTTCTTAATTCAACGAGCGTTGGTGGGAAATTTAGTAAGAAATTAATTTACTGACTTATAGAGGCTGAAGACGGCAGTGGCTTGAAAGAGCGTATTAGTTCACAGTTTAAGGAGCTCATCTGTGTCAAGCTAGCGCCACGCTAGCAAAAAAAATCTTCCTTTCACCTGTCATCATCATCATCGTATGGGTTGCAAGGTTGACAACCAACCTCACAAACCCTGGCGTCAGATTTATAGAGCCGCCAAAGGCCACTGACTTGGCCCTAGATAGTAGCCGGGACCAACGGCTTAACGTGCCTTCCAAAGCACGGAATCATCTTTCCTTTCGGACAATCAGGTGATTGCACCTGCAATGTCCTAACCAAACTGGGGAAAGTCTCACAAAGAGATTTTTGCTTGACAGTGTCCCCACCGGGAATCGAACCCGGAACCTCCGTAATGGCGTCAACATCTCGATCACTCGGCCACGGAGGCTTTTCTTTCACCTGTTAACTTCATCATCATCGCATCAACAGCTCATATATGTCGCCGGAATTGAGCCTACTTGAATAGGGCGATCAGGGCCTCGATCGCGTAAGTCGAGCTTGCTTCGTTCACTTGGCTTGGCTTCAAGCAAGTTGAACGGTATTCCGATTCCGATTGTAGGAATTGTCTAACTTTTGGGACGGTAATCGTCTTGGGGACAAAGAGTAAAAATACTCACTTGTAATCGTCTTCGTTGACTTGGCTTGCTCCTTACGCGATCGCTTGAAAGCCGCTGGCGGTCTTCAAACCCGCCCCAAGCAAAGCAAGTCCGCTTACGCAATCGACCGGCAGGCCTAAGTTGACCACGTTTTGGCCCAGTGCCGGGTTGGTTGATTTCACAACCTTTGAATTATTTCGCAGGAGTGAGCAGGTTTCCTTCACCAAACGTCGAATAAATGTACATATTTACTTACTAATATAAAAAGATGACTATGTCCGGGTATTGTAGAGTCCGATACTGAAACTTAAAACACTCTTGATCGATTCACGGCATGTTGGATTCGGCTCTTTCTAAAACACTTTTCTGTATAGAGAATGTATAGCGCTACCGAGTTAGTGACGTCACTAGTACATATTTGCCTCTCTGTCTAATCTTGAAATTCAAGTCTTAATAACTCGGTATATTTTAAAGATAAAGCGAAAATTATTTTACTGTTCGCCAACAGGAACTAACAAGATTGCATTTATATATACCTTATTATTAAAACGAAGTAGGGCTCTAGTGTGCAGCAGACCAGCCAGCTAATATCTAGGGATCATGCCCGTGCGCCCTCCGCATATAAGTTTCCAAGAGATCTTACGTAATTACGCCTCCAAGAAACTGTAATAAAAACGAAGTTTCTTTCAGAAAGTTGTTACTGAAATTGTAAAGGGGATAAAATCAACAAAATGTACATTGTACTGTAGTGAATAGAAAAAAAAACTGAGTGTGATACGAAAGCCGTGTGGTGACGGCAGAGTAGAATACATTTGTCACCAACACCTACTCGGTGTCGTAAGAGGCGACTTAGGGACTACACATTGAACAGGGAACGGGCAGCAGCGCTCTCTGATACAGTAACCTTTTAATCTGCGATCTCCAACCCGCCTGCCAAGCGTGGAGATTATGGCAAAACAAACACTTAAGTGGAGGAGGCTCATGGTCCAGCTGTGGACTGTAACGGGCCGTTGATGATGTTGTTGATGTGTTACGAAAGGATAGTTACGTACGACTAGTGTTTGAAAGTACCTGAATTGCATGAATTTATAAAAAAAACTGACAAATTAGCCTCCGTGGCCCAGTGGTCGAGATGTCGACGCCATTACGGAGGTTCCGGGTTCGATTCCCGTTGGGGACACTGTCAAGCAAGGATCTCTTTGTGAGACTTTCCGCAGTTTGGTTAGGACATTGCAGGCTTAATCACCTGATTGTCCGAAAGGAAAGATGACTCTGTGCTTCGGAAGGCACGTTAAGCCGTTGAATAAGAATACATTTATTTATTTTTTCATTTATTTTGTATAACACTGACACCGGGGTTTGTGAGGTCGATTGTCGACCTTACAACCCACACGATGATGATGATGATTCTCGGGGTTAAGTAGTCCAAGTGATGAATAATCAGATGAAAGAGGACTAAGATATGTAGTAAGTTCTAGTATTTAAACACTGGAGTTTAGTTTCTTAAAAACATTTAATAACTAATGCAATATTTACAAAGTGTAACTTATTTGGTTTACCTTAACATTTCCACGGACAAACTCAAACTTATCAGTGATTTCATACAATTATAAAAACTCCATCAAACATACCATGCCTCACACAAAAGTGTTTTTTTTTTTAAACCTAAGTGACTTGAAGTACAGATTACAACGACGTATAAGCGCTGAGCTCAAATGTGAGTGGGGCTAATTAAGGAAGTTCCTAATATTAGAGATTCTGGACGTGTCGATTTCGCACTTTTAGAGCGAATAATTTGATAGCTACGCCCTTATTTTTATTATTCATTCAAAATAATATTAATCATTCATCTGGATTCATCTCTTCTTTAAAAGTGACAGGAATAGCTGGATTTCAAAATTAGGATTAGAGCGTGACATCGAAAATTAGCCCCAGTGTCTTTCTCTCTCCTTCACTCACTTCCCCCCACCACTTTAGCAAAGCGCTCATAAGCCTTTCGGGGAGGATCCATGCAATGAAGGCACTATGCAATTAAAGCCCGTGAAAGACCGATTTGCATTATCTTAGTCTTTAAGAGAGTAATGGGGGATTTTCCGACAGCCAATTAAAAAAAATAGTTCAATAAACTTCGGTAGATGGCGCTGACGATTCGTGGATCCGAAGAAATCCGGCGAGTCACCCAGGGCCATAAAAGGATTAAAAAAAGAATCCACGAAGTACACCTGGCGCCATCTATCGTCTTAATTAGAACTATTATTTTTATTTTTTAAAGAGCTGTCAGAAAATCCTTCATTAAGTAGAGTAGACAGCTGTCTTGATCATCTCATCAAGCTACACATTTTTGTTGCAAGATATCCCGGTGTATAGCTTGATGTGATGAACAGACCTACTATAGAACTATTCCTAAAGCGAGTACTACTAATCACTAAAAGCTGCCTACCGTTTGTACGTTTCTACTAATTAACTCTTTAAAGACTAAAATAATGTAAATTTGCTTCAGCTTCAGATTCAGAAGAACGCTTTTAGGAAGAACCCCTACCTACCTACACTCCGCGCTAATTTAAACATTTGCACTAGTACACAAGACTCAAAATATAAACGCGCTGTTCTTTTAGACGGAATTGAGCCCACTTACATAAGTGCAGTAGTAAGTTAAGTAACAAGTTAAGTAGATTAATAATTAAGTAAAGTAGCCACAAGACAGATGATGGTTATCTAGACGTCCGGTCGGCTGTTTGTCACAAACAATCCTATGTATATGTCACCGTCAGATTGTAAACATCGTTAGTTTATAACCTGACTCGCGGTATTATAAACTTACGTAAACTTGTAAACTGCAGCCAACCATTTACAATTTAACGTATTATTTGTCATTAGTTTATAATCTATAGATGTCAAATCGTCAAATTGCAAACCGTCCCTGATTGGTCAGTTTTGGCTGCGGCAATGAATAAAAAAATAAAGTCAATGGATACAGAACGAGCTACTGCCAAAACCGACCAATCAGGAACACGGTTCACAATTTTACGGGTGATAAAACCCGTCAGATTATGAACTCTGCAGCTTTGTTCACAATTTGACGATTTAACATCGATAGATTATAAACTATCGAAAAATAATACGTTAAACTGTTAATGGTTGGTTGCAGTTCACAATTTTACGTCAGTTTATAATATCGCGAGACAGATCATAAACTAACGACGTTCACAATCTTACGGTGACATATACATAACTTGCCGAAAAATAACTCAAGTGTTATTTCTACTTAACTCGCAAATGTATTTGTAAACTTTGAGTATAAATTAAGCTTCATATCAAGCCATTTAGAATATTAAAAATCCTAAGCTGTGCAACATAGCAAACCACTAAAACTTTCATACTGTACCTTTCACTTACAAATAATTTTACAAATACATCAAACATAATGAATAGACCTGTAGCCAGGCGTAATTTTTAAGCGCAAGACTATTTGACAATGAAACGGATCGCTGACTACAGACCTACAGCAACTTTACATTTAATTGTTTAAGCGTAAATTCATAAATTAAGTGATTATTAAAGCAGTTATAAAGATCAAAATGTTTTATCCTGTGTTTTGAACTCTCAACTGTTTCACAAACTCTGGTGTCAAAGTTATGGAACCAATAGGCCTCAGATAATATGGCTCATCTAAAAAAAATATCCTGAAATAATAACCGGACCGCTGACTACGGACTAACGTGCTTTTCGAAGGATGGAAAACAGGATAAGCGAAAGGTCTGTGGTCTTTACAAAATAGTAAAATGCATAGTCATAGTCATAGTATGCAGGTTTCTCACAGTAAGAGCGTCGAATAAACAGACACCCGATCGGTGGGGATCGATCGGGTGTCTCCCGGACGGAAGACAGCGGCCCTAGCCACTAGACCACCGACGCTCTTAGACTGCATTTAGCCAACAGATATAGTAAACTCACTGCACTACACAGTAGAAACCTATCACTTATTATAATTGAGCCGTTCTATGTCTTAATTGACAGCTGTCATACACGTACAATTTTTTTTCTGTCTCTTTTGCACCCATTTGGTTTTCACATTTCCTGTCTGCTGTCAAACCGGACTTCTTAGAACGACTCGATTATACATCGTCGGTGTTTTGTAGAAAGGGCGAAAGCGCCTAATAATTAAAAGGCGCTTTCGCCCTTTCTACAAAACACCAACGACATTATCATAATAACTTTTGTTTACATATTACAAGGCTGTATTATTATTACTATGTATATGTTTAAGGCTAAACTAACCCTGTTTTTAGAGTTTTCAAACATCTAAATGACTGTCTCTTGTGGTTCTATAGTATTCTATACATTGGCCTCGATTCGGGATGTCACGCTCTAATCCTTAACTTAAGAAGTCCGTCCTTTTTACCTTTTAAAGATTGAAAAGGGACAGGAGATGGTCATCCTAATATTAGAGCTGTTAAACATCGAATTTGAACCTTATGGCCGTGTCGATTGCACAATTTTAGATTAAAACATGCGACTTAAAAATCTCTTAAACTGACAGCTATGCCCTTATTTTAGGTCATCATTCTTTCAAATGAATATCATTCGTTCATCACCTCTCTTTCATTGTTCATAAAAACGAAAAGGATAGCTGGATTTTAAAATTAGAATTAGAGCATGACATCCCGAATCGAGGCCATTGTTTCTTAGTAGCCATGCAAGATTATTTCCGCAACGCTCTCAAAGAGCTCCTCTATGCCGAAGAGCTCATTTTACACCTTTAAGGGACCGTAGAGTTTAGTATATTATTATTTTATTCTGCCCGCGGCTACGCTTGCACTATGTAAGATTTTCCCGTGGGAATAAGACTTTTCCCGGTAAAAGTATCCTATGTGTTAATCCAGGTTACAAACTATCTTCAATTGTTCCATTTTGTGTCGCACTGTAGACGATTTTATATTAATTTCAACTTGAAACCTCCACGCATGCCCATACGAAAGGTTCTTGACAGAGAGAAAACGAAGTGGTACTATATAAGGGTTCCTTTTTTATTTTGAGATACGGAACAGGGACTCTTATTATGCTATAATAGGGGATCGGACTGTTCACCATATTTTATGAATTTACCATATGTTACGAATTATTTTTAAAATATAGATTAGTAGCAGACGATTCGTGAAGAAAAAAGCAGAATCGGTTGAAAAACGAATTTACAGTGATTTTTAAAGTTTCAATGTCTGTCTCTTTCAAAAACGATTTTTTGTATGGAGATTATATGGCGTTACTAACAAATGACGTCTCAAGTGGGTATGTGCCTCTCTGTCTAATCTTGAATTTCAAACCTTTATAACTCGGTCAATATTAAAGATAGAGCAAAAATTTTTTTAGTGCTCGATAGCAGAAACTAAGAAGTTTGGATTTATAAAATTAAAAAAAAAAGTAGTAGTACCCAGTAGCGTGACCACCATACAAGCCAAAAAGCCCGGCATGCCCTAACGTAATAATGCGGATATCGAACGAAAGTCCAAAAAAACAATTAAATTTTCGCGCCAGTTTTCATTCGAAACTTGCAGAATCAATCGCGCGCTCGCTCGCTAACATTTAACCCTATTCCAGGCGACACACACTACAAACCAACGAGTCGCGTTCGTGCCGACACGAAACGCCTCTCGGGATTGCTCGGTAGCTCGGACCGCCGCGCCGCCATCTCACTCCGACCCGTGGGCTTTTATGGGGCATGCTTTTGCGTCTCTTTTACTCTTACGCAATCTTATGGAGATCTGTGACGTCGTTGTGTTATGAACTTTTTTTAACAATATTGAAAATAGTACTAGATTTTGGGAAAAATTAAGCCGGGCTTGCGCATGAAACCAGGCTTCCGCATTTGAATGTAGTGGTAAATTGAGTATAGATGCGAAGCTATGTTCGGGACGGTTACGTTGCATTCTTCTGTTGTTGACTTGACAGTTGTTGTTTGAGCGGGTGATAATTGGTGCAATTTCTATTTTCTTGTTAAAAAATTTAGTTTTGTGTAGGATTTGCGTTTAAAATGAGTGTAGATCTGGGTGATATTGTTCCGTGTAGTGATTTGAAGTGTGTGCAAAGTATAACAAGCGGGGGAAAGGTAAAGTCATTGACCTTACCCGATAAAGAGCAGCTTATTTCTTCGCCAAAACCAACACCAGATTTGTTGATTTCTCAGTCAAGTAAGTCTCATAAAAGACAATTTAATAGATCTGTGTACAAAACTCATTGGGTAGCTGGATGCTCGCATTCCAATAAGTTATATTGTTGGTGTTGCATATTCTTTTCCAACGAGAAAAATGCATGGAATACGTTTAGTTATGACGATTTAAATAACATATCTAATGCCATAAAAAGGCACCAAAACTCACAAAACACATGAACACTGTTATTTCTTTTTGTAATTTTGGTAAACAGCGTATAGAAGCTTCTTTATCTCTCGTCAGTTATCTATCTGACGAAATCTCAAAACATAACTCGCGCGTCGACCACAATCGTAGTGTTTTTCAGAGATTAGTAGATATTGTTTGTCATTTAGCACAACAAGAACTGCCTTTCAGAGGGCATGATGAGACCATAACTTAATTAAATAAAGGAAATTTCTTAGAATTAGTATATTTTCTTTCGAAATACGATCTCGTCTTGGAAAAACATATGCAATACCAAAATAGCGGCAAACCGGGGCCAAGTTATTTATCTAACAAAATTCAAAATGATGTTATTCATTCAGTAGTATTATTCATTCCTACGAAAATATATCATCGGCATGCCCTACTATTAGACCCTAGGCACGCCACTGGTAGTACCCTATCAAGGAATCTGATAAACATATATTTATTTTAATTATCATTCTGTAAATACTTAAAACCCTAACGACTGAATGGGTTTTTCAACGGGTAGTCCAAATACGGAACTCTACGGTCCCCGAGAGGAAACTCTAAAAACTGTAAAACTTATTGGTAGCGTTGCGGTCAGAATCAATGGGAACACTTTCTTTAATCGTATTATTCTATGTATTTATTCCACTATTATTTGTCTGCGGCAAACTTCAATAGTGAATGAAACTGGAACTAGATGGCGCCACACGACCATGTACTAAATGCGCGCTATTGGATGTCAAAACGTCAAAAAAACCATCCGACATTTGTTTAACCAATGAACGCTTTTAAAGTACATGCTGGTCGCTTGCCAACATCCGGTAATGGCGGATCATGTTTTCGTTTTAATCCTTTTATTTTAGTTTATTTGAGTGTTTAGAGTATAATTTAGATATTGTTATGTTATCCGGCGATTGACTCTGAAATACAAATCTTTAATAAGACAATTGAAACGCTTGCATTTTACTGTAATTTCTTGATGGTGTCAAGCGGCTCCACGTGGCTTCAGTAATTCAGCTATCAAAATACTGGAGTTCTTCACCGTACACAGCCTCCCTAGTCTTAGGATTAGGGCTGTCTGTGTAATCCAAGCTACCAACTTAGCTCTTGATACTGGCGAAATACTGTATGTGAGACGCCATAAATAAAAATAAGAGTACATGCTTATGTGGCGCCATATATAGGTAGTTCCAAATTTGATTCCCCATTAATGTCGTTTATAAAAATACACTCGAAATCATAACTAAATTATTTATTTCAAATGTCAGAAATGACAGTTGGATGAGAATATTTCTAGAGAGCGTTCCAAAACGTGCGAGACTCACTCGCAGTGATAGCCTTTTTCACTTCCATTTCTTTCAAATACTGTAAGTGCAAACGAAACTGACTGCTGTCGAGTAAACCGTTTTGGAACGCACTCCTACACTATTGAATCCGTGACAAAACTCAATCAACTGACATTTCTTTCAGCTTCAATTCAAAATTCATGTTCACTTAGCAAAAATACAGCGTTAATACTAATATTCTCAAATACATTTGTCCATTCTCCAACACATATTTCTATACAAAAAAATTACTACAATCTCCTTTCTTTCTTGTTTTACATCAGTGACGTCATACAGACCAATGTGTGAATAACCTTACCTATATTATACTTTGCTATTAGGAATAGCTTTATGGACTCTTGCAATTTTCACATTCCGGTCTCAAGTATTGCAAACGCTTAACTAAAATTTGTTTCATTCTGACAGTAATCATTGAATAAATTATTATTATAAACGAAAACTAGATGGAAGATTTTATTTTAGAACTTTTAAAGTCAATTTGAACTTAGCGACGTTTTAACAGAAAACTAAAAACTCCATGCTGAATTACATAGTCACATATTTGTTTCCTCGTCTTTAATAAAATGACTGTGGCGATGTGCAAACCGCACCATGCCATTAAAAATAAATCATTCGCTTCTCGTAAGTACCTTTCCTAAAGTTACCTAAAAAAAATTGCTGTCTATAAATAAGGTTGTTTGTTATATAGATTTTTGTTATTTTTAATGTTATGTACTAATTTTAGATTTGAACGATTACTACGAGAACTAGATACATTTTAAAATCATAGCCAAATTAACAATGAATTTTAAATGGGGGATTTTCCGACAGCCAATTAAAAAAAATAGTTCACAAATCTTCGATACATGGCGCTGACGATTCGTGGATCCTAAGAAATCCGGCGAGTCACCCAGGGCCATAAAAGGATTTTAAAAAAAGAATCCACGAAGTACACCTGGCGCCATCTATCGTCTTAATTAGAACTATTATTTTTATTTTTTAAAGAGCTGTCAAAAAGCCCCCCATTGTCGACAGTTCTAAAATTAACACCTGTTCTTTTTTATAAACTCTTCTACTTCTTTCTTAATATGACAGAATATAGAAACTAATTTTAGTAATGTTTTTGCAATAATTGAAGTCAGTTTAAAACATGGTAAACTCTGATTGTTATTAGACCTTCTGCGGTGTTTTAGGACAGCAGTTCTTGGTTTTACATTTATAATACGCCTTTTTAACAATCTGTATATTTTAAAATGGCTTTTTTTAAAATTTAGGTGAAATTCGATGTTTCATTGATGAGTTTTAGTTTTGATTTTATTAGATGAAAAAATATATTATTCTAATATTGATTCATGCGCCAAAATATATTACTATTAATAGAAGAGTTAGATTTTTTAATTTAATAGTATTATTAAGTCATATGTCTATCATGAGACGCAACTTCATACAATTGATTTTATACTTTTAAATTCAGTCAGAAATCAAAACTTACATCAACTTCACACAAACAAACATTTTTTTTTAAATTATGGTTTCAAAACGAACGAAATTTCGACGCAAAATACATGTAAAAGTTAAACCATAAAACAGGCATTTTAATTCTTGATATAACGGAGAAAAATTGTTCTAGATGGCGCCACTAACGACTACACCCGAGTAGGTGTAGTTGGATAATAAAACGTCAAAAAACTATCTGACGTTTGTCCAACCAATGGACATCTTTTGTATAATTGTTTGTGGCGCCATTTTCCTTTTTTTCTTTAATAGACTATTTGACGAGCTATTCCAATAAGCCAATTGTCTATAATATATTTACACAACGCCAATACGGACTTACCATCGTATCTGTGAAATGGCCAAAATTGGAACCACGGCGATTAGTATGGAAATGTCAACTTTCAAAACTGTCGTGATTGGTTGAAATACAATTTTGTATTACTACTAGCGCCGCCTTTAATTTCATAGATATGTTGGCAAGTCTGTAAAAACTCATTCATATAACATTGGAAAAAAGAAGCAGTGACAGTAAACATTTTAGCACAAGTTCAAAATATTAAGAGTAGAGCTCAGGTAGGTCTTATCACAGTCTTATTAGTGAATTATTAGATTAACTTGTTTTCTGAAATGGTTGCCTTTTGATATTAATCAAACCTGCATTATAACAACTTTAACAAGAAATAACACGAGTAGCTCACAGCAGAACAGACTTCAGCAACGCAAAACAAACACCACAAAAGCCAGAAGGAAGTGAAGTGATGAAATTTATTAATCACTGACAGTGACAGTTCAATTCATGACATGACGTTAAGGGTGCGTTCGAAATCTGTTAAAAATTGTGCATATCAGTACTAATGTTTGTGACCGCTGTCTTCTTAGGTCTTTTTAGGACACACTGCGTGAATATTAAAAATACGTACTACGCGAAGTGTAAATATAAAGTAACCTTTTTAATAGTTTTTTACTTCTTTCCAATCCTATCTGGGACAGAGTATAGACATAGTGGAATAGCTCGTTAATAAAATCTTTGTATAAACACATCTAAATCACTTGCAAGAATCTCGAACGCAACTAAAACAAATGAGAATCCACACTCAGCCACACTCAGTCCGCATCACTGATGCACTAATATCACTCTTTGTATGTGCACGTTAGTATGTAGAAGCACTCACTGTCCTTCATGGTCATCTTGGAGAGGTACTTGGTGAAGGCGGCGGCGCCGGCGTCGCAGTACACCAGGTTTAGAGCGTTGTCCTGCGGGGGGACCGTCACCAGCGCTTCGCCCCCCGCGTCGGCCTCCTCGGGCGCCAGGTAGGTGATGGAGCCCCCGCACAAGGTTCGGTTGGGGACTCCTAGGTATAACACCGCTTCTAGGCGAGGCTCCGCGTATAACGTTTTCGGGGGTAGAAGCTGGAACAGATAGTGATTATAAAATAACTGTGGAAAGGTTTTTATGATAGGACAAGATATCTATTGTCTTGTGTTGAAAGATACCTGCAAAAGGAGAAAACGACAAAAAAATACTGTCGAAATCTTAAGAATTTCTACAAAATTGGCATTTCGATACTATAAGGATAAGCAAAATGGGAAATTCTAGAAGATGCATAAACAATTAAAGAAAAATCATTACAAAATATCAAATTCTCGAAGAACGTGTCAAAAAAATTTAAGAAGATTAACTAAGATACAAAATTAAGAAAAGCGACCACAAAACTAAGAAGAGTGACTACTAAATTAAGAACAACGTCTAAATCTTGAAGATAGACAACGGCTAACTGGTAAAGCATGTACGTATAATATTACTAAACGATCCTCACCGTATAATCCCCAGGTTCCCAACGCTGCAGCTCCAACCTGGTGAAGTGCCTCAAGGACAGGTCGGTGCAGTCGTGCAGCATCCTCACGAACTGCCCGCTCGACACGAGTGACGTCACGGCCTTCACGGCGTGCTCTCGAGGCAAGGAGTCCGTCCAGGATTGCTTCACGCGGGAATAGTGTTGCTGGTTGGCCGGACCCACTGGCTCCCATTCTACGTCTGTGGAATGGTAAATAAATATAGGATTTAATTAAGAACTACTCGCTTTCTACTTTTGTAGTCCCTTCCGTGTTTGTCTCCCAAGTCCCAAGACCCTAATTTCCCTAGATAGTCTCCCAAGTCCCAAGTCTCTCAAGTCTCAAGTCTCCTACGATAGTCTCCCAAGTCTCAAATCTTCCAAGACTCAAGTCTTCGACGATAGTCTCCCAAGTCTCAAGAATCTTTTGTCCCGCGTCTCCCAAGTCCCTAATTAATTTTCCAAGATAGTCTCCTAAGTCCAAAGTCTCTCAAGTCTCAAGTCTCCTACGATAGTCTCCCAAGTCTCAAATCTTCCAAGACTCAAGTCTTCGAAGATAGTCTCCCAAGTCTCAAATATCCTAAGTCTCAAGAATCCTTTGTCCCGCGTCTCCCAAGTCCCTAATTAATTTTCCAAGATAGTCTCCTAAGTCCCAAGTCTCCCAAGTCTCCTACGATAGTCTCCCAAGTCTCAGTCAAGTAAATAAAATAAAATAAAAAATAATAAAATAAAGTCTCAAGAATCCCTTGTCCCGCGTCTCCCAAGTCCCAAGACCCTAATTTCCTAATATAGTCTCCTAAGTCCCAAGTCTGAAATCTTCCAAGACTCAAGTCTCCGATAGTCTCCCAAATCTCAAATATCCTAAGCCTCAAGAATCCCTTGTCTCCCGTATCCTTGGAGTCCTTTGTCTCCTTGTTTTTAGTCTCTTGTCTCCCTCGCCCCTGTCCCACCTTCCGTTCTTAGCGCGGCGATGAGCTCTTGGTGCCTGGTTGTCTCGAGGAACCCGTTCAGGCAGACCTCGCTCTCGCGCTCCATCTGGCTCTGTATGTGGCCGCGGTTCACGGGCGACATGTACGCCGAGTCCAGCCAGTGGGTCATTAGCACCTGGAACGATGTTTGATGGTTATTTCGGGATAGTGGACAGTAAAATTAAACTGTTTATATATAACGTGTTACCAAAATTACCAAAAAAATTCATCACAGGCATTTAATCAAAATTTTCCCATCTCTAGTGTCATTTGACACCTAAAATATAGACTATCGATTCTCAGAACGGAAAAGTATTTGTACACCATTTGTGCCTACATTTTTAAAGAGTTGTACTTAAATCAATTTATGTTAGAAAACATTTTATTTTTTGCCTTAATTATCTTGTTTACGTATTTACAAACATAAATATTATTTTGAAATATTTAGTTAACTATTTCATTAAACTATTATTTCATAACAATTATTTAACAAAGCTTTTTTTTATTTATTTGTAGTTTTTTTATTTTGAAATTAACTGTTCTAATGTGAATGTTATGGTACAAGTATTACGTAAATACTTTTAACCATAGCGGTAAAAATAGGCACATTGACCTAAAATTACATATCTGGTCCAAATATTCTTTGACACAGCTGATCACTAGAGATGGGAAAATTTCAATTAAATGCCTTTGATATAAAATATTCTTCTTTTTGGTATTTTTTGTAACACGTTGTATAACTCATTCTGTGCACACATACCTGAGTTATAATCTAGCCTAAATACATAAAACTATATTATATATTATTTCATAAGTGATAATGATAATGATAATTTATTTCAAATTAACTTGAGTACAGTACAATAAAGATTTACAGTGGCCCCCACACTAGGTAAAACCTGTATCGTGGGCGACCAACACCAGGTTACAAATTTTGATATAATACCTACTACTTTACTAATTTGGAGAACGTATACAATGAGTCTAATTTAAAACACACAAGCAAAAAGAAAAGAAAAACTAAATTAAGGCAAAACAAAGACTATAATAAATCTGCGATACCCTTGCAGGGAGATACAGTTATACTAAAATAAAATACAGTATAATTATTAGAATAAACTACTCGTAATAAATGTAAATATATACTTAAACATTTAAAATAAATTGTAAAATTATATGTATACATAGTTGTTTGTACATACTATTATATAGGTATAGATATAATATATATGTATTTATATTTACACTAGTATTTATAAGTATGTAAATAATAATGTACAGTAATATAAGCAAACAATAATCGGTAATAAAGCGTCAAAAATAACAATAATTTTACTAATTAAATTATATCAACTAACAATTTTAAGGATTTCCTCAGTGCGGTCATAGTTGATAAGTGATTGTAACTTGTTTTGTGAGCCTTAAATAAATAAATAAAATAGTTTTTTTTTTAGTTTTTTTCCGCGTTTTTAATGTATGCCATTCTTTGGATGTCGAAATATCTTAGTACCAAACATCAAAATAAATTCGGTATTTTTCCGTGGGAATAACACTTTTTCCAGTGGTAAAAGGTAGCCTAAGTCCATCCTTGGATATCAGCATCGGTTCAGTAGATTAACAAACAAACAGAAGAGACCCACGGGCGGGCGGTTAATGTTATGAAACAGACGAGAATTACTTTTGCATTTCGAATATAGTTAGGTATGATGGACACAGAATAGGATTACAGGAAAAAAAATTGCTGATTCAAAATAAATTATTCAAATCAGAAGTCGAAGAAGAATCAGAAGTGTTATTTCCTATTCTTAAGAAAAAACTTAAGAAATGTTTGTTGGGTTAGTATTTTTTTTATGTTCGAGATCAGTGGAAGGAAAAGGGTAAAAGGAAGGGCCTTCGCCCAGCAGTGGGACAGCTAAATAGGGCTATTTAAAAAAAAGGTATAAGTTGAGTTAAGAAAACATAGATAAACTCTATCGGCAACAAACCACTCTATAATTGGTGGCGAAGTAAAATTATGTAGGTATAGGTTTTATTTTAATTTCTTTTCTTTTTTTTAAAACGACAATATTATAACTAGAGACATTACTTACGACATCATTATGCGGCCGCATGGTGTCGAGTGGGGGCGGCGTCTTCGGCTCGGGCTCCACGTAGCCGGGGGGCGCGGGCCCGTGGAACCACCCGTTGATGGACAACCGAGGCAGCTCCAAGGAAAGGATTTCCCCCACCTATAATAATATGTTTAAACATGAACATTATGGAGGAGACATTATAGGTGCATCAGGTAATATTGGCCTCGATTCGGGATGTCACGCTCTAATCCTTAATTTAAGTTAGTCCGTCCTTTTTACCTTTTAAAGTTTGAAAAGGGACAGGAGATAGAGCTGTAAAACATCGAATTTGAACCTTATGGCCGTGTCGATGGCACCATTTTAGAGAGCACGTAAAACATGCGACTTAAAAATCTCTTAAACTGACAGCTATGCCCTTATATTAAGATATCATTCGTTCAAATTAATATCATTCGTTCATCACCTCTCTTTCATTGGTCATAAAAACGAAAAGGATAGCTGGATTTTAAAATTAGAATTAAAGCATGACATCCCGAATCGAGGCCATTAGGTACTTTTGAGGCGGTTTGAATTTTTTTAGATGTACCCTGAAATGTTCTAGAGACATTCCATGAACAACAGAGATAATGTAGGTGCCCCTGATACATTCTAACTGCTCTAAGACATTTTAGGAACACCCGAGGCATTTTAGGAACACCAGTAACGTTCTAGGTCCACTTGAGATGTTCCAATTGCGACAAAGACATTGTAGGTGCACCAGAAACAATCGATGTTAATATCATCTCGACAAATAGGGGATCGGATGAATTATGATCTTTTTCTTAGCGAGTCGATGGCAAGTCGAATCCTACAATGTTGTAGCCCAGAATGTGGCCACTTGGACGGCGGATTGTGTGGCGTCCATCAATTCTTGCTGCTTGCAAGTGGCAGGGCACGCAGGACATGATGTCAGGAGGTCCATCGTCTGTACCTCCCCGCACACACAGTTTATGTCAGTATTGTTAGAGAATCCCCACCTAGACATGTTATCTTTACTCCGGCCGACCTGAGTCCGAAGTCTATTTAAAGACTTCCAGATCGGCCACGACAGTCGACAACTGATGTCCGGGTGGGAGATTCTCAGATGGTGTGACAAAGGGGCTAGGAAGGGAGCCTCTGCGGCGCCAGAGGTTGCATTTTGCTTGTGGCGGGTCGTTGGTCAGTGGTTCGACGCACTTTATAAAACTTCTTCGGCTTTTCAGTCGTTGTGGCACTGGTTTATAGCCACTCAGTGGGTGCCGAGCGTCGTCGTCCATTTTACGCCTATCAAGGGAGCTTGCAACTGCTCTGCGGACATCTGGAGGCGCTATGCCAGCTAATGGAAACAGCAACTTAACCGGCGTCGGTTTCAGGCAACCAGTAATGATCCGGCAAGTTTCGTTAAGTTACTGGGCATGCAAATTCGCCAGCTGAAAAGGCAAGCGCCAAACCAGTAGTCCGCAGAACTTGTGGTGTGGCTCCCCATTTAGTGGTGGTAAGGCGCCGCACTAGATTGTTTCGAGCATGCACCTTCCTTTTCACACTCTCACAGTTCTTTCGGAAGGTAAGAGACCTATCCAACAGCACGCCGAGGTACTTGTGAGAGTTACTGTGGGAAAAAGGTACCCCACGCCACGTGATTTTGAGCTTTCGACCCGCCTGTGCATTGCGAAGGTGAAATACGCATGACTCAGTTTTAGACGGATTATGATGAATTGTTTTTATTGAATTATTTTTAAAATACAGATTAGTAGCAGACGATTCGCGAAGAAAAAAACAGAATCGCTTGAAAAACTAATTTACAGTGATTTTTTAAAGTTTCAATATGTCTGTCTCTTTCAAAAACGATTTTTTGTATGGAGATTATATGGCGTTACTAACAAATGACGTCACAAGTGGGTACATGTGCCTCTCTGTCTAATCTTGAATTTCAAACCTTTATAACTAGGTCAATTTTAAAGATAGAGCAAAAATTATTTTTGTGTTCGATAGCAGAAACTAAGAAGTTTGCATTTATAAAATAAAATAAAAAGTGGTCCGATCCCCTATTCTAGGTCTACCTGAGACGGTCTACGCTAATTATTTTTACTGTGACTCTCACAGGTATGTGGTGTTGTGACTACTTGTGACTCTACTCTAGGTATACCCCAAGACGTTCTGGGAGCACTTTAATAATTCTAGTAGCACTCGAAATATTCATAGAACCACCGATATATTCTAGGGACATCGAAATGTTCTAGGAGAACCCGAAACATTTTAGGAACACCTGTGACAGCATCCAAGAATACCAAGTGCCCCGAGATATTATAAAACCACCTGAGAAGTTTTAGACGCACATTATAAATCCCAATGCTCTGTACAGACCTGATGGAAGGTCTCGGTGCCGACTTGGAAGAAGGCCAGCATGTTGTTCCTCGGGAAGACCTTGTGCACGACCCGCGCGGGCTGCCCCGCCTCTTCTGACAGCAGTTTCAGGGCCCTGCCCATGTGCTCAGTACTGACCTGATGGAAGGTCTCGGTGACGACTTGGAAGAAGGCCAGCATGTTGTTCCTCGGGAAGACCTTGTGCACGACCCGCGCGGGCTGCCCCGCCTCTTCTGACAGCAGTTCCAGCGCCCCGCCCATGTGCTCAGTACTGACCTGATGGAAGGTCTCGGTGCCGACTTGGAAGAAGGCCAGCATGTTGTTCCTCGGGAAGACCTTGTGCACGACCCGCGCGGGCTGCCCCGCCTCTTCTGACAGCAGTTCCAGCGCCCCGCCCATGTGCTCCGCCCACCCGTGGCATTCCAGGTCCACCTAGTGATAAAAACACGTTAGAATCCCGCCCAGGGCAAACTTTCGCGTGATGAGTGTTTGCCTTCTACGGCAGGATGTTGTTTATCACAGCTCATATGTGTCCCCACCGAGGGGCTTGAGCCTACCCTGGAGTTGGGCGACTAGGCCATAGTCCACATAGGCCAAGCTGGCCCAGTGCGGGTTGGTCGTCTTCACACACAACCTTTGAATTTCTTCGCAGGTGTGTGCAGGTTTCCTCACGATGTTTTCCTTCACCATAAGAGCGTCAAATAAACGTATATATAAATTCGAAATTTGGGTATGTGGTGGGGATCAAACCCACGTCTCCCTGCTAAAACTTTCTAAGACCTTACGAGATTATGTCTCCTCTAGATATTCAAAGAGAGCCGAAGACATTTTAGGAAGACAATTTAACCCCAGCCTTTAGCGAACCATACCTGTTCGATTGTGGTATGTTTATCTCCGTTGTGTATATGTTGCGTGGGGGGCGGCGGTCGCCAGGGCGCCAAATATAGGATGAAGGCCACGCGCCGGTCCCCTAGTAAGTCGTCGTGAACCAACAGGTGGTCCCCCGGTCCGTACAGTGAGCATGAAGCGGACACTGAACGGAGTTCCAGACCTGTTATTTGTGATACCTAAAAACGAGGAGGACAAATAATGAGTATTATAATAATCTAGGTGTCTTGAAAGCATATAGCAAATGATAGATAGATAGATAGATGAACTGTTTATTCAAAAATACAGTACAAGAACAACAAAGGCAAAAGAATGTATATAATAAAGAGAGAGAGAGAGACAACAAAAAAATATGCTATCGCTGATGTACTGCACCCCTGAATGGGCCCTAACTCAGCATGATACGACACGAGGTACGTCACAACAACGCTGTTCTTCCGTAAATGCGCCTGTTTTGAAACGGATTGTAGGTTGAAGTTCTGTTACTGAATTAATGCAGTATTAGGTACTGTACAGAACGTTCACTCACCCAGAACAACCGTGTGATGGAAACCCGAAAATTTTCGAAGCATAAGGTGTGGGGAGGCACTGGGGCTTGCGCAGCGCTCGGGTGGGTTGGTTGGTGGTGGCAATAGCCGTCGCCAAGCTGGTTTTCACCGGGGAGTCGCGGGGGCCCTGGGGCCATTCCACGTCAAAAGCGGAGAGAACACAACTTA
This sequence comes from Carpatolechia fugitivella, assembly GCA_951230895.1. Taxonomy (NCBI): domain Eukaryota; kingdom Metazoa; phylum Arthropoda; class Insecta; order Lepidoptera; family Gelechiidae; genus Carpatolechia; species Carpatolechia fugitivella. The sequence continues at coordinate 15,923,428 of OX579654.1, read as the reverse complement.
CCTACCGAGGGTATCACGCGGTACGGCTGAGCTGATGTGGCGCTATCATGAAAGGAGCATCCATCAAGACTGGGATTAAGGGTGAAATAGTTCTTATTCAATAGAGCAGGTCACCCGTCTGCGATCCTTGCAGACGTCCCCCTTATACATACATACCCCCTCCCGCAAATCCACGCTTTCTCACTCCCCAGCTCGCATTGGGAGGCAAGTTGGGAGTAACGAGGTAAAAAGACAGACGTACGTGCCTAGTATGCACGCAACGATAAGCCTGGCAGCTTCGCGCGCACTTTACTTGTAAATCGACAGTAGTAAGCATATTATAAAACATGACGATTGTATAGAGTGGCCAAGGTGTGATTCTGTCCAAAACCAACAACTTCAATATAAACTAGAGAAAGTAAATGCTGACAACAATGTATTCTTTAGGTTAATGTACCTAAGTAAGATATATGAAACTAGCTCTGCTGATAATATGTTTTTTTGCAGTCATCATCATCATCTCAGCCGAAAGATGTCCACTGTTAGACAAAGGCCTCCCCCAAGAACTTCCACAACAACCGTTTTAGCGCTGCCCACATCCAGCAGCTTCCCACGACCTTCACCAGAAAACATTAGCCTCCTTTTAAACTCTGCGCAGTCGGGCAAAGTGTTAAATCAGGCATTTATTAAAAGGAACAAACCTACAAAGACATATTGCACACATGAATAAGAATCTTGAAGAATCTTGGCTCCACGGAAGACCAGCAGCGCCGTAAGTAGCCAACCCTACTTATAGCACATGCTGAGTGGAGACCACTTTTGGTAACACTTCACATACTGTTCACATAATGTTTCAAGTGTAATTTTATAATTTTGTATTAATGTTGTCATTTGTGTCCAAAATAAATGTTTTCTTTCTTTCAAATAAAAAAAATATTATTTTAGTAGACAATATATTTATTTAAGTATTATACTTGTGTAAGTTATTATACAGTGTGGGACGGCCACCTACGAGATGGATCGACGACTTGGTGAGGATCGCTGGGTCTCGTTGGATGCAGGTGGCTATGGACCGGTCACGCTGGAGTGCGATTGGAGATGCCTATGTTCAGCAGTGGACTTTATCAGGCTGAAATGATGATGATGTACTCAACAGCTAAACTGAAGTGAAATTACTCACCCAACTCATAACTTCAGTCTTCAGCAGCTCATAAATGCCTTTAATACTCCTTTGCCATGTCAAATTAGCTAAATCTACAGTCTGGTGAAACTCGTACAAGTCCATCTTCTTCCGTGTCCAATCCAGCGTGTTCATATCGTCTACTATGTTGTTGATTATGGCTTCATTACTGAGCAAGTCATGCAGTAAGCAGAGTCTGAACGGTTCACATGTCAGTGTTACTTCGTCTGTGTTGAGATCTTTAGTCTCTTTCCAATGCGTTGTCAGTCTATCGATTAGTTCTTGGGACTGGAAAAGAAATAATTTTTAGCTTAGGGATGTCATTCAAGAATTTGCATTAAGCTATCAAGCTATACTATAATAGGGTGTAATTGGCAGTTTTCCACATACTGATACATCTATAAATATAATAACATTTTAATAGAGAATATGCATAAAATTTATTTTTTTTCCTCAAAATGGAATACTGACAGTCAAGACAAAATCGAAATTGATTGAAAAACAAACTAGATTCAACATTATTCAACAAATATATCTGTCCTTCTTATCTATGGCGTCTGTATGGCCCGCGATGAATATGACGTCACATTACACATTGGACCTCTCTGTCTAACCATAAACTTTGAAGCCTTACAACTTTGTTTCTGATCAAGATATTATTATTTGAAAAAAACAAAATACTCAAAATATTACAGTTAATGAATACAAAAATGTGCATATTTCCTAATTGGTATTTGATGTCTGTACATAGAAAATAGTTAAACACTGGTGCATGTTATATCTTGACGCCGCCTGGAAGCGGAGTTATGATCATGCAAACAAAGTTGCCGGCAGAGCATTAGTATTGAGATATACCAGGTTACAAAACTACAAATAAATCCGAAAGGGTGTGAATCTGCTCGTAAAACTTAACAACTTTCCCCAAAGAACATAGGTCGAAAAACGATTTACAAAATCTCATTCCCATACAAAATGTAGATGGTCTCCATACAAAATTTACTCTTCTTTTTGTAACACCGTGTATAGAATAGGTTTACGAATATTTCAAAGGAGGAAAGAAATATAAAAATGAATGAATGAATGGGCTTCTATTATCTTCTCTGATGCTGTTTTGCAACCAGGTGTGTGCCCGTGTGTCGTACGTAATGGATAATACATTGCTGTTATTTTTTATATTAGCTGTTCAAATAAAAAAAAAGTTATGCCACTTACAATAAACATTATTTAATGGTAAAACCACTTTGGAGACCGACAGCAATGGAAAGATTTGGAGGAGACTTTTGCCAAGAGGCACACCAAATTAAGAGATATTCTTTGAATTGTTTGAAACTGTGCACTAATTTAAATTCAGATTAAAGGGCTTATTATAATTATTATAGTGGTAAAATAATGATTAAAAAAAAAACCCAAAGAAAATGCAAAACAATGATCTAAGTGCACACTATAATTTAGTGAAAACCTGTCTTTGACACTTTGTATATCAATTTACCTTAAGTGTAGAATTAAGTAAAGGATCATCAGTACGATTGGCCCGAGGGTACAGTTGAGCCTTGAGGACCTTGCTGAGAGGTTTTGCATCCTCAAGCAAGATGGAGTCATCTTCCCAGGGTGACTCTGAGTCAGAACTGTAGCTGTCTGATGAAGATGTTGAAGAAGATGAGGAGTAGTCCGCTGTAACAAAAAACTAATGGATTTAGTAGGAAGAAACATAACATAAATAATTTTAAAGCAATTTAAAAACATTGTGGTTTTTAGCAACAAAATGATTAAATTTTACAGAACTCTAGAATTTGGTACCCTATTTTTTATTGGAAAAGCCCTTACAAGGACTTGGCAAACATTAACATGAATGGTTTTAGTGGGATTTAAGTCAATAGGGATATTTTCCTGTATACACAACTAGGATAGGAATAAATTGAAACAATTTTATGGAAAATTCACCCCACAAACTTACATTAATGTTGATTATAATAGGGCCACCTGACCTGGCATAAGTATACTACATTCTTACTAGGTAGTTTCAGCTTTATTAAAATACAAATTATTTAAAGTTCTGTTTGAAAACAAGCTTAGGCATATTAATACCCAACTATTTTTTCATATAATACTAAAGTCAGAGGCCTGCAGGGCGTATTAGAACAACAGTTTCTCTAGGCTTACTAGATCAAACACTTGAAGATGTTGAAATGTGTTTAAATAAGTACAATGGCAAAAAGCTTTCCCAAGTCAATAGGAATTCGAATTTCCCGCGCAAACCGGAGGCAAATGACGCTGATAGGAAAACTGCTAGATTCTCACCACCGCGGATCCTCTTCACCTCGTCAGCCGTAGCTTGGTATGAGGTCACTGCACATATATCTGAGTCGTCACTCTCCGTGTCCGAGATTTCGATCACGGCCGCTGGACGCTTAGCGGGCGGCCGCGGCTCCTCTGTCGTAGTGCTTATTGCCTCCTCAGCAATACTTCCGCCAGCCTCCGGTATGGCCTCGTCGTTGGTAGACGTCGGCTCTTCAATTTCTGGCTTTGGTGAACTCATTTTTAGCTACCAATACTACATAATACGCAGAAAAACAAAATAATGCTAAGCGATGCGACGCCTAACCTCAAATTCTGTTGACGTTTTGTTATAGTGCTACCAGTTACCACTTGAAATTATTTGAGTGTTTTTAGAAAATAAGCTTTGAAAGGTACCTGAGACAGAGGTAAAATATGGGTCTTTTGTCTCATTTTAGTGTTGCAACTGTTGCACATTTTATTATTTTTTACATTTTGGTAGATTTTTGGTCGTATTATGGTAACCCAAAATATAACCTCAAATTTGAAAATTCCGAAGTAAACAAAAGAAAAGTTATGGGTGATATTTTAGAAAATACTGCAATTATACCGCAATGCCATTACTTCGTGGTGCGCAAAAAGCGGCTGTGTCGCATGACGGTACGTCCAGGGCGGCAATACTGCGGGGAACATGAACCGAAGCCAAAAACTGAGGAGGGACAGGTAACCGTCGGCACGTCAGCAACGATACCGCAGCCAAATAAGATTTTAGGTCTTTATAAGCTCCTATAACCGAGATAAATTATTATGGATAAACTTAAGTTACACAACTTAACATACTTTTATCTAAAAATATTCAGAAGTCAAAGTAATCTCACTCACAAGTTTTCAATTCATTACACCCACCATATGTTGCACCTTTTTAACTCAGAGATGACTACATTATTTCAGGACGATACGCGTATACCCTGCCCTTATGATCCTAAGCAGTAAGTCAAATAAATTATCCCTTAAATTAATATAAAAGTCTAGTCACTTTTGAATATGATTTTTATTATTGTTTCTCCAGCACATGTTATGCCAGTAAATTGGAGAAACATCTCTCGATATGCAACGCGAAGCAGACAGAGTTACCTCCGTACATCATTCACAACATTAACGCTTCACCTAATGTTGTAAGTTGCATTAGAAGACCATTGAGCGAGATTCCAAAGGAGACACTACAGGATGTCATTGATAAAGTCAATATATTATATTTTGGTAAGTTGTTTTTATTTAATTACTGAACCACTGAAGGCGACCCTCTGACCCCAATCTACACTATCATAAAACATTAAAAAAAGACTTTCTGACGAACTACCATCCGATATGATGAAAGAACTACCATATTTGCTTTTTGGAATTTTACATGAATTCAAACATATCAAATTCATAAAGATAAAAAAAATTAAAACCATTTGAAGTTTTATGTTTTTTTACGGACTGAAACTCACCTCCACAGACATGACACTTTTTTTTTACTTGGTGATGATTCAATGTTCATGAGCATTAACATTATGAATCCTAAGGTTTAATACATCCATGTTTCTGTAATTGTATAGTAATTATTGTGAGCATGTTTTAAAATATATAGTTAGTTGATATGCTTAGACTTGATATTAAATAAAATAAAAAAAATATGTGTAGTGTGTTTTTAGGTCTATTTTTCTTGAAAATACTAAAAATCTATTGTTAAAAAAAATGAAATGTTCTCAAATGTTATTATTATAATATAATATCTTTTCTTTCTTAATACATTTTTTTTTTAGTTAATTTTAATTTGTATGAAAACAACATAAATTTAAAGCTGATTTATTACATATTTAATTTAGTATATAATCCACAGCTCATATAAAAGGCAACATAGTCCAATTGCCGGAGCAGCCCATCCACCCAGCAGTGATAGAGGAGTTCAGCGAGGGTGACCGGACCGAAACATCTCGTAGACATATGCGGCAAGCCTCTAGCCTACTTCGTCTGGCTGAAGAAGCTGGTCTGGTACAAAACCGGACTTGTTATGTGGAACTTGGTGCCGGTAAAGGTAATTCTCTTAAATTTTGTTTGTAGTTTTTAATAGTGCATTAAATTAATCCATTTTTATTTCAATAGGATTCAATTCACCAAATAATGAAAATCCTTAAAAAACAGCAATAATTTGAAATTACTGTTAATCAACTGGTTGTCAAACCAACTTAGCACTGGAAGAAATCGCTACCATAGCAATAAGGCTGCCTATCTGTAAAGGGGATTAAATTGAAGGGGAGCAATAATCAATGGATTATCTACACACAGAAGTTACCTGCTTATGGTCTCTAGACCGATTGCAAGTGGTCTAAAACATATTTAAAAAAAAACTGTACTGTTTTATGTATTTCTATTCTGTGTTTTTCGTGTGTGCTATAAATACAGTATAATATTCTCTGTTCTCTCTCTTTGTGTGCACTAAACAAAGTAAAAAAAAACTAAATAATAAGAAAGTAATAAAAAATAGTCCATTTCCAAGTTAAAACCCTGAGATATTTGCTTGGGGAAATGGCGAGTCATATTTTTTTTTATTTCTTTTTTTATTCATAATATTTTTTTCAGTTTATTCTATCATTTGTAATGGTAGTAAAGATGACGAGTGCTCTCGTAATGCGTTATATTTTGTGTTTATTATATTATTAAATTTAAGTCATAAAATAAGTTAGTATATGCGGAAGCTTATTATAGCCTCAATTGATTTATGTAATTTTAGTTATTGTTAGCTTCCCTACTAAAAGGTTAAAATAAAATAAATAATCGAGTTTAACCCTCCAGGCCAGCTCTCCTACTACATGGGCACAGCGTGGTGCGACGCGTTGACAGCCAGCAGTGTACTAGTGGTGGACCGGGCGGCGTTACGTCACAAACGCGACAACAAGCTGAAGCTGGGCGCGCGCATCAGGGCCGACATAGCTCACCTGTCACTGGGCCGGCTGGAGAGAATACAGCAAGCTAGGACTGTTGTTTCCGCTGCTAAACATCTGTGTGGGGTTGCTACTGGTTAGTGTAACTAGTGGCTCTGTGAATCGCGAATATATTATTTTTTATATGGCTGATTTATGATTTTTAAACGTTTTCAACCCTTATAACATAAAAAAAAAGTTATTTTTTAAATTTCCAAAAATAATAATTATATTAATAGTAAAAAAAAAATATTTAATATTATTATTTATTTATTATTATTATTACTTTTTAATTTTATGTTTAATTATAGTTTCATATAAATAAATAAATAATAAATAAATAACTGACTCGACAAAAAAAAGCTATTTATCGAACCTGCTCACAAACTTTCACGACAATCGGTTGAGAAATACTTTCTGTAGATGTGAACAAACAGATGGACATACAAAAGCAATTTGGGCCAAGCTGCAGGGTCAGCATAGTAACCCTAGACAAATTAAACCACGTGACATAAAACGTAACCTTCTGTATCCATGGTCAGATCGCATTGTTAGATTGATCTGATCACGTCCACTCTTTTTTAACCGCCAATAGTAACGTAGTTCTTGGCTTCGTGCGACAAAAACTTGGATGCGGTCACTTTGTATTATTTTATCTACGGTGATTATGCTGACCTTGCTAAACCGGAGACACTTCACTCGCGTTTCGCGCTCGCTCGGTCAATATATATATATATTCTCTTCAATAAGAGTTTATGAGTGCCAAAAGGGTGGTAACGCAAACCTATTAACGTATCTATGATATCAAAAGCGGCGCTAGTAGTAATTATAAACAAATGTATTTCAACCAATCAAAACAGTTCTGACCTCCTTTAAAATTCTTCTTTTTAATTCCAGACCTTGCGCTGCGCTGCGTGACGGCTGACGATGTACTGGATCGAGTGAGCGGGATAGTGCTGGCTACTTGCTGCCACCATCGCTGCGAGCAAGCTGGATACATCGCCAACAAACAACTAGAGGTACAGTCAGTCAACAAAAGAAAACAAACAAATAGAAAGCATCAACATCAGCGGCCCGTTACAGTCCACTGCTGGACTATGAGCCTCCTCCACTTGAGTGTTTGGTTTTGCCATAATCTCCACGCTTGGCAGGCGGGTTGGAGATCGCAGATTACAAGGTTACTGTATCAGAGAGCGCTGCTGCCCGTTCCCTGTTCAATGTGTAGTCCCTAAGTCGCCTCTTACGACACCCACGGGAAGAGTAGGGGTTGGTGACTAATGTATTCTACTCTGCCGTCACCACAGGGCTTAGAAATAAAAAGAAATCTCTGTTATTTAAGTAAGTCAGCCAACAATCCAAACTGATAAATAGCTCCAAAAAGCGCCTTCGAACACTCAGATTCATGACGTCACAACACAACTAAACAGGATAAAATAAGGCTTATCGAAGTGGAACCACTATGTAGTAATTTTGACAAGAATTAAATACTTATCATTTTTAATGTAAGCATTAATATGTGACGACACAAGAACAAGTCTAGCAGCGACGTTCTCTCGATCTCGGTTGCACGCCAGGTTAAAGATTTTTTCTTTTTTATCAGAACATCAATATGTTCTGATAAAAAAGAAAAAATCATATTGGAAAACTTTATATAAATAAAATAAAATACTGGAATATTTTGTAGTGCTATAGCAATCGCATCGTAAGAATGCCGTCCTGACAGCAGGCAGGAAATATGAAAACCAAATGGGTGCAAAAGAGACAGAAAAAAAATTGTACGTGTATGACAGCTGTCAGGACGGCATTCTTACGATGCGATAAAAATAAAAAAATCTTAAATGTGAAATAAATTATGTACGGGCTGGTCACTTGTGAAATTTTGAAATATACCTTTTTTAATATTTTTTTAGGAATTAGGTATAAATGGAGACGAATTAAACACAATGCTGGGGATTGTGTCCTGGGCGACGTGCGGCGACGGACGCAGTCGCGAGCGACGGCGACAACTCGCACAACAAAGCAATAGCAACGACAAGCGACAAGAAACCACCGGCCAAGGAGACGACAATCAACCAGATAGAGATAGCGAAGAAAGAGACAAACCTAATGATACTGAACTAATTAGCAATAGGCAAGCTGAACATAACACTAACAGTGTGAACGAAAAAGTCGCTACACTAGTAAGAGAAGGCAATAGTAATACTGAACTAGATAAGGATAGCAATCGGCAAGGTAAAGAAACGACAAATGAAGGAAACAAAGAAACTAACAATGCTGAAATAGAAAGAGATGAAGATACATCAAATCAGAGAAGTCTTGCCAATCCAAAATGGCGCGAAGAGGTCGGTAGGCGAGCTAAAGCGGTGTTGGATTGGGGTCGGCTGCTGTATTTAAAAGAGAAGGGGTTCGATGCCCAGCTGTATCACTACGTACCAGCGACGGTTTCGCCAGAAAACGTGTGCATCCTGGCTACTAAACCTAGAAAAATATTGATCTGAATTTAAACAAATAATGGCGTTTTATGATTGAAAGGTAAATTATCTTTGATCACTTGCGACCCTATAGTAGATATTAAATATTTATGAAACTAAATTTATTTACAATGGCAACTCCGCAGCAAACCGATTGTAATTCATTTTATGTTGCCAATAGGAGCATATTACGTAATTTAATATTGTAAAAAGTTACTTATTTTCTATAAATTATTTTTCTTGATTATCGCTGTTACGAAGCAATATTATCAAAGTGTGTGAGACTTTATTTACCAAAATTACAATATTAATAATAATAAAAAGTTATTCCGAAGTATAAAAACACATGATATGACCTAAACTGTATCTCTCCTTAGATGTCTTATTTGGTAAACAAACCACTTACCTCGACAAAATCTCAAGTTTACGGGCTGATCACACTATAGAACTAGCCCAAAATATTAATACACCTGAAACAAACACTTATCAAGCATTCACTCACAAATTCTGTTAGAATTAATCATCGAAAACTTAAGTTTTTCGCAAAATTATCAATAAATCGTTCTAACCTCAAACCATATTTCGATCGGGTATCTCTACATTATCTTTGGATTTTAGAGATGAGGTATATCACGCACTCATAGACAATTCAATTATTTAATCGGAATAGACTGGTTGAATCTTTAAAAATATAAGTAGACAGAGAAAAATAGATTCGACAAATAAGTGGTCAGACGTGACGTCTCTATCCATTGCAATTAAAAAATGTATGTTAAATGTTATAATGAATGAATCACGGGCGCGTTCCGATACACGCTTAAGTGACTTTCGAATCAAACTGTCAGCGCCGTCAGCGATATGGGTTTCGCCTGCTGACAGTAATTCGGTACGCGCTTTGAGTGCGCTAAAATCGATTTCAGCGCGTCTCGGAACGCAGGGCACATCGATTCCTTTATTTGCGCGACCCCTTATATCAGGGCTGCCAGAAGAAATTTTAGTGTGCAAACTATGTTCTTGTAATTACAAGACAAGTATGTGGGCAACATAACAACAATCATAATTTGGTATCTTGTTTAAAGCTGATCTGATGATGGAATTGCGTTGCGAATATGCGCAGTGTGATTGGCTCATTATTTCGTCGAGTCAACTCGGCGTAGATATTTTGTCTTGATTCGATCGAAATCGAATAACGTGCGCGCGCACTTCTAGCAACCCTGCGTTCCGAGACGCACTGAAATCGATTTAAGCATCCGTAATCGCGTTCCGAATTACTGTCAGCTGTCATAACTCATACTTTTTTGCTTTTCTGATCGCTGACAGTGCTGAAAGTCTGATTCGGAATGCGCCCCAAGTCGCACTCACGCGCCGCGCCGCCGCCGCCGCCCACCTCGAGTTGCGACTCGAGTTGGCTACCATTTCAACTCGACCTACTCTAGACAAAGCGAGTTAACCCATCACTAAAATAAATACGTCAATGATGACAAATTAGAGTAAAAGATATATACGACGTAGGATATTCCGAAATGCTTGTAATTACCAATTACAATTAATCACCAATTCAATTACATTCAATTAAATCAATGAAATCTATTATTTGGAAGCACTATTTTGTGTCTATGGTCACCTTATCGCCATGTTTGTTTACCAAATAAGACATCTAAGGAGAGATACAGTGTACTTTTGAAGGTGACTGTACAATATACATACAGGACCCGCGACTGTATCTATTCTTATGTCGCAATTTTTATCGTGAAGGTTCGATTAATTTTTTTAAATCGCTATAAAAAGTTATAAAATCAGTATAATTACACAAAAAAAGTATACAAAATCTGAGAACACAAGCTTTTATTGGTATTTATTATTTATTTATTTTCCAAATCGAATATTGTTTGTTATAAAATTGTTGGTTATTGTGAGTCCTAAGTCCTATCTACTCCAAAATTCCGGCAACTATTGCTTATTAGACAATTAGTTCTTAATCTTCCCACTAGATGGCGCTGTACCGACAAATAGATTTTCTTGTGCATCAGCGCGTCAATAAACGATCTACTTTGAACCGCATATGTATTAATGTTTTATTTGAACAGTACTTGTGGAATCGTGTGGGATTTTGTGGACATGTCCATAGAGCAACATGGTTCGGCAAAGTATTTCTTCAAACAAAGCATTTGTATGCGGTTAAACTTAAAAGTACATTTATCAACAAAAAATAATATTTATGTTTTTTATTTCCTGTATTAAAACGAAATTATTTACTGTTTTACCGTGTTAAATACTTTATAAATAAAAGACGCTTTGCAAATATAATTTTGTATATTTATATCAATAATTATTATTATCTAAAAACAAAGTACTATTTATTTATTATACAAATATTTATTTTTCTCATTTAGCCGAAAGAAATCTCTTAAGTAGGAAAAGTACAACTGTTATTAACACAACTTAAGATAATAATAATAATAATATAGGCAAACGCGCTGTAATTCTTAATTCGAAATAATCATAACCTATCCTTCCTCTGAAAATTTAAAACATCATGAAAAAGTAAGTTTGAAGCTAAACGACGACCAGTTAAAGTTCAATAGTAGAATCTAGTTCGAAAGGATTACCATAGATGTCGCTAAGCACGCTGTAACGTGCAAACTGGTTGCCTATAATGGTGACGTCATAATTTCATAGAAAACAACAAAGAACGAATTTCGGTGCTCCACTATACCCTCCGTGGTGTAGTTGGTAAGCATGTTGGCGGGCTATAGCCGAAGGTCGTGTGTTCAAGTCCCGCCGGAAGGTTAACGTTTCTGGATGTTTTCTATGAATTTAAAATATGTCATTAAAATTAATATAATAACGTTTAAAATGTCGAAACAATCTTCTAGGGTACAGACTATTATAGTGCGTCCAAAAAGATTAGAAATTAAAAAAGGCTATATAGCGGTGTCGTCCTGTTTTCACCATTTTGTTGATTTTAATTTCCGTCCATTTTTTTATTTCTATTCTTTTTGGACGCACTGTAAGGACAGGCCTTTTATATTGCACACAAGAACGTGTATTACACATACAGAGTTAAGAATCATCAAAAAGCGTACATTTTGACGACATCCAAATTCCCACTATACCTATCGCATCGTAAGAATGCCGTCCTGACAGCTGTCATACACGTACAATTTTTCTTCTGTCTCTTCTGCACCCATTTGGTTTTCATATTTCCTGCCTGCTGTCAGGACGGCATTCTCACGATGCGATTACTATGGAGTGTCGTTCATCATGTAGTCTTACTAATTAATTACGAAAAGAACAGGGGGCCGTTTCACGAAGCTACAAGTTACAAATTACAAGTACAATTCGATGTACATTGCGTAGACAATGAGATAAAACTATAAGGGCTTACAGTTTAGGCGAATTGGCTACGCAATGAATATCAAATTGTAACTTGTTACTTGTAAATTGTTGCTTCGTGAAACGGGGCCCAGGAGGTTTTTTTAGTTTTATATCAATCTTACTCGTAAAGAGTTAAATCCTTACTAATATTATAAACGCGTGTATAGATGTTTGTTACTCTTTCACGCAAAATCTACTGAACCGATTTGGATGAAATTTGGAATGGAGATAGTTTATAACCTGGATTAACATATAGGATACTTTTTATGGGAAAGTCTTATTCCCACGGAAAAATCTTGCATAACGTAAGCGTAGCCGCGGGCTGACTGCTAGTTTTAGAATAATACTCTCTCAGCACACACTGGCAAAAGAACTGCAGTATGGAAAGTGCACCTCGAAAAAATCAAAATTATTTATCGATAGAACTAAACTATTTACCAATGGCAACACCATTTAATAATGTTTAAGTTTATTTTGAAGATAAACGCACAGTTGATAAAATATAAAGGTTAAACATTTTGATAATCGAGACCGTATTGTATGATTGATTAACCCTTTCGTTCCGTAATTATTCATTTATTTATGTAACTAATACATACCTAATTCGTTCGCACTTATAATTTGAGCGAAACAACGTTGAGTAATAACAAATAGAATATCAGCGTATTATTAAGTTGTAATACAAAAACGCACGTCCCTGATAATTATTAACTAATATTATAATTTAACATATAACCTACGGAACACTAGTAAAATACGGCGGCTGCAAACCTGGCGGACATAAATTTACAACTGTAAAAGATAAGACTGTAATCTGGTATTTTGCGAAACTGGCATTTTGCTCACCAGCCGACAGATCATCGGCAAAGCCGAATCCTCGTGGCACTATTAGTCACCACAATGATAAACTATTGAACCAAATTATGTTTAAATGCCATCTCCAAAAACTGTCAATCACAATTTGTAAAATAAGATAAAAGTAGCAGTTTGCCTGTTGACAGTAATTCGGAACGCGATTACGGGTGCTTTAATCGATTTCAGCGCGTCTCGGAACGCGGGGTATATAATTTATGTCGCCAGATTAGAAGCCACTATCTGTCGTACAAATCTGCAAGCAATAGAGTAACATTCTGCTAGAGATGTTTTGTGACTTCAGGCCATGAATAAGGAGTTTTTAAACAATGTGTGGCATGTCCTAATACGAAGAACTTGGAAGGCTCAAATTCCATACAAAGTTGTTCGACAGATATTGTATTGAAAATTAAAACAGCCTAACACCAATAGTTCTGGGTGATAATAAATAAATACCTTCTAGGAAGCTAAATGCGATCAATGTACTGTACGTGCCACGAAATTAAACGATTTGAATTATTAGCACAAAAAGTGTTCGTTCATACCCTATATCAAACAATAGTATGAATTCTGTCAAATACATTGTGTACAATAAAATTAATAAAAAATATTAATTAAATACGCGGCTACCAATGTAAAATATGGATAAAGGATTTGATTTACTTTTACATTTTATCCTGACGCCAAAAACATAACTTCAGATAATGTTACGAACACAAAGCTTGCATGAAATAAGGTACGTCAAAATGCATTATCTAAACATTTTTCTATTATTCAATATTGCAATCAAAACCGGATATCTTTTGAAGGAATGTTATTAGCAGAATAAAACAAATAATAGTAAAATTACAATGTCCTAAAAATTACGCAAAAAATAAATTTTAGATTAATTTATAAATAAACGCTCTTCCTACTATAAATGAAACAATTTTTATCTGTTCTTGAAGGAAACTATTCGATATATTTATATTAGTTTACATACAATATGTACACCGTGAAGATAACCATGAAACCTACAGTGCGATGCAGTTATGCGTGATCCTTTATATTACACTCCACACGTGATTAACTTGGTAAAATACTACCAATTTGTATCTTGTCAGTTGAAAATGGCAACACTGGCAACGGACTTTACACAATTTATGGAATTACTACAAGAAAGTGAATGGATTTTATTTGTTCGTTATCTTCTAGCTAGATAAAATATGAAATATATTATATTTTTTTTAAGATTAAAGAATTTGTTAAACACATAAAAATACAAATTGGTAGTTTTGAAAAAAAAAAACCACCACAGATTAGAGAATTGAATAGTCATAGACAACTGTACAGATTGATTTCGTTGTTGAAAGGAAAGAAACGTAAAAAACATGGAAGTTAGAAATCAGTCCGATTGTTTATGACTGCGTCGGCGGGGCGCTATGTCGTGGGACTATGGGGACACTGATGGCGCCCGGGGGCCCTCGTGGGGGCGCCCGAGGACATCAGTAGCCGTAGCGCTCCTGGATGGACGACACCACTCCGTTGGCTAGCGAGGACAGGCGGCCCGCCACGCGCGTCACCCCCGCGCGGACTGATTCCCGGACCTGTAATCAGTGCACATTGCTAGTTCTAGATAGTTGGAATCACGGAATATAAAACGAGAGAGGAATGGACAAGTGGGCGGGGCGTGTATGTCATAACTATGAGTAGGTCCGCATAGTTTTGTTTAGTTCGCCGAGCTTGCAAAAACTATTCCTGTTTTGTTTAGTCTAAGGTATGTATTGGTATGCATCTTGTAGTACGCCATCTAGGTTAGAAGCGTTGCACTACGTGAAGAAAGTATAGAGTATATCTGAGCTCATGCGAAAATATACTTTATTTGTTTAATGGTAAAGTAACATTTACATTTAGTTCTTGTTTGAAACGAGTACAACAGCTCTGATTGGTCAAATGCCCGATTGTCTTAGTCTGTGTGTGATGTAAACAGTGCTATCTATGTGTGATTTTGGCGACACTGGTTCTCAAAGAAAAAATTACGTTTGTCCTTTCCACTTTTGTTTAATATTCCGTTCCGGTTGGAATAAATGTTTGTTTGAAAAAACTATCGTGATGTAGGAATAATGGATTCGTTGACATCAAAATGCCGAGCTTATTGAAGTCCCGCTTAGTTCTTTGGAGTCATAATGCTCAGTTTTTTGACATAATCTGCTTTTTTTTTAGTCAAAATGTGAAATTCTTTGACGGCAAATGCTGAATTCACCGAAGTCAAAAAGCTGCATTGTTCGACGTTGAAACGGTGTGTCTTTTGAAGTCAAAATGCTGGGTTCTTTTACTTCAAAATGCTGAATTCCTTAGTTTCAAAATTATACGTTCTTTGGTGTCAAAAAAGTAGTAAGTACGTTGTTATTAAAAAAATAATAGTAAGGTTCTTAGTACGATTCTTGGTACGGCTGAACTGATGCTGCGCTATCATGAAAGGAGCATCCATCAATACTGGGATTCAGGGTGAAATGGTTCTTAAATATAGAGCAGGTCACCCGTCTGCGCGCGCAGACGTCCCCCTTATGCATACAAGGTTCTTAGTGTGTGCAGCACTAACCTCGTCCAGGTCCGGAGCGTTGACGCTGAAGCCAGCCTGCGCGCGGGCGGAGGGCGAGCGCTCGCCGAAGTAATCCGCTGAGGAGATGCTCGTGCTGCCCTGGAACCGGGAGAGGTTCGCGTCGCGCTCGAACCTGTTGTCCTGCAAGTGGAAGTATAAGATTTATTGAAGAGGAATAAATCGAGTAGATGAAATGGGGGATTTTCCGACATGTTCATAAATCTTCGATAGATGGCGTTGACGATTCGTGGATCCGAAGAAATCCGGCGAGTCACCCAGGGCCATAAAAGGATTTAAAAAAATAATCCAAGAAGTACACCTGGCGCCATCTATCGTTTTAATTAGAACTATTATTTTTATTTTTTAAAGAGCTATCAGAAAATCCCCAAAAGCAAGTCTGCGCCAGCTATATTACCACTTTGGGTCGCTGTCAGCGATCAGAAAAGCAAGAAAACGTATGAGTTTTGCCAGCTGACAGTAATTCGGTACGCGATTACAGATACTTTAATCGATTTCAGCGCGTCTCGGAACGCAGAGCATGTAGAAATAGAGGGAAAAAAAATGTCGAATCAACCCAAGAAATTACATCTTTTTGACGAAAAAATCACATTGAAATTAGCTTGATTGGCGACTTCAATGCCATTCTTTGTTGACGCGTTATGTAAGATTTTCCCGTGGGAATAAGACTTTTTCCCGTAATCTATGCGTTAATCCTGGTTACAAACTATCTCCATTCCAAATTTCAACCAAATCCGTTGAGTATTCTAAGCGTGAAGGGGGAACAAACATCCAAACATCTAAACATCCAAATATATTTTCACCTAACCTAGGAATGCAGATTTAGGCTAAAATAAGTTCAAAATTTGCAAAACTACTAACCTGTTCTCCAAAGAACTGCGCCGAACTGATAGCCTTAGCGGACCCGAACTTCTTCACCGCCGAATCGTCTTCAACGGGCTCCGGTTTGCGCCCCCCTTTCTTGGCGCCCCCGCCCGTCCGCGGCCCGCTGGGGGTGCTAAGGGATTCTTCGGGCGAGAACATGGTGCGAACTGCTTTAGGCTGTTCTGGTTCTATGTTCTCCCACGAAGAAGTGAGGGTAGTTTTGCGTGGTTCTCCTAGTAAGGAGTCGAGGCCGCGGCCGTAGGGTTCGTTTCTGTTGGGTGAAAAAAGGGCTGTTTACATTGAAGGTCTATAATTCTACACCAACGAATTATCTATAGTCTAGAAGCGTAACTACGCTTCAAACTTGACCCCACCAAATGAAGCAAAACTACACCATACGACATTCGAATACGCGGTACAATGATGTTTTGTATTACTCGGTTTTTAAGAACGTAGAAAGTAAGCTTCAATGTACAGCAGCGACATCATCTGCCTGTCTGTCATCGTCGTCTGTCAAAATTAATTAGGTGCTATGTTTCAGCGGGCTTTTCTAGGCGGTTACTCTTCTAGATTATAGATAATTCATTGGTCTACACATCGTTCTAGCTGAAAAATAGTAGCTGCATTCTGGCTGTTTGTTTTATTTTTAATGTTAAATAGATAGGTTCACATTTGACCACAGTTTTACCTGATGGAAAGTGATGACGAGGTCGAAGATGATACACGCTCACCCAAAAGATGCCTATTCACTCTTTTCAATTCAAATACACCAAGATTATAAGACTCCGCAAGAGCATTCCGCTCTCGTGCTGTGCGCACCAAAAAACACGACGCAAAGCGTTTAGTGCGGACTACGGGACATTCAACCACGTGAGGGCGGAAACGCCCCCGGCGCCGCGTGCTCGGGGGCAGGAGGGGGATGGCGGGGTAAGATCGTGAAGTGCCCGGGCACTCTCTTCATGATACACCTTGTAGAATACCGAGAGGCTGGCAACTTTGCGCCGATGCTCCAAGCTTTGAAGCTTGGTTCCAGCGAGCGCAATGTCGCCAATGAGTCTCCTCGCTCTGTACCCTAACTGCAATATTGTGCCGTCTTAATGCAATATATAGAATGCATTTTAACTTTATCAGAGTCAAGTAATTTTTACGAGCTTCTGACATATTTTAAATAGAGTAGTTTATTGACTATTCAAATCAGTAACTTGTATGGAAAATCAAAGTATAAACTTCATGATTTATTTAGATATTCTTGTGTAATTTTACCATAGACTCGGTTTATACAATTTATTCATCATCAACAGCTCATACACGTCCCCACCGAGGGGCTCGAGCCTTCCCTGAATTAGGGCCTTAGTCGATTACACTGCCCCAATGTTGGTTGGTCGACTTCACACATAACCTTTGAATTTCTTTGCAGGAGTGTACACTTTTCCTCACGATATTAAAATTTATTTAGGGCGGTAGTAAGTAACTTTGATAAAATTATTGATTTTGAATCAATCGACTACCCAATCTTTCGTGTGACGGCTGGCGCCATCTATTGTCGAGAGACACTAAGCCACCCAAAGAGCCTCTGACATGGCTTTCCTACCACCAAGGCAGTAAACCGGGACCTACAGTTTAAGGTGCCATCCGAAACACCAAGTAAGTGATAATCTGGTTAGCAAAACTCAATTACCTGATCATAGTGAAGACAGAGTTGAAGTCATCTAAGTCGTCCAAGTGTTTGTGTCCACCAGATGGCGCCCCTTCCTGCTCAATAACTGTCATGTCCGCCGCGGCGCTGTGTGACACTCCCCTGTGAGTGAGGAAAAGATACATTATTTAACAAAGGAAGAAAAAGCACATTTTTAAAGAGTGTAAAATTACACTTTCAGCCTTGATTTTTGGTTTATTAATTACATAGACAATATACTGGCGTATAGACAACCTGACAGCCCGATAATGCGTGCCAAATTTTGACTTGTCAATGTGTGCGTTAGCTAGTGTAAAATCTAAAAAAATACAAAATACTGAGGAGCTTCTTCCATGCGTGTCGACTTGTGACGACCTGTCGACCAAAACCCGTCAAAGTTCCAATAGATTCGCTTTCCTTTTCTATCTTGCTATATCTCCGTAAGAGATTTTCTTCTCCCTCGCACGCTTTGTTGGTCTTTACGCCAGTATATTATAATTCTATGATTGATTAATATTCTTTGTTGGGCATGTGTTTAGAAATCGGGCACTGATGTAGGATTAAACAAGATTTTTTTAAATTTTTTACTAATACCCGGAGTAGGTCCCTAAACATACGAAAATCACCCACTTTTTTCACTTTCTCTTGCTTTAAATTTGTGAGAGCAAGTGAAATAGACTGTGGCCCGGATAGCCAAGGAGATGTAGGTTCGAGTCCTGGTCCAAGATCGACAAAATTTTTCATTTTCTGCTTTATGCTATATGATAATGTGGTTATGAAACCAGTGCCTCACCCCCTGTTGGCGTGGCTGGCGGCGGCGATGCCCAGGCGGTCGGTGTTGCCCTTGTGGGCGGGGTCCTTGTACGCGAGCCGCAGTGAAGCCACTTCTTGTTCAACCGTTTCTATGGTCGCCGTGCTCTCCGCCACTTTCGCCTGCATTACAGGGAAATTATCAAAATATTATCAAATTATTTTGTGATGATTTCATAAGTGAAAGAAAAGAAAGAAAGAAAGAAAATAAATTTATTCAGTCTCAATTCACTTAGCTTTATTATTATTATTTTTTACCACTCTTAATTATTTAACACTTAGCTACTTTTTTTTAAAAGAAATTGGGTCCAATTCTGGTAGTCCTCTTTAGTTATTTTACTTTTATGTTACTTGTTATGTATTGTGTTTACCTAGAATGCTGTGCTCGCCTGTAATAGGTACATGCATCAGACCTAGACTTAAGTTAAAATTTGTAAGAGTATCAACTGTTGTGTACTGTTGGCGTTCTAAAATAAAATAAATAAATAAATTCACATGAAATTAGTGAAATTAGGGTACGATTTGTGAGTTCTTCTTTCTATGAAAGTATGCATTCCCGATGTTTTCAGTCTAAGGCGACGACGCTATGGACTTTCCCCTTTAGTGTTTATGAGACAAAACCGCGCGGAAACTTCAAACGTTCTCAATAGGGAATATGCATAAAAAACAATATGTTTTTTCATAGTTCATCTGAAAGTATACAAAAATAGAATACTGACAGTCAAAACAGAAT
This sequence comes from Carpatolechia fugitivella, assembly GCA_951230895.1. Lineage (NCBI taxonomy): Eukaryota > Metazoa > Arthropoda > Insecta > Lepidoptera > Gelechiidae > Carpatolechia > Carpatolechia fugitivella. The sequence continues at coordinate 15,903,647 of OX579654.1, read as the reverse complement.
CGAAATTGATCGAAAAACAAACTAGATACAACATTATTTAACAAATATATCTTTCCCTCTTACGACAACAAGTTTTCTATGGCGGATGTATGGCCCGCGTGACATATGACGTCACATGTCTCGTCGTTCTAACCATCAACTTTGAAGCCTTATAACTTTGTTTCTGAGCAAGATATTAAAATAAAAAATATTTGTTTATCTGGAATTTGAAATATTTCAATTATTGAATTTTAAAAAATTGTGCATATTCTCTATTGTAATTCCAATTACTTTTTTACTAAGCTAAGTATATTTATCAGTACGAGGAATTCAAGTAATTAAACTATACTGTTTAGCAAATAACCTACCTCCATTTTGAGTTTCTCCGCCATGATAGCTTCGCGCTCGATGTCTTCAAAATTTGCTGCAACTTTTGTCGCGCCCAGACCGCCTTTGCGAGCACCAAGCTAGATCAATTACAAATCATTAGATTACTCGACAGGGAAAATCGATTCTGACAATATTAAAAAGAATATTACATTTAATATAACAACATGAAAAAGATGTTGGTACATACACAGTAAATAACCTGAAATTGAGAGAAAACCAAAATATAATGTTGCAAAGAGATAATGTTATGATTAAGATTATCTTATACTATACTATAGTGTTCGCTTTGAGAAAGTGCATTGAATATTTTGAAGATATGAAACATGAAATATCTATAAATTACCACAATCTACCTGCTATTATAAATATTTAGCTATTAATTTATTTTTGCTTTTGCTCTTGTCCAAAACGCGAATAAAAATCGCTATGTGAAAAATTATTCACAAATATCGCAATTTATAAAATTATAGAACACTCTTTAAAGGCAAAATTTAACAATACTCTCATAAAAAGGCAAAATATTTGTCGAACTGCCTCCATACAGTATCGGCAATATTGACAAATTCTATTGAAATAACACTGTATGCAAACTGTCTTAATTATGTTAATAAAATATCAACTAAACGGTACTATTATAATAATATCCTCTTTGATATCAACTTACCCCGGTCCTCTTGGCAGCCGGCTTGCGCGCGCCGATGCCGGCGGGGCGGGGCGTGTCGGGTTGCGGGGAGGTGCCGTTGTTGGACGCCCCCCACAGACGCATCTCCGAACTCATCGCTTCCCCCGCGCCCGGTGATGTTGCCGACTGAACGACAACATAGGGAAGATTAGGCGAACCATTTATAACGCTGACTTCAAAATTAATTCGTCAACAGCTCATACGTCCCCACCGAGGGGCTCGAGCCTACCCTGAATTAGGGCGATTAGACCTTAGTCGACCACGCTGGCCCAGTGCGGGTTGGTCAACTTCACACACAACCTTTGAATTTCTTCGCAGGTTTCATCACGATGTTTTCCTTCACCGTAAGAGCGTCGAATAAACGTACATATGAATTCGAAATTCGAAAACACATTGGTACGTGGTGGGGATCGAACCCGCGTCTCCCGGACGGAAGGCAGCGGCCCTAGCCACTAGATCACCGACGCTCTTTTTAATTGGTACAGTTTAAATATTTATGAACTCTCATTATTAAGGCATTTTTAATGCGGTGAGTTAAGAGTAGTTTAAATGCCATTAGTGCATCCGAAACTACACTAACAAACAAAGCAGGTTGCACTGTGACTGCATTCAAACAGCTATTTCGCAAATAAAATGCCTATAATATTTCACAAATAAAAATGTTTGATCAATGTTGTAAAACATAAAATAAAAACCTCTACATATATTGTTCGTTGTATTTTATAAATAACTTTATACAATAAGTTTAAAATGCTAGTAATCATTATTATTATAAAAACATCATGCTTTGTCAAAAGTTAATAACAAGCGGAAATGCGTTTGCTGATATCGTCTGTGTTTGTATTGTGAACATCTGTTTGTAACTTTTCTTTTCCATCAACATTTTATAGGATATATATATATAGAGAGAGACAGAATATATATATATATATATATATATCTCTCTCTCTTTTGTTCTTGTCTGTTTCCTAACAGGAATGAATAGGTTGAATGAGAAAAGTTTCGACTGAAATACCAAACACACTATTGTAAGTAAGTAAAAACACTTTATTGCACACAAAAGGAATATAAAACAATAAAACAAAAATCATATAGCTTGTAGTTTCAGTTCTGAATCGATTTTGAACTGTTAACATAGCTAGCAGAAGAAAAACCTTGATCTTTAACATGTATTATCAAATGAATCACTCAATATGATTGTGTGTACACAAACACACACAAAAAAGTCATTGCAGTTTAATTAAACACACACACAGAAAAAGTGGCTCACTTGCGTAAACACCTGTGCTTCTTTGATAAGGGCTGTTTCGCAATAAGTCCTCGAAAATACTACAGCAAACATTAGTCGGGGTTCATAGGAGAACCACAGATAAAAATACTTACGATAATTATTAAAAGATTTTTGCTATAAGTACAGTAGACACTGTAAATCATAATACCTATATATATATTCAAGTTCCTGCCACCTGCCAGGTGGACTGAGGTGGACTGAGGTCGCTGGTGGTGGCAGGATGAGGAAAGCGGGTGATCGTGCGCTTTGACGTGCCCGAGGGGAGGCCTACGTCCAGCAGTGGACTGCAATAGGCTGATTAATATATTCAAGTTCACGCCCGCTATATTACCACTTTGGTAGAAATTGCGATTAGGCCCTATGTGAGTGCGATGCCCTTGTCAATAAGAGAAGCCAGGTACTGGGAGGACCCAAAATTGCCATCCAGGAAGCCCAGGCTTTAAGCCCCTTATCGACCGTCAGCTTCTTCAGAACTGTTGGTCTAGAGGAGGCTATTTAACACCGAAGGGCTGACTACAAAAGATCCATCTCGGGTTGCTGTGGTCATTGGGGACATAATTTGCCCGATCCCTTCTACCTAAATCATAAATCATAGGCCCATTTAAAAAAGAATCATAATTATAATAACTGTATGTAGCTATTATGTGTTTAAAAATAGGCCACAATATAAAAAAGGCGGGTAAAGTAATTGCTGTGAAAACTTTAATTGTATAGCAACAAATCATGTTGATAATGTCAATACCTTGCTTGAAATATCAAACATATTTGCTTATCTGGTGACTAATATTTTCGCGATATTTTATTGTTTTCTTTCAAAGCATTTATTTTTTAATTTATTTAAATTAAGGCCATTAAAGGCTGATCAGGAAAATATAATTTATGGCACTTTTAGAGCAGGATTTTCATTTTTTTTGTGAGCTTTAACTTTTTTATTACTATTTTAAGGATGTAAATACAACGAATGGAAGGTCCCCAGTCCCCTGGGGTTTGAATGGAGGGTTACCTGTGCATTGGCAAGCTGGTTAGAGTTAGTGTCTCCATGTGCATCGAACCAGTCTACCTCGGGTTCCTCTGGCTTCTCCTTCACTTCTGGAGCCACAGGATCGAGGTGCAGCTGGATAAAGAGAACAAAATCAAATATCGGAATTGGCGTCTAATTAACAATAATCATGTTGATACAATATACATTGTGTTATTCTAAATGTAATATTGTCATCTTTACAGTTATTTCTACCAATTATTAGTAGTTGTTGGGTTGATTCCTAGCTATTTGTGTGATCAGCACTTGTGTTACTAACACACAAATATTATAAATGTGAAAATATATTTGGATGTTTAAATGTTTGGATGTTTGTTCCTCCTTAAGTACTCAATGGATTTGGTTGAAATTTGGAATGGAGATAGTTTGTAACCTGTATTAACACATAGGATACTTTTTACGGGAAAAAGTCTTATTCCCACGGGAAAATCTAACACAACGCGAGCGTAGCCACGGGCGGACCGCTAGTCTATACTAATAGTACCAACCTTGTTTTTAATATCAACCGCCTTTTTACTGTTACAACAGTATTTTATAATGTCATAAACTATTAGTTTCCTGCTTTTCAGGTTTGATAGGTCACTGAGCATTTCAATTAGAACCAGTTTCAAACTACTCAAACTACTTGTGCAATTATTTTATGTTTGTATCTCCACTAGTAGTCATTTGGAGACATCCTCTACTGGACAAAGGCCTGGTCTTTGCATTTATGGTATTTATTATATCAGAAACTTAAATGTCAACCTTACACCACTACCTCTTAAGGTAGGTTGCTATGCTCCAATGGGGTTTCGCAACCAATTATTTAAGATCTTAAACTACTATTTTTTTGTACTGCATTGATTGTGATAACTGCAATAAATAAATATGATTATGAATATGACAATAAGCGGTACACAATGTACTTACTTTATAACCGTATGTCTTCATGGCCTGTTCAGAGAGGGCATTGAGTTTGTCACGGTACATCGTAGCAACGCGAGAGCTGTACTTTTGCCGAGCATCGTCTGTCACTAGTCCATGGGTGCGGAAGAATTGTGTCTGTGTAAATAAAGAAATGGGGTATCAACGGAAGTATAGCCTAGTACTAGTGTGAAGTTTCGTATTACTGCTGGATGTTTGTTTCACTTTCATGCCTAAACTACTGAATGGACATGGATGAAAATTGGAATGGAGATCGTTTGAAAGCTAGTACTTTGTAAAAGGGGTAGATAATTAATAAATACTGGTTCAAATTTACCCACAATCTTGTAATAACTAAAAAGTTGGCCAAGTTTTTGGGTTATGTTTAAAAAAATATTTTTGGACTCGTAATTCAGTATAACTATCTAGCTAGTTGTTCCCTATATAGCAGCAGGGCATAAGAAACCAAACACAATACGATTTCAACAACAAGAATGTTTACGGAAACCTGACGACGGCAAAAAACATGGTTCACATACGGCGTTGACGTTTCCGCCTAACTGCATGTTCCGGAGCTGTCGCCATGTCCAGTTAGTGTCGAGGTTCGTGGAGCGGACGAAGGAGATGTGGACCCCCAAGCCACGGTGCACCGCCGAGCAGTCCAGGCAGATGAAAACCCCGTACGTCACCGACGACCACGTAGGGTTCTTCGCGTTGCAGTCGAAACATACCTAAAACACAATAATCTGTTACACTATCACTGAACATCGATAGTTTACCGAACGAGCTTGAAATTAAACCCACTTTATTGGCTGGAATTGAACGGAGACGCTGAAAAACTGATTCAATATCGCTTTTACTGGGCCCAGAGTCAGCCATTTTCGACGTGTTGTCAAGTTGTCACGCAAACGTCAAATAGGCTTAGTGTTGTGTGTATTTGGGTAGCTGTTAACTTACCTGTTACTTTCTTAGTAAGTAATGAATTACAATTTTTTTGTACAGTCACGCAACGAGTATGAGCGCTGTCTTGTATGTGACAGTATCTTTTTCTCAAAGAGGCAAAAACACATGTACCTATGCGCAGGTTCAGTGACGCCTGCACTGTGGCCTGGTTGATAAAACAATCTGTTTGCGAGCTAGTATTCAGGCCTATGAGTGTATAGCCTTATGTGTTTTTTTATGTTCTGGCACCTACATGTGGAGACCTGTAAATGGCTTTTTGGTACTACTGTATTTACTATTAAGTTAACTTTAGCTGTTGGTCTTCCTATTATTAATAAATAAATAAATAAATAAATAAATGAAGCGAGACGCAGTGATGATCCATACGTGAGTTGATCCTAAATCTATTTATCTATCTAGCCCACATCCACCCACTGCTGAGTATAGGCCTCTTCTTTATTGCGCCATTTTTCACGGTCCTATGCAGTTCTCATCCAGTACTTCCCTTCCACTGTCACTATATCATCTGACCATCGGGCCGGTGGTCTGCCTACCGAGCGTTTTCCAAGTCTGGGCCTCCACTCTGTCACTGCTTTGGTCCACCTTCCTTCATCCCGTCGCGCTATGTGCCTCGCCTACGCCCACTTAAGTTTAGTGATTCGTTTATCTACGTCCTCTACCTTGGTACGGTTTCGGATTTCAGTGTTCCGTTCTGTGCGACTTTTATTTTGTGCATAAACTCCTTAGTGAGTGTCCATGTCACGGCACCGTACGTTAGCGTGGGCTTTGCGGAAATGTGCGTGATTTCAAGATGTCGTCCAGCTTTTTTTAATTACATATAATAGTCTGTACTTTAAAATGAAGTATATTTGTACTGTGACACGAAATAGTAGAAATTAATAAAATTTCAGTCCCCGGGCCACACCACCCAGTCAAGCGGGTGTTACCCTTTTTCCACTAGGTTCTGTTCCACCAGAAATAGTGCGATCCATTGCCAGTGTCTCTACGAATTAGTCTAGATATAGTTATAGTAAAACTAATAATAATTCATTTAGTATGTAACTAACCTAAGCAAGCACAGTGTATTTTGAGCTGTTACTGCAAACTTTTGTTTTAGATCAAGCACTCCCTTGTTTCAATTTTATTTTTTAATAAGGTCAAAATAGATATGTATCTATTATACGCTATATTAAATAAAATAAATTACATAATAGATTTGTTCTTAAAAATACGTTCAAGAAACGACACGAATGTGGTTTAAATCTAAGAACTAAATTGCACCTCTGGTGAGTGATCCTAAAGATGTTGATTGGTTGTTATAAACCTCCTTCTCTAACCAGAGGAATCTATGATAGATACGTGTCATATATCACAGAGAACCTTTTAATAATACAGGTTGTCTGTCAGTCTCCGTTATTTTGCTTGTGCTGTTTTAATGTTGAATAAAGCCAATATTTCGTTTGGTTCTTGTCTTTATCTTGTATCAATTTATTCAACATTAATTTTGACTTTAATAATCTATGCGACCATGCCTGATGAAATAGAAAAATCTCCATCGATGTTACGATGCTTACGACCTGAACGATTTGACATAGAGCCGTCCATGGCTGGTTCGGACTTGAAGTGGGCTCACTGGAAGTATTCTTTTGAAAATTTTATTGCACTGGAAGCCACCTCAGCAGATGATGATATCCTTAAATATAAAGTTCTCGTCAATCATATCTCACCAACGATATTTAACTACATCCGTGGCTGTACCAAGTATTCTGATGCTATTACCACTCTAAACAACGTATACGAAAAAAGGCGAAACATTATACTCGCTCGACATCGCCTTAATACTAGAAAACAACAGCCTGCCGAATCTTAATCTGAGTATTTGAGAGCTCTCAGTATTTTAGCTCGTGATTGCCTTTTCAAAGCTGTGACTGATATTGAACATCAGAACGAAACAATAAGTGGTGTATTCATCGCCGGCATATCGTCTCAGAAAATAAGGGAAAGGCTATTAGAAAAATCTACAATGACGCTAGAGGAAACCCTAAACCTGGCTGTATCTTTAGAGATTGCTGAAAATACTTCTCAAATACTAAATATACCCTGTCCTTCTACGTCGTTTACTGTCAACGCAGTCCCCGAAATGTAAGAATTACCATTGCAGGAAATCCTGGAATAACACGTATAGTTCACTGGATCAGGTCTAAAAACTTGCCATACTCAGTTGACGAGGTGAAAAGGATGACAGCAGCATGTCCAGTCTGTGCCGAAATTAAGCCGCGATATGTATGCCGTGAAGGTCGTCTCATAAAAGCTACAGCACCTTTTGAGAGATTAAACTTGGACTTCAAGGGGCCAATTCCTTCCAGCACTCAAAATAGATACATCCTGGTTTCCGTTAGCATATGCCTGTAGAGATATGACCTCTGGAACAGTGATAAGATGCCTAAAAGATTTATTTACAACGTTCGGCACACCAGCTTATATACATACAGACAGGGAACATCATTTTCATCGGAAGAATTGAGACATTTCCTAACCTCCCTCGGTACATCTTGCAGTCGCACCACGCCCTACAATCCCCAAGGAAACGGACTAGTAGAACGCTTGAATGGCACTCTATGGCGCACTATACAACTACACCTTAAGACCGTTAACAAGGATATTGACAAATGGGAGGAGGCTTTACTTCCAGCGTTACACTCTATTAGATCCCTCTTGTGTACTGAAACGAATACGACACCACATGAGCGCATGTTCAATCACCCTCGTCGCTCGATAAATGGACAATCTCTGCCATCCTGGCTTCATTCACCAAGACCAGCTTATATGAAGAAGAACGTAAGAATGTCTAAATATGAACCAGCTGTAGAGGAAATTCAATTATTACAAAGCAATCCAGGATATTCTTTCGTACGTTTGCCAGATGGACGTAAAACGACTGTCTCTAACAGGTATTTAGCGCCCACGCCACGGACTTTAGACGATGATTCGTCTGACGACGAAGAGCCTGATCAACAAGGAGCGAGTACAGACCAGAGGAATCTATGATTGGTTTAAAATGTTAGATAGATTTTTTGACGTTCTACTGTCCAATCGCTCACATTTAGGAATACTCAACAGAGGCGCCATCATTAGGTTCGAGTTTTTATCCCCTTCTTGCGTCCTTTTTGATACGATATTAACTACCTACACTACATCACTATTATTTTCATAGACAAAAAACTTTTTTTTTATGTTATGGCACTAATTGGACTTTGTGCCAGTGTCAAGTTTTATAAACAGTAGCTGCGTTCGGAATTTCGGAAGAAAATAATGCAAGAGCGAGATGCGAAGATTACTTTTATTCATGTTATATATTTTACTTCCTCTATGGTTATATAGATGGAAATGACATGATCAAAGAGTACGACATGATGACTTCATTGATACTGTAAAATTTGGATTGCTTTTACTAAAACGTTTTCGAGGTTCACGTGGATATCGATTTATTTTTCCTACTTCTACTCCATCTTCTACTTCGTAGATTCATTGATATATCTATTAATCTAATGTGAATATTTTTAACACCGGCTCTATTCTACTAATTTGGTAGAAATTATTTTTTATTGTTAATCCATATCTTTTGAATCTGTCATAAAAAGTCTATCTTGTCTATGGAATTAAGTTGTGAGTTGCGGGCGGACGGACGCATGTAGAATTTTTTGTAAAAATTAATGTTGATAAACCATCTCAACCGGTTCGTTGAGGAGAGAAAACAAACAGACGTTTCTACGTTTAGTGTACTATCAGTGTGCAAAGTTTGAATAGCGTCCTAAAGTGAAGATTCTTGGTAGACATCTCGATGTTCAGAGTGGCATCTTGAGAAAGCTCAATTATATGGTTGTCGACGTGCCAGCCTGTAGCTTGGTGAAAGTGTCGAAGCATTTTCCACTAGACGCGTTAAAATGTTCTTGTTTTTTGTGAAATAGTGGGGGAAATAGGCGGAAATCATGGAGAGCCTTGGTAGCGAGGACATGGAAAGCGCGCTGATGGATTTGGGTCCGTTGCTAGGAGTCTCCATCAAAGAAGAGGCTCCGGAAGATGCCCAGGAAGTCTCGGTAGCCCCAGCAGCTGTTAATGTAAGTAGACATATTGCATAAAGTTGAAGGTCTTTGTTCTTTGACATAAAAGGTCAGTCTCGAGGTCTTTTAGTCACCTGCCAGATTCAATGCCAGTAATATGCAAAAATATGTCTCAGCCACGCAAAAAAAAAAAAAAACATTTTATTGAGACTCGGTCAGCCTGATCTATCCTCTCCCAATCCTATCAGTGTGTGACAAATTATACAAATTCTTTATCTCCTTTTCCCATGATATTATGAACTCAACATTGAGTTTGAAGGTAATACCGACTACACTGATTGCATTCAGACTGCCATTTTGCAGCTAGCATGCAGTTTAAAAAGTTGAAAGGCTGCCTGGTCAAAAAAAGCTAAAAGCAAAAAAAAAAAAACAAAAAATCAAAAGCAATAAGATTGCCAAACTGTATACCTCTTCCTGTTCTTACAACCCCTATGTTATTATTCCGGTGTATGCAATAAAATATATTTATTCATTCATATGGACAGTTGGTGTAAAATTAATAAGAGCTCTTCTCCACAGATTCCGCAATTGTGTTAGTGAACTCACCCAAAAAAATGTAATGACGGATCTAAGTGATGTAATAACATCCTATGGAAATAAATATTTTTTGATTTGATTTGATATTATAGTCACTTAAACAGTGCACGTGTTAATCTTGTCCATTATAAATTAATTTAAATTGAAAAAAAAAAACAAAATATGCTGCCTGTCCTTTATATAATAATAATAATATGCAGGCTATATGCATAGACCCGTAATATGTGTTTTCTGTTGTTTTATATTTAAGCTTTTATTTAAAATATTTACTTTGCATTCTTATACACAAGTAAAATTAGAAAATAAGTATGTATATACATTAGTTTCTTCACCTTCATCCAAGTGCATGTGTAATGTGCCTTCTGGCCTTTGTCTTCCCTACAAGTTACCATTCCTAGTTCAAATTACTCTTTTATTTTATTTTATTTACATGAAGGAAGTACAGAAAACAGTACATCAAGCTTAGCTAAGCAATTAAAGGATAGTAATTAGACATAGCACTGCGTCTATAGAACATTTCTTGCAGAGACATGACAAAGAAAAGTAATAAATCGGGGATCCAAACTCTTGGTCATAACTCTACATATTCTTTGAGCTTATCTACCCATTTCTTTGCATAAAAACTAAGAATAAAAATGATACTGCTATTATATTTAAATTGTAAATTATTACATTTTGGTAGACATAACAGTTGTACAAAAAATCAACAAAATTACAATAACATTAACAGAAATGACAAAACATGCCTACTTATTTCTAAAGAAATATCTTCTGGCAGTTCCACAGAAGAGAGAGAGAGAAACTAAAGAGATAAAAATATATATATATTTTAGTCTATTACTTTCACAACAGTTACAAAGCATAGTAGGGGCTAGTGTCTCCATTTAGGCTGAAAGAGCCTGTGCATAAAACATGCACAAATAAACAAGACACATCAATCACATCACACCAATATTATAAATGTGAAAATATATTTGAATGTTTGGATGTTTGTTCCACCTTCGTGCCCTAAGTACTATGAAATTAGGAATGGAGATAGCTTGTAACCTGGATTAACACATAGGATACCTTTCACGGGATAAAGTCTTATTCCCACGGGAAAATCTTACAAACGCGAGCGTAGCCGCGGGCGGACCGCTTGTTAGCTATAATCAATAAACACATTATATTTTTCAATTTTCCTCATAATGCATGTGTACTTAAGTATTTTTAAATATATTCTTTGAAGACATTAGACATATTTATATAATAATGACTATTAATCTTTAAATGATAAATAATAATGTGTTTTATCATAGGTCATTACATAGATAATAGTTTAATCATAACAAAAAAATATTGGCACAATAAAGCAGTGAATGGTTTTTGTTTTAATTAATTAATTAATTGCCAAATCGGTTGCCTTTAATCTAGCATGCAGCTCAGTAACCAGCCATTTTGCAATTTTTGGTGAGTGTTACTATGATGAAATGTCTTGAGTTTATGCTACTAACAATTGAGGAGACAATCCTGGTTGCATCATCAGGTCATTTTTATCATTTTATTGTGTTGTTTTCAGAACTGAACAAGCATGCAAGATTTCAAAGTCGAAAGTTGGGAGGAAGTGGTTCACACACAGCATAATAAAAGCTTGTTAAAATGATAGTTCATGCATTTGAATAATTTGACGATTAAAGCTGCCTATAAGTTCACGCAAAACCTATACTTATCACTTGTTCAGAAAACCACAGTTGTTTAATCTATGGACTAGTTAACTAGTTTGTTTTATGACTTTCGATTGTGCAGCCAATAGTCATAAAAATAATATTGCTTAGGCGTGTCAGCCGGTAGTATAATATGCTTAGACTTAAAAATAAAATCAATCAATCAGCCTATTGCAGTCCACTGCTGGACGTAGGCCTCCCATAACAAACAAACAAGTTATTCTCACATTTGTAATATTATATGAATACCCACAGTTCAAGCTTTGCCTAGTTTGAGATCAGGGCCCCGTTTCACGAAGCAACAATTTACAAGTAACAAGTTACAATTTGATATTCATTGCGTAGCCATTTCGCCTAAACTGTAAGCCCTTATCGTTTTATCTAATCGTCTACGCAATGTACGTCGAATTGTACTTGTAATTTGTAACTTGTAGCTTCGTGAAACGGCCCCCAGATGGTCATATGTAAGATATCCTCAAATATTTATTTCCTGGGTAAAATTTCTATCTAGCAGTAAGGCCGGTTGTCTGTACACATTTTTGATGATTTCAATGTTATGTAGTTGTTTTTTGTATGTTATTTCCTGTGTGCAGTAAGTAAATTACTATTCCATTCCTAACTGACCCACTGTTATGTATACTAAAGTGATAATATAGTGCGACATAATTATAATTATTTATTTCTCAGGTAAACCCAGGCGGCGACGCGACAGACGCAAGCGCGTCGGGGGCGGCGCCTGTGGCGGCAGGGGCGGAAAGGACGGGCGCCGATTCGCTGGCGTCGCCCGGTGGGCGGGGCTGTCTGTCCGCCGCACGCTGCGTGCTCTGCAACGCTGCGCTGGCGCTCGCCGACGGAACGCCGAAGCTCATGGAGTGTCTGCATTCAGCCTGCGAGCCTTGCGTCAAGGCTAAGGTCGAGGAGAAGCTAGCTAGTGCTAATAACAGGGATTTCTTAGGTAAGCAGACACATTTTCACACACCTCCATACACACACATACACCACCTTTAAACCCCTCATTTGCACTTTTGCACAAATTATTCTTGTATAAATACTTCAATTATGTACTTAGTTAGTGTCTTAATTACCCTTATTACTACCTAGTATCTCTAAAATTTTTGTATCTTTTGTCTGAGAGGTGAAGCCAGGAGTTCCATAGCACGGGGTCTACCTAGTTTGGACTCCTGACTCCCACTACTAATAATGTAACTATTGCCTTTAGTATTACCTTCAGCCTCTTGTTTTTGTAAGTAAAATAAATAAATTTATTATTATTATTATTATATTCTGTCTATTCTCTTGTAAACTCATGTATACCTTCTTTAATATTCGACATTCCTTGTCCTTGAAGTGTTGTTTCTTTTTTCGTACCAGAGGCTTTTGCTAAGCAGTGGGATAACATAGGCTAAGGGATAACATAAGATATGTTTGTAAGTTTCCTTCTATGTTATTCTTCCAATAATAGGGGATCGGACTGTTTCTAAATTTATTTACAGTGATTTTTTAAAGTTTCAATATGTCTGTCTTTTTCTCAAACACTTTTCTGTATGGAGAATGTATGCGAGTACTGACTAAGTGACGTCTCTAGTATATATTTGCCTCTCTGTCTAATCTTGAATTTCAAACCCAACTCGGTAAATTTTAAAGTTCGGTAACAAATTCACAAGATTGGATAAATAAAATAAAAAAAGTTGTAAAATACCCTATTGTAAGCCTGAAAGTTCATTACCTAAATGCACCTTAATCTCGAGATTGATACTCGAATAAACGCCAACACGAAAGTCCTAATATTGAACGACTAAGGGCGCATTCCGAATCAGACTTGCAGCGCTGTCAGCGATCAGAAAAGCAGAAAAACGTATGAGTGACAGTAATTTGGAACGCGATTACGGGTGATTTAATCGATTTCAGCGCGTCGCGGAACGCAGGGCAAAACATCGAATTTACACGACAGTATTTTTTATTATTTGAAGTCGTCCGTCCGTGGCTACGCTCGCGTTATGTAAGATTTTTCCGTGGGAATAAATCCATCGATACCTCAAACTATAAGTTAATCGTGAATTAAAAAATATAACCCCCACTTCACGTGTACCAGAGGAACCCTAAAACAGTTGATATTCTTGGTTTAGTAGCATTGTATTTTAAGTAAGGTAAATTAGAATACTCAATAAACTAATTGTAATCTTAATAATAATAATATAGTTTTATTTCAAGTTACTTAGACTCATTTTGTTAATGGAGTTGCCTTGAATCACTCATTCATCATCATTTGTTGCGTTTTTCTAAGAAATCATTTTCATAGGAAAATAGCTTTCACGCTTAAACTACTGAACGAATTTCAATGAAGTTTTGAATGAGGATAGTTTTTACCCTGGAATTAAATTAACACATATGCAGATAAAGAATAGATCTGAAAATGGCGGCGGGTACTTATGGTACGGTTGGCAAAACAAGTTCTCAAAAATCGATTTTTATTTTTCTTACTGACTTTTTTGTTATTAATTATACTTTTTTATTATTATAATTTAAAATGGGACGGGGCGGTTTTATTATTATTAATTAATGATACTAATAATAATGACAAAAAATATTAATGAAATAAATAAGGAGCAAGGGTAAATATAACATGGGATAAGATTAAAATTATTTATTTTACATTATTATGTACGATTTCCGGAAGAACGTCATCAACATCAATGACAATTTTATTTTCATTGTTGGCGAATACTGATTTCTGTCTTTTTTTTTTTGCAGCGTGTACTTAACTGTGTGAGTACTTATGGCTGGTTTACACGTATTAAGTTGTCAAGTAGTAGGCAAATTTTAACTAAATTTTAAGCGACTTAATTTTAAGTAAGTGTTTACACGTCATTTTAGTAGTTAAGCTAAAGAGTTAGCCCAAGATGGACGATCAACAGCGAATTCAAATCTGTAATAAATATAATAATAAAGTATAATAAAATATTTATTTTTTATATTGTTAATATTATATTATTATTTATATTTTTATATTATATTATTATTATTTTAAATGATTAATATTTAATATTAATCATTATTTTTTTTATATATTTTTCTAAAAATATATAAATATATTTTAAAAAATAAACATAAAACAGTCGCACTTAACTTCGTACTTCGCATTTAACTAAAAATTAACTAAATCGTGCCTGTCCAAACGTGTCAAGTGACTGGCCACGCCCACCAACTTACCCGAAAAATAGAATAAGTTCTAATCTACTAATACGCTAAATTTTAACTTGCAACTTACTACTAAATTGGCTGTTTACACGCATTAAGTCGCTTAAAATTTAGTAAAAATTTAGTTAACCACTTGACAACTTAATACGTGTAAACCAGCCATTATAGACAGCGATAGATTGTGAGCGAGTTAGCATGCAAGTGGACTCCATTTTCAGATCTATTCTTTATCTGCATGGGTTATACCAACTTATCTGTGAAATGAACGGCGGCGCTAGTAGTAATACAAAATTACATTTCAACCAATCACGACTTTGCTGCAAGTTGACATTTCCATACTAATCGACGTAGTTCCAATTTTAGCTTTTTCACAGATACTCTGGTAGGTCTGTAGGATATTTTTTACGGGAAAAGTTTTATTCTCACGGGAAAAAGTTCCATAACGCGAGCGTGTAGCCACGGTCGGGCCGCTAGTATTTAATAATCCAACATCCAACTAAGCTAAAAAATCCGGATTAATTTAAAACATATTATGTCTGCATAGATCCGAACGGATGGGGTGATTGGGGTGACCCTAATAGGGAATATGCACATTTTTTTTTTTCAATTCATTAATCGAAATATTTCACATAAAAATATTTTTTTGCAAGAGCTCAGAAAGTTACGAGGCTTCAAAGCTGATTGTTAGACAGAGAGGTCCGACGTGACATGTAAGTCACGCGGGCCATACAACCGCCATAAAAAAATTGTTTTCGTAAGAGGGACAGATATATTTGTTTAATAATGTTGTATGTATCTATCTAGTTAGTTTTTCGATCTATTTCGATTCTGTTTTGACTGTCAGTATTCTATTTTTGTATACTTTAAGATGAATATAATATTTTTTTATGCATATTCCCCATTGCGACTCGAGAAGGATCTTTCGTAGTTCTATCAAGCTTTACTTATATTTGTTTTTCCTTTACACTCAGGGGCGGAGCGAGTCACAATAATGTGTCCAACGTGCCGACTGCCTTGCCAAACCGCAAACATGATCGACCAGCGGTTCGTGCTGGAAAAGATGACGATAGAGCAAGCTGGAGGAAGTGGTAAGTGGCCTTAATTTTATTTTGTATAGGTATATACAGAAAAAGGGTATATACAGGAAAAGTTAAGGCCTGGTTTCCACCAAAGCGGAGAGGATAGGAGATCTTCTTCTTATCGAGTCGATTCGGTGACTATATGGTGGAGGACCAGTACTCCGCCACAGACACGGCTGCGTCCGTGGCATTGTACAGGTCGTCGCGTGTGCAGGTGCTAGGACACGCTGGGCAGGATAATAAATGGGCCATAGTTTGAGGAGAGATGCCACACAGACATTCACTATCTGAGCCATAACCCCACCTTTGCATGTGTGATAAGGTAATCTACATAGTGTCACGTCTAGTACCGATCAGATAGATAGGCCCTCTCTCTCCCGTGAGGCACGTAGTATAATGGTAATTAGTCACGTAGTGTCTACTATATAAGAGTACTGTTATAGTGAATAAAGGAGATTGGTGTACAGAAGAGACTGAGTGATTCATTTGTACCTTTCCTCGGCTACATCCCACGACCATATTACACATGTTTTCTTTACTTCGGCCGACTTGGGTCCGGAGTCTGCTTAAAGACTTCCACGTAGGTTTGAATAACCAATCAGATTTCGTTATTGAAGCTACGCGGAGAGGAGATGTGGAAAGAACGAAATCTGATTGGTTATTCAAACACATCTCTCCTCTCCGCTTTGGTGGAAACCGGGCCTAAGACGATTATTTCGTCATATATGTTTTACGACTTTCGTGGTTGTTCACTAAATTAAAATTGTCACATTTTTCGGGTTAATTACCACGGTCATTGATTTACAACAGGCCTAGATATAGCGCGTCATACAAAAATACACTAGAAACATGGCACCTATTTGAAGGTACGCTGGGATTAAAAAGTGACAAGTGAGCTTGGTGGCATAATTGGTAATGCGCCTGTTTCTGGCCCGGATAGCCAAGGAGATGCAGGTTCGAATCCTGTCCAAGATCGACAAAATTTTTCATTTTTCGCTTTATAAAAAATGTTACAACAATGTATCTTGTCTAATCCTCGCACTAGGATTCCCTGTATCGCAAGGATTAGGCCTTCCACTTAATGCAAACAATTCGATTAATTGTAATACAATACCACAAAAAGTATCACTATAGATAATTTATAAATAATTATTTTTTTAATCTTTGTGTTAGAGGAGTGTGCGTAGTATACTATTAATAGTGTATAAATATATTGAGTGTATGTATGTAAGCGTGTGAGTGTGATAGTTTTAGTATGTCCAATTTATGTTACCTGTATGCACGAGTATACAGTGTGTGCTTTATATCGCGCTAACTAGGTACATTTACTTGATTTCAATCTCACAGTTATTCTAGGGATATGATCAATATCTCGGTGTCGTCGTAGTTAAGAGTCTTTAACCAGTTGCTAATAATTGTTTTGCATTAAAATTTTGTCCGATTTAGTATAGACAATTTTGTATTTATTTTATTATAAAGGTAGGGACCCATATAACCAAAGGACTTTTGTGCAAATTTTGTGCGTATAATAATTATTAGATATTTCGTTAACAGACGTTATCTGTACTAGACCACCGACGCTCTATGTTTATTAATTTGTAGGAGGACAAAACGGCGAGCAGCAGCAATGTAGTAGCTGTGAGGAGACGGAACCGGCGACGTCGTACTGCGTCGACTGCGCAGAGTTCATTTGCGAGTCGTGTGTGCACGCGCATCAAAGGTTCGTCGCTTTTTAACTTAGTAGGTATTTCAAGATGTTCACTTTCTCGAAAATCATGGAAAGTAAGGGTGTGCTCAAGGTGGTCAGGAAAAGACAGTATAATCGAGATCAAGGCTGCTTTTCCACCAGAGATGTGTGAGGATGTGTTTTTCAAGAACCAATAGAATCGCTTCATTTACCTTGCCTCGCTCAGCATAGCTCTGGAGAAGCGAGTCTATTGGTTCTTGAAAAACACATCCCTCGCAACGCATCCTCGCACATCTCTGGTGGACAAGCAGCCTTATTGTAGCGTGCGGCCTCTGTGGTCCGCGCGCTGTTCGTTGTTATTGGCTATGCAGTTTTCGCCGTCTTTTGCATTTATTTATTAATTTTATTTCATACATGCACATGATACAAAACTAAATTTCACCATACAAAATCATATTTTCTGCATTGATTTTAGATGAGACTTAGACCCCGATTAGGGAAGTCACGGGCTAATTCTTATTTTAAAATCCAGCTATCCTTTTCGTTTCGTGCATATTATATTATTTTCCCTATTAGCTAATGATTTGATTCAATGTAACAACCTTTTTCTATACAACTTAAGGTTGAAGATTACTAAAGACCACACAATCAAGACCAAGGACGAGGCGTTGGCAGACCTGCACGCGGCCACGCAAAGCCAGAGGCAGTCGCACGATATGTTCTGTAGAGAACACCCACAGGTAATATTAATTTTGTCTTTATATTTCTATTATGGTCAATTCACGCTGTAACACGCAGTTGGCGTCAGTCAGTTGTGTTTTATATCTTAATAATAAGGTTTGAGGCGGCTTTTGTGGAAAATGGAGACTATGACTGGAGATTACAAATTTGTCAATGTGCTCCGAGAACATTTCATGAAATGATCGAAAATTTCATGATGTGGTCAATTCTACGATATGGCCACGACATATGCATAAGCAATACGGAAACATACGTAAGACTACCCCGGCCAGTAATGTCGCTCGCGTTCGGCGGACGAGCGTTCGCTTATCTTTGTACTGTAGCAGCTGTAGCCACTTTAGCTACAGCTCGCTACTTAATAAAACGCACTGCTTATAAATACTTCTATTGTATTCGATTTTACAACTTTTGCACTGGGAAATAATACTATCGTCCGCACACGACGGCGGACGGCAGGTAAGAACGTCAAAACTCCCCGGCCAAGCTCGTATGAAGTTTCTATCGCTCTCTTTTTAAACTAGATTGTTAAAAAGAGAACGAATGTATTCTAAAAAGAATCACACCGCCAGCACCAAACTACATGGCACATAGACCAACGAGGCCCGATGCTACAGTACCCCCTAACAATACAATGTTATCGAGCTCACTGTCTGTTGCAGGAGCGCCTGACGCTGTTCTGCGAGACGTGCGACCGGCTCACGTGCCGCGACTGCCAGCTGCAGCACCACCGCGACCACAAGTACCAGTTCAGTACCGAGATGGCGCAACAGGTTACTTCATTTACTACTAGGTTTTTAATAAATAGGTTGTTTTGCTGATAAATGATGCATAATGAATAAACGAAAAAATAGTTAAGTTAAAGGTGTAAAGGACTAAAATACAAAAATAAAAACACACACACACACATACACACACAACTAGCCAGCAAAATTTGATTGGATGCAACTTGTCAGCTAGAACCTCTATGAAAATGTTCCGTATTCCGTGTGCTAATAAAAATGACCCAACGGGAGACGCGAGTTCGATCCCCACCACGTACCTATGTGTTTTCGAATTTCGAATTCATATGTACGTTTATTCGACGCTCTTACGGTGAAGGAAAACATCGTGATGAAACCTGCACACTCCTGCGAAGAAATTCAAAGGTTGTGTGTGAAGTCGACCAACCCGTACTGGGCCAGCGTGGTCGACTAAGGCTTAATCGCCCTAATTCAGGGTAGGGTCGAGCCCCTCGGTGGGGACGTATATGAGCTGTTGATAACGTACAGCGCCTTTATTTTTGTTCACTGTTTTGTAATAATGCTATACATTTATAGATATTCTTTGACGTCGTAAATCTGGCGTGGTAGTTCAGGTACAAAGTACAACTTTTGTTCTAGAAGTTTCAAAAAATCTCGTTATTTAGTTAAAAAATCCGAATTAAATCTTATAGTGGTTTTGTTTTGTGCCCAGGCGCGCACGAACATCTCGGGCTTACTGTCCGAAGTGAGCTACAAGCGCGTGCTGCTGGACTCCGCCATGAAGGTGATCCAGGACCGGCAGCATCTCATCGCCGAGAAGAAGAAGGCTTTAGTGCACGAGATCACGCAGACCGTCGTCAAGTTAGTATAAAAAAACAACGGCCCGTTACAGTCCACTGCTGGCCTATGAGCCTCCTCCACTCAAGTGTTTGGTTTTGCCATAATCTCCACGCTTGGCAGGCGGGTTGGAGATCGCAGATTAAAAGGTTACTGTATCAGAGAGCGCTGCTGCCCGTTCCCTGTTCAATGTGTAGTCCCTAAGTCGCCTCTTACGACACTCAAGCGTGGAGATTATGGGAAAACCCTCCACTTAAGTGGAGGAGGCTCATGGTCCAGCAGTAGACTGTAACGGGCCGTTGATGATGTTGTTGATCACGTTTTCAATCCTCATAACTCAGTAATTTTTTTTAATTACCAAAAATTGACTCGACAAAAAAAATCTATATATTTATCGAAACTGCTCACAAAATTTCACTAGAATCGGTTGAGAATTACGACCTGTAGAAGAGAACAAACGAGACGCTTCGCGCTCGCTCGGTCAATAAGTCCCCACAAAGGGCTCGAGCCTACCCTGAATTAGGGCAATTAGGCCGATTCCCGGTGGGGACACTGTCAAGCAAAAATCTCTTTGTGAGACTTTCCCCAGTTCGGTTAGAACACTGCAGGCTGAATCACCTGATTGTCCAAAAAGAAAGATGATTCCGTGCTTCGGAAGGCACGTTAAGCCGTTCGTCTCGGCTACTATCTAGTCGTTACACGAGCCATGTCAGTGGCTTTTGGCGGCTCTATAACACTGACCAGGGTTTGTGAGGTCGGTTGTCGACCTAAAGCACGGTCGCCGTAAATGCGTTACGTAAATATATTGCCGTCCCACTCCTACAGATCCAATGCCCGAGTGGGACGGCAATATATTTACGCAGGAGTAACAGAGACAGGTAATAACAGGTCAACGTACGAAATTCTTTCTGCTCGGCGACCGTGCTTTAACAACCCACACTCTTAACGACTCAAAAACATTATCTTTTATCCTCCACAGGCTAACCAACGCAATAAACACGCGCGGCAAACAGCTAGTGCTGCGGCTGAACGAAGTGTGCGACACTAAGCTGCGCACTTTGAACGAAAAACGCGACGCTTTGACGCAACTAGCGGCGGTTACCGACCATTGTGTGGAGTTTGTACAGGCGTGCCTCGACGAAGGATCCGATACGGCGTTATTGTACTCCAAACGAGCTGTCACTGCTCATTTACAGGTGAGAGACTCATTTTTACAGGTCAGAGACTCACTTTTACAGGTCGAGACTGGCTTTTACAGACCACATACTATTTTTACAGGTAAGTCCTACTTTTACGAGACTTACATAGACAGGTCTTCGGTAGTAATAAATCATAATATTTTTATTTCACTCTTCTTTTTTTAAGTTATATCTTTTTTTCTTTTCTAAAGAATGTATTTAATTTACCTTAAATGTGTGTTAATATTAATTCATCATAATCACCAGTGTCTAAAAATCTTCATGCCATCATAGTCGCTTGCCTACCATTTACCTCTACGAATAAGGAAGCTATAGAAGTCGCATTCCGTTCAAAAATAGCCCCACGCAAAGGGCAACAAAGAAGGCGGGGTTTAAAAAGGGCAACACACGCGCTAGTTAGTCTGTCACGCACTGTATGACGGACTGCCGCTTCCGATAAAAAACAAAAATACAATATAATTCAGACAAATATAGGTAATAAAATGACCTCCGGTGAGGTAAAATGGTGCAGGAGGCCCAAAAGGCCAGCAATAAAGAAACTGGGGTAACAAATCACAAGTAAATACATTTATTTTCAGTATTCTAAATACTTGACATAAAATAATGATGGATGGGATTATGCAAGCAATAGTCAGCCAATGTCTACGGCTTATATTAAGGTATAATGTCATAATACTTATATCCTACAGCTTCGACATCGAAAAATGATTTGTAAAAATCTTAATTCGAATAAAAAATTTTGACTTTGACTTAAATAATCTCCATAATAAGTATTACTTAAATAATCTTGAATAGAAACTGTTATTTTCTGTTAGTTACCATTTTGAAATTATATTGATTGTGCTGCATTATTATTAATATAATATGAAGAAGTTTTCTCTATAACCCAAAGTGAAAGACGATGTAAGTAAACCATACATCTGAAGTTGCCAATTTTCTTTGTTATTTTCTTTTAAAAGGCACAAGGCCAAGTCTTCTATACTAGTGGCTCTGTGAGCTGTAGACCTCGCGAGTCGCTGTATATCTCTTTATATTTGACGGAGAACCGTTGCCAGCAGGATCGCACATGGTGTATGGATCCCCTAAATAATGTAATCTCTCCTTAGTTCAGGCTTGTATTTCAACGTTAGTAAAATCACAACTCGAAAATAACAATTGATTGGCAAGATTTTAATGGATACAAAATACAATACGAAAACGTGAGGAGTTTGACACAGAGTAA
The DNA here is from genome assembly GCA_951230895.1 of Carpatolechia fugitivella. Lineage (NCBI taxonomy): Eukaryota > Metazoa > Arthropoda > Insecta > Lepidoptera > Gelechiidae > Carpatolechia > Carpatolechia fugitivella. Next base: position 15,881,357 of record OX579654.1, on the reverse strand, counting down.
TGGCCTCTTCTCAAAAACAAGCACACAATCACACATTTAAATAATATATATAAGATTATTTTAGTAAATAATGACAAAGTAATCTCTTTATATTTGACGGAGAACCGTTGCCAGCAGGATCGCACATGGTGGATGGATCTCCGAAATAATGTAGTCTCTCCTTAGTTCAGGCTTGTATTTTAACGTTAGTAAAATCACAACTCGAAAATAACAAATGATTGGCAAGTTTTAATGGATACAAAATACAATATGAAAATGCAAAAGTACGATAATTTTTAATTTGACTTGTTCTATCACACTTAATGCATTACACATCCACTGCACAAGTGACGCGATCCAATCACCGTTATCCGTTATGCCGTGAACCAATCACCGCGCTTGTCGGAATATGACGTGACGCGTGAACGCATCCAATTGGCCCGTCTACAGTGACGTTTCTCGTGTAAGTACTCGAGATTTGGGGCCATATTTTTCTTGGGTTTTGTTTACAATTACACTTCCATAGCTTCCTTATTCGTAGATTTACGTACATTATCTTCCCGGGCTTTCAATTCGTATTCCAAATAAAACTCATAAAAAAAATCAAAAAGAACGAATGAGAATTAAATGAATGTAGTGATCATCCCCATGTCTTCATCATCATCATTGTTGTCTCAAAAATGAATCGCGTTCGCGTAGCATAATATAGCTAGCATCCATTTCATTATTAATTCCAGCGTTTTACTCTTCTCAATTTAAACATCACTGTCATCAATGGGGGATTTGCCGACAGACAATTTTTAAAAAATAGTTCATAAAACTTCTGTAGATGGCGTTGACAATTCGTGGATCCAAAGAAATCCGGCGAGTCACCCAGGGCCATAAAAGGATTAAAAAATAAGTATCCACGAAGTACACCTGGCTCCATCTATCGATTAATTAGAATTTTTTTTTTTTTTTAAAGAGCTGTCAGAAAACCCCTCATTAAGTTGCTTCCCATGAACAGTCTGCTACAAACGCTTTTTCCTATCATAACCTCTGTGTTTTCACATAATATTCCTCTTAAACTCAAGCCCGGAACTCTCTTGCAGCGTAATTTCAAGAACTTGGATCTCTTTGGGCTTTTAGAAGACGCAAAGAACATTGACAGATCAGTAATCGGTCGTGAGGATACTGTAGATTGCCAGGTACAACTGTTCAGCTTAAGACGTGCATGATATTATTAGGGCTATGTCATTCTTCTTCACCGTGTAAGGTCGACAACCGACCTCACAAACCCCAGTGTCAGTGTTATAGAGCCGCCAAAGGCCACTGACTTGGCTCGTGTAACGACTGGATAGTAGCCGGCCGGGACCAACGGCTTAACGTGCCTTCCGAAGCACGGAATCATCTTTCTTTTCGGACAATCTGGTGATTCAGCCTGCAATGTCCTAACCAAACTAGGGAAAGTTTCACAAAGAGATTTGCTTGACAGTGTCCCCACCGGGAATCGAACCCGAAACCTCCGTAATCGGCGTCGAAATCTCGACCACTCGGCCACGGAGGCTGGAAAACTGAGAAATGAAGATGAGCTGGCTGGATCTGTAAAATTTTCATCAACTGCTTAATAACATTTCCATCCGTCCAATGATTATTAAAAACTAGCGGCCCGCGGCTACGCTCGCGACTATATGATTGGCACTTTTTTTTTAAAACAAACCATTTAATGTAGTAAATACAGAAATATACGAGGGCTGATTGATAAGTTTCCGAAACGACAAAGAAAAACTTTAAAAATCTATTTAAAATAAATTTATTTCTCAACGTAGTTTCCTTCTACCTCGATGCATTTAGTCCAGCGCTTCTCCAATGCCGTTACACCAGTTTGATAAAATGTTTTCTCCAACCCCTCAAAATACTCGTCCACGGCAACAATGACTTCTTCATTTGATGAAAATCTCTGGCCACCTAACCATTTCTTCAGGTTTGGGAATAAGTGGAAGTCACACGGGGCTAGATCCGGGGAATAGGGTGGATGCGGTAGCAATTCGAACCGCAATTCATGGAGTTTGGCGACTGCAACCATTGACGTGTGTGCAGGTGCGTTGTCATGGTGGAACAAAACTTTTTTCTTGGCCAAATGTGGTCGTTTTTTCTGGATTTCTTCACTTAATTTTTGCAGCAAGCTTGCGTAGTACTCTCCATTTATTGTTTTTCCTTTTTGCAGATAATCCACTAAAATAATCCCTCGAGCATCCCAAAAAACAGTCGCCATCACTTTGCCGGCCGACAAAACCGTTTTTGCTTTCTTCGGCGCAGGTCTTCCGCTCTCAGTCCACTGCTTAGATTGTTCTTTTGTCTCGGGAGTATAATGATGTATCCAGGTTTCATCGACTGTTACATAACGCCGCGAAAACTCGTTAGGATCTCGGTTAAACTGCGCCAAACACTCCGATGAATCGTCCACTCGACGTTGCTTTTGGTCAACAGTGAGCAAACGCGGCACCCATCGCGCGCAAAGCTTTTTCATTCCCAAATGTTGGTGCAAAATATTAAAAACGCGTTCAGATGAAATGCTCACCATCTCTGCTATCTCTCGCAACTTCAAGCGCCGTTCAATACAATTTTGTGAATTTTTTTGATCATGTCCGGATTCGTGACTTCATTTGGACGGCCAGACCTGTGGGCGTCTTCGCAGCTCTGTCTTCCACGTTTAAAATCAGTTACCCAGGTGTGAATTGTACTCAATGCAGGAGCAGAATTACCTAAAACACTGTCTAGCTTGGTTTTAATCTGGGTTGCTGTTTTCTGTTTTAAAACGTAAAACTTTATCACCGCACGAATTTCGTTTCTTTCCATTGTAAAGAAAATTTACGACAGAGAAAGTTCTACGTCCTATCAAACAAATTCCACCAGTTCGATTAAATTCAAATTTGGCGTTCTATTTTCAAAAAGATGCCAAAATATAATGTAATATTTTTTTTTTGCGTATAATTTTTTTAAGTTCGTCGTTTCGGCCAGTTATCAATCAGCCCAGGTATATATATACACTCACCGGCACATCTAACCGCCCACCCTTCATTTCAGGGAATACTCGTGATTCTTTATAATTCTATTAGTTACAGCTGATGTTAGTTAAAAAGTAGTTAATTTAACGTTTATTTAAGTGTGTTTAATTTATCGTAAAATTATCAATAAATCATTTGTAATGTATGGGCGGTACATGGGTACATGGGTACATGGGTGGGCGGTTAGATGTGCCGGTGATTATATAAGGTATATAAAAAAATTAAACTTACACTATACAGATAGACGACAATATTATTGCTGTGGGGAAACATTGATTTCACCGTGCACCTCAATATTTTATTAAAATCCATCGTGTTTTCTTACAGAGGATCAAGAGCCGGCGCGCTGATATACCCAACCCCGAGATTCCTGTTAGGATCAGCCTCGCTTTGGACCCCCTACCGGACTTACTTAAAGGTAGGCCCAGCTAAATGTTAGAAATAAACAATGGTGTCGATTCGGCATACGCCTAACTAAACTAAACTTAGTCCAGTAGTCTACGTGACCATGGAGCGTGTAACCGTTCCGAAATATCGAGGTAACAATATTAAATATAACCGTGGTAACAAACCCGCAAATTGTGAGAATGTTAGTGTAGTGAACAACCACGAAAATCTTAAAACATATAAACTTAGTCCTGTCACTTTGTATCATTTTTAATTGAAAAGGGACCGAAGATCATCGGTTTTGGTTTTGTCTTTGACTTCACGACTAACCCTATGCGTGCACTAGCGACTTTTGTCTCTCGAGATACTATGTGCCTCTCTTTCGCACTCTAGTAAACTTGACGAGAGAGACATACTGTCGCCGCGACAATAGTTTATTCGTCATGGTGTTAGGTAGGCACTAAAACAAGACTAAATTTGAAAGTTGGTCTTGAAGTCATAGACAAAAACAAAACCGATGATCTTCAGTCCCTTTTCAATTAAAAATGATAGAAAGTGACAGGACTAATTTTAGTTTAGTTTAGTTGGGCGTATGCCGAATCGACACCAACGTTGTACACTATCTATCAGGGTTCGAGGATATATATCAATGGATATATATCATGATATATATCCGATATATATCAAATGACGTTTTGTGATATATCAATACAAACATTGCTAAAAAAATTGTTATTGTAAAGTAAATTTTTGCAATTTGCTACTGTGTATTTCTACATCCCACATACATACTCCGTAATAGTAAGTTTTAATCCTTAAATGGGCATCTCACCGGCGATTGATTGATTGATTAATGGCTTCAATCACGTCAGTGCAATACACGAAAAATTCCGTCATGAAAACTTTTTTTTTTGTGTTTATTCAATTTTATTTTATTTTACCATTTATTGAACACAATAGATGACAAAAATACAATTACATTTGAAAAAATGACACAACAGGCCTGCTTATTGCTAAAGAAATATCTTCCAGCAGACCTACACCATTCTATAGTTTTATTACAATTGACAAAGTGCAGAAACGATTTTAGTTCATTATAGTGTATTGTATTAAATAAATTTTGTATTTATAGAATATAACTGTTTATTAAATGATGATTTTTATCATAAATAAATCAATAAAAACATTAAAGTGTATTTTTTCAAATTTATTTGGTTTATAAAAGACATGCAAACAGTAAACATAAATAATACAACAAAGGCTGCCATACGAAATGCATATATATCAATTTTTTTATATATATCGGATATATATCATAAAGCGCAAGTCATACAGAGCGGGAGCGGCGCGGTCCGGGGCCGGGACAAGCGGGACGACGCTATGTCGCGCCATAGCACTGTCCCGCTTTCCCGGCCCCGGACCGCCCCCGGCACGGCTCTGTGTGACTTGGGCTTAAATATCCGATATTTTGATATTTATAATAAATATCGGATATTTTCGAACCCTGCTATCTATGCAATGGATGGTTCTAAATCACACGTAAATACCAAGCATTTCATAATCTTGAATGACTTTTTATAAAAACATAATTAATAAAAAAATATATATGCTCCATGTTCTTTTAAAGATTCTTATTAATTTATTCTTATATTTTCTGTACTGCGAAGAGTTTGTGGGGCGTAGTGATACTTCTTCTGGTAAGCGTACGAGTTCTTGACCCCGTGAGGACTTTACACTACGAAATAATAGAGGGGATATCCTTTGCACTTTTACGTATATTTCCTTGTTGAAGCTAACATTAGACTGAACTCCAAAAACATAAAAGGAGCGCGATCGAATAATATGAATGCCTTTCAAAAATATAGAAATAACCAGTAACATAGAGAAAATTGTATGAAAAAAGGTTCGAACGCGACAGTAAATTAATTAAATTAATTTAAATTTGAGATCTATTCCTGTCACTCTTATAAATATAAAGGTTCGAACGCGACAGTAAATTAATTTAAATTTGAGATCTATTACTGTCACTCTTATAAATATATAGTTTTTTGTTAGTATCTATCTTCGATACTGTGCCCGCAACTCATGCTTGTACACAAAATTTATGTTATTGACTATTGGTATTCCTAATAAACAAATATATTAAATTAATTTATTTAAATATATTAATTTATTTAAATATATTAATTTATTTAAGTATAACTGTTTATTAGAAAATTTTAAAATTTAAACTTAGCTTTCATACAATCCGCCATTCTTGTATCCTTTTTCTTAGAAAAACGAACCAATCGACTAGAATACAATGTGTTCTTATTTTAAACGTATTTCGTTTCAGTCCTGTCCACAATCGGCGCGATCGTGGTAGACGGGAAGGTAGACGGCGGGGGGAGCGCGGGGGGCGGCGCCCTGGGCCCGTACCACCCCCCCGCGCCCGCCGCGCCCCCGCAGCCCCCGCAGCCCCCGCAGCCCGCGCACGCGCTCGTGCCGCTCCACCAACACAACCAACACAACCATCACCACCACCAGGTACCATTGGCATCCAGCGAAGCTGTGACTGTATCAGATACAAAAGGCGTAAAAATAGTTTTTATGCAAATGCAAAAAGACTTCATTAAACAAAAGAGAACTTAATTTCAATATAAAATACTTCATTTGAACAAAAAATATTTTATTACAAGTAAAAATACTACAGTTAAACAAAAATTACTTCATTTTAAGAAAATAATATTTTGTTTCATCATTAATACCTATTTCATTTCAACAAATAATATTAACTCTTTGTCAAACTGCAATAGCTTCGGTGCTATATCCCGCCAGGAACATGGACACTGATGTTTTTTTAAATTAAAGAATAGGTTTAAAAAAGTTTTTTGAATTAATAAGTATAATCAATAAGTACATTCATTTTCGTTCTCACAACGTCGCTTAATATGAATATCATATTCTTGAGGCACTTTTAATATTTATGTATCATAAATGCATATTGAATAAGGTTTATTCCACCTTCCATTGACTTCAGCTTGCTACCACCATGACACACTTTGCGTTTCAAATTTCATCCTCCAGCCAAACACTCATCCTGCGGTGTTGCCAGCTCACATTTCACTAATTTAACCAGTTTGGCATTGTTATTATCTGTAACCAATTGTTCCATGTCTTTAGACCATGGCGCGGTATCAGGTTGGTGAGAATTATCGTTCGTTGTCGTAGTATACTTGCATGATCTAGAAGGCATGAGTTTTCTAAAACTATACCTTTTTTCTGTTATTTATGGCACTAGTTTGACTTTGTGCCAGTGTCAAGTAATATAGGTAAGGCAAGAAAAATAAACGCGATCAATAATACTGTAGCCTAAAGTGTAAGACAAGGCGCTGGTTCGGGATTAGGTCTTTTAAATTGTTTAATTTAGTGGACTGTATATTTTACGCGGGGGTGTGATCGAAGTGAGGGTGTATACTGACGAACTGATTCATGATCAGCACTACAAAGACGATATCTTTGTTGATGAAAAATTCTCCATACCAAATTCACACAATCATAGAACTTAGTCGTGAAACCTTTATTGTTAGTTCAATATCATTTAAAACTTAATAGAACATTTAATTACATTTCAGATGAAGACGGTAAGTAATTACTAACCTTGAACTTCGCGAACAATTTGTTAAATTATTAGGCTAATGCAAATAGTTTTTAGTTTAGTTTCATTGCCAGTAATGAATTACATATTATAAAAAACAAAATGCATAATGCAGAACAATCTCACACCTAAGGATGCCGAAGACCGGGCAAAGTGGAGAAGATTAAGTAGGAAAGCGGACCCCAGCACTAGGCCGGGAAACGCTAGGATGAAGAAGAAGAAAATGCACCAGCTATATATACTATATTAATACTATGCCAGAATATAAAATCCTATCCTCCTATAAAACCTATCTCAGTAATAGGGGATTTTCTGACAGCTCTCTAAAAAATAAAAATAATAGTTCCAATTAAGACGATAGATGGCGCCAGGTGTACTTCGTGGATTCTTTTTTTTAAATCCTTTTATGGTGACTCGCCGGATTTCTTCGGATCCACGAATCGTCAACGCCGTGTATTGAAGATTTATGAACTATTTTTTTTTTAATTGACTGTCGGAGAGTCCCCCATTAACCTTACTTTTTTCAATTTTATAGTTGAGGAATATCAAGGTTGTTAAAAGACAGAATTTGAAGCCACGTTCTGTTACTCAGAGTGTATATTATATCTTACCGTAGATTGTGAACCCCGTTAGTTTATAATCTAACTCGCGATATTATAAACTTACGGAAAATTGTGAACTGAACTGAGACCAACCGTTTACAATTTAACGTATTATTTTTCGTTAGTTTATAATCTATCGATGTCATTGTCATGTCATGTATTTTTTAGCCAATCCAATCATTTGTTACTCCCCCCGCCGTAATGGAGGTCTCAAACCCCGATACAAACGCACCACTCGCGCGCTCTTTCAGTTCCATTACTGAAGATTTGCGTTGCGTCCGACGGTTTAGCAACTCGGTATGGAGAGTTATTTTATTAAATTAAATTTCAAATATATCTGGAATGTTCTATTGTTTTTTTTTCATCATCATCAACAGCTCATTTACGTCCCCACCCGAGAGGCTCGAGCCTAACCTGAATTAGAGCGATTAGGCCTTAGTCGACCACGCTGGCCCAGTGCGAGTTGGTCGACTTCACACACAACCTTTGAATTTCTTCTGGAGTCTGCAGGTTTCATCACGATGTTTTCTGAGCGTCGTTTTTTAGCTAGCATAATGAGGCTGATTCTCACCGTCACGCTCTAATTCTTAATTTAAGTTCGTTCGTCCTTTTCACCTTTTAAAGATTAAAAAGAGACAGGCGGTGGCCATCCTAATATTAGAGCTGTCAAACATCGAATTTGAACCTTATCGCCGCGGTGGTTGCACAATTTTAGAGAGCACTTAAAACATGCGATACTCTTTACGCCGTAATTTTAGGTTATCGTTCATTCAAAATAATATCATTCGTTCATCTGAATTACATTGGTCAAAAAACGAAAATGATAGCTGGATTTTAAAATTAGAATTAGAGCATGACTTCCCGAATCGGGGCCATTAACCCTAGATACTCAATCCATCTAATTTCGTTCTAAAGATTCAACGATTCGGTATGGAGATTTTTTCTTATTTTTTAGCCGACTCAATCATTTATTCAACCCGTCGTTATGAAGGTCCCAAGTCCTGATACAAACGCACGCCTCGCGCGCTCTCTCAGTTCACGCTCTACTAATGGTTTGCGTTGCGTTCGACGATTTAGTGATTCGGTATGGAGATTTTTTCTATATTTTTGTTTATTTTGTGCCTAAACTGGGCTAACTTTTCTACCTTAACCTTAACTGGACTTTCATTTTCTTCTTCGGTCACAAACTAGCGCTAACTTTTTCAAATAAAAAACGAAATACTATCATTTCATGATGTTAAAATTACTAAAACATTAAATTATTTTCAAATATGTCTGGAATGTTCTAATGATACTGAGGTCTCTCTTCTATACCTATAAATGTCAACTTTTGGGTATCTTTAGTAAATATGCATACTATGTAATGTCCTTCTCTTTGTTAGCTAAGTAGAAAGGTTTTTATCGGAAAGAAAATCTATTTTAAAATTGAGTTATTTATGTACTTTGTTCAATTAATATTACACCTGACGATTCTTGTTTTAAAGCTCTAAATTGTAATTTTAAACAATTTTGCACAATTATTTTGATCGATTTTAAAAACTTAAAACCGTTTACTCGCCCTAAAATTAGGTTAGGTCATTCATTAAAAAAAAACAGTCATCTACATTACTCAGGAAAAAGAAAAAGATTTTTTTTTAGGTTTAGAGCATTATTGCAGGGATGTTGAATATATGTGTAGCATGTCTTTATTTTACTAGCACAACATATTAAACATTTTATAATTATATTTTAGATCTATGTGTTATAATTAATATTTTCATGTTCTTTGTTTAGTTAAAATCGTACTAGAGTTAATTTCTTTTTGTAGAGGTCGGTAAACATATTGAACAATTGACATCTTCACTTTATCGTATCTGTTGTTGTCTGTTGTCTGTATAATTTATTTTTTTATTATTATTATTATTGTTATTAGATTATTTTGTGTACAGCAATTACATATCTAATTCTTGTTCTTCCAGTCGTACGTTCAGTCGATGTCAAACGCGGCAGCCAATCAGGCGGCGGCTGGATTCCTTCAGAGCATGCAGGGCGTACAGATGCGCGCGCGACACCAAACGCCGCTACGACACGCGCACGTCACGTCTACTACCCACCCACACAACTTGCATGGTGAGCTACACATACACGCACACACAAATAGACAATAAAAAGTACACTGTTAGACATTTTTTGCCCAAATGACAGTCGGCATAAAGTTAATACCACCTTAGATGTCTTATTTGGTAAACAAACCACTCACCTCGACAAAATCTCAAGTTTACGTGATAATCACACTATAGAACTAGCCCAAAATATTAATACACCTGAAACAAACACTTATCAAGCATTCACTCACAAATTTAATCATCGAAAACCTAAGTTTTTCGCAAAATTATCAATAAATCGCTCTAACCTCAAACCATATCTCTACATTATCTTTGGATTTTAGAGATGAGGTATATCACGCACTCATACACAATTCAATTATTTAATCGGAATAGACAAAGGGCGTATTCCGAGTCAGACTTTCAGCGCCGCCAGCGATCACAAAAGCAAAAAAACGTATGAGTTTTGACAGCTGACAGTAATTCGGAACGCGATTACGGGTGCTTTAATCGATTTCAGCGCGTCTCGGAACGCAGGGTAGTTGAATCTTTAAAAATATAAGTAGACAGAGAAAAATAGATTACACAAATAAGTGGTCAGACGTGACGTCTCTATCCATTGCAATTAAAAAATGTATGTTAAATGTTATAATGAATGAATCACGGGCGCGTTCCGATACGCGCTTAAGTGTCTTTCGAATCAAACAGTCAGCGCCGTCAGCGATCAGATTGTATGGGTTTCGCCTGCTGACAGTAATTCGGTACGCGCTTTGAGTGCGCTAAAATCGACTTCTGCGCGTCTCGGAACGCAAGGCACATCGATTCCTTTATTTGCGCGACCGCTTATATCAGGGCTGCCAGGTGAAAAGTTTAAATAATATAATCGTCTTTTTATTACCATTATATTTTTATTAATTTACCTAGTTTATATTCATTCATACTCACTCATTCATTCATTTTTTTTTTTTTTTTTTTTTCTTTTCATTTCATTTCATTTCACTCATATTTATTTTTAGGTCATTCATAGGTCAATCAATCAATCGTTCAATTGCTTGCTACAGCAATTGACGTGTTTTACGGAAATAGGACATAATTTAAGGGAAATCTATGGCCTACGACAATAAATAGTTTTTTTATTTATTTTATTTGCAATGCCACCAAAAATGGCAGTAAAAAAATTGTCGCTGGCAACACTGCGTTCAGTGGTCAAATGGTCATTCGTTTCTTACGCTTCGGTTCGGATGTCTGTCGTGTGTTACGGGTTCTTTTGTCTCGACTCGATCGAAGTCGAATAACGTGCGCGCGCACTTCTAGCAAGTCGCACTCACGCGCCGCGCCGCTCGCCCCGAGTAGAGTCAACTCGAGTTGGCTACCATTTCAACTCGACCTACTCTAGACAAAGCGAGCCCATCGCTACAATAAATACGTCAATGATGACAAATTAGAGTAAGAGATATACGAAGTAGGATATTCCGAAATGCTTATAATCACCAATTACAATTAATCACCAATTCAATTACATTCAATTAAATCAATGAAATCTATTATTTGGAAGCACTATTTTGTGTCTATGGTTACCTGATCGCCATGTTTGTTTACCAAATAAGACACCCAAGGTGATACTAACTTTAGGGTGTTCTAATTTTTATAATGTATATGTCACCGTAAGATTGTGAACGCCGTCAGATTATAATCTTACTCGCGATATTATAAACTTACTTAAAATTGTGAATTGACACCAACCACTTACAATTTAACGTATTATTTCCCTTCAGTTTGTAATACGTCAAATTGTGAACTGATTAAAAATTGGCATGCGACGGAATGCACCTTGCACGCTGATTGGTTAAACGTTTGACGTGTCCAGCGCGGCTATTCTTGGCTGTCATCTGTAGTCATTGAAGTGCTCAGAGAGTCTGGCAAGATGACGTAATTAAAGGTATTTTTGAAGAAGGCGGGAGTGGCCCTTCTGTAAACTTTTTATTTTGCGCCTCCTCTTAGCTCTTTATGTCTCTTCTTCCTAGGCATGAGCGAGATGAACCTGCGCGGGCTGTTGACCCCGGCGCGCGCGCAGCGGCCGCAGCAGCAGGGCATTCACCCCGCACAGGGCATTCACCCTGCGCAGCAAGCCATGCAGCAAGTCTACCAGCAGAGTGAGTACTGTAACGTTGGCCATACCGCATACGTCCGTCTTTGTACTGCCGTCCGATTTCTAAAAGACGGTTAAGTTAAAGTTGACTTGGAAGTTTTTTTTTGTGGTGGTTGTTTGAAGTTGGTACGACAGAACTCATTGAAGGCTGATTGCCACGGTACGCTCTAACGTTTTAGTGCCTACTTCATGTAACTCATTATTCACTTGCCCTGGTCCCATCATTTGGGGTCGGCGCAGTATGTTTTCTTCCTCCATACGCCCCTATCAGCCGTCATTCAACACTCACATCCCTCCTGCACATATCATCTTTTACACAATCCATCCATCTTTTCTTTGGTCGTCCTCTCCCAACATATCCATCCACATTCAAATTAAATACCTTTTTTCCTACGTAACATTCATTTCTCATACCAGGTAAGGTTTGTGGGGGTTACGATCCAGGTGTTACAGTAAAACCAGTACTCCTCCGATAGATGTTCCGAGGGTGGGCGTTGACAGGCCCAGCTGACCGGGGGGAGAACAACCGTGTGATGGAAACCCGGAAACTCTCGAAGCAGAAGGCGTGGGGAGGCACTGGTGGCCTGCGCGATGCTCGGATGAGCTAGCTGGTGATTAGCGACTACTATTGCCATAGTAGTCGCTAAGCTGGTTTCTCCTGGGTAGTCGCGGGGTCCCTGGAGTCATCTCATGCCAGAAGCGGAGACCACAGGGGACAGACCTCACACAACTCACCTACCGAGGGAGTACGCGGGAAGCTGGGCTGATGCGACGCTATCGTGAAAGGAGTAACCATCACAAGTGGGATTATGGGTGAAATAGTTCTTATATATAGAACTCGCAGACGTCCCCCACCATACATACCTGGGCTGATTGATAACTGGCTGAAACGACGAAAAACGACATTGGAAGGCTCTGACGACAAAGGTCACTACTACATTTTTAAAGTGTACAAAATTCCTGACAGTTTGAGCCCTAATTCAATTCAGAGCCCTAGCTCAAACTGTCAGGAATTTTGTACACTTTAAAAAAGTAGTAGTGACCTTTGTTGGTGGTTTTTTAGCAACTACTCAGCGCGCGATAATTTCAGACTGCTGCAAATCTGGATAAATACCATCTAGGTGGACGCAAACAACATGCCAAAAAAGCAAGTTTACCGCAATTATGTCTATTTCGAATGTAACATATGACTGGCGTAATGTAGATTGTGAGGTCGACAACCGACACCGGTCAAAGTTATGGAACTGCTAATGGATGTTTTCCTTTTAGTTCTACAAAGGCCTGCTATGTGCCGCTGGGTTCCACTTTTGTCAAATCTAAAAAAACACACCAAAACAGTTTTACATATTTGTTTTTAATCATTTTATGTAATTAATAAAGTTTAGTAGTAAATGTAATAAAAAAATATACTCACCGGCACATCTAACCGCCCACCCTTGTATTTCGGGTTAATTTTAAACTACGCTTTTTGTTATACATTACAATTTGTTTATTGATAATTTTACGATAAATTAAACACAATTAAATAAACGTTAAATTAACTACTTTTTTAAGTAACATCAGGGGGCCGTTTCACGAAGCTACAAGTTACAAATTACAAGTACAATTCGATGTACATTGCGTAGACAGTGAGTTTAAAACGATAAGGCCTTACAGTTTAGACGAATTAACTACGCAATGAATATCAAATTGTAACTTGTTACTAGTAAATTGTTGCTTCGTGAAACGGGGCCCAGCTGTAATTAATAGAATTATAAAGAATCACGAGTATTCCCTGAAATGAAGGGTGGGCGGTTAGTTGTGCCGGTGAGTATATAAAGTTTTTAATTTTTGATAGCTTATGTCAAGAAGAAAACCAACAGGGTTTACTTGACCTTAAAATTTGTGTCGCGGCAGCGTTGTCATCACGCTGGCTTAAATAGTCTACCCAGAGCCGTACACCTGAATAATAAAGAAACTTGCTGCGATACTCCGTACCCAGGGCCATCAAATTGTATAATAAAAAAACTTATGTAATCACACAGTCATAGCCACACTTATTAATAAACCCATGTTAATTCCAGTGATGGGCACATACGTAAGCAACGCGTACTCGGGCGCGCTGGCGGGGGCTGGCGGGCGGCACCCGCGCACCCCCTCCCCCGCGCCGCCGCTCTACCCCCCGCAGCCCCCCCCGCACAACAAGCACGCCAAGTGGCACATCCCGCAACAACACTACAACGGTGAGATAGTCTACTGTCACTAATTTCGTATTTTTAATTATTAATTTATTTATTCAAGGAAAGGATACAAAAATTACTTTTCATTACTCATACTCTGAAAGCAGTTCGGAAGTTGCCTGAAGAGCGGATTGAAGGTAATACTTTTCAGCCCGGAGGGAGAATCACTTTCAACTGACAGCTGTCATTCATTCATTCATTTTCATTCATTCTGGCAAATTATTAAAAAAAAAACTGGTTCTAATTTCACGTTTCTATTGAACTATGTCCCATCTTTCTATACAGCCACTCAATTACAGCGCAATGTTAAGGCGGGGTTATGTGGAAATAGCGCCCATAGTCACTACTTTGACGATCAAATACCAGCACTTCTATTGATTTTATAAATGTAAAAATATATATGCTAACAGAATATATCCTTAATTAAATTTTAAATCGAGTAGAATTTTTAAATACATTATAATAATTTAGAAATAAAAAGCACAAGTTTTTAAACAAAAGCAGCAAAAAAAATTTTTTACGTCCTAGATCTCGTAACTTAAAGTGATAACCATAGTTTTTTTTCGTAAATATAACTTGCCAATTACTGACTTAGATTTTAAATCGATCACATTTTTCATAAACTCTGCCATTTTCTGTTAATAAGCAAAAGAGTTCAAGAAAAACGAGTTTTTCGCACGATTCCTGCGCGGTGTCGGACGTAACCACCGTGAAGCATCGCACGCTAATATGAACGTTATTTCAGTAATGCGTCGGTTGAACTTTCAACTAAACCGCGTTGAGTTGCTAATTTTTGCAATAACCCGGCCTTAAATTAAGTTTAGTATTAATTAAAGAATATATTTTTTTTAAATGACTTTATTATAATTAACTTTCAACTATTTCTTTAAAATAAAATAGATTTGGGCAAAATATTTAACATTTTTCAATGATGGAAATTAAAAACTATCACTCAAAAGCTGGCCGGCACGGCCACAGCAAAAAGTAAAAAATAGGCGGGAAAGCAACAATCCGATTATCATTTGTTTCTCGAGTTGTAGGGTTTTGTTTACAATGAGTTCATCTGATTCAGATGTGGAAGTCACTCATTTTTCTTTAGCTAATTCGTGTTTTTATTTTTACTATCCTTGTATTCGTAATGAAAAGCACAGTGTTTACCTCTGGTTAAAGACTTATTTAGTGCCTCGAACTATTAGGGCCCTCGCTACGCTCAGGCCCCAAACCCTGTCTCGGCGCTAAATAAGTTACTTTCACCCCTCGTATAACAATGCACTATATTATCTAAGCCGTACTACAGAAACCACTTGATGAGGTACGGCGAGATCACCTTACTCAGTACAATATTACACAATTCTCCCAATCCAAATTATTAATGAACTAAAAAAGTAGGTAGTACTATATAAATTATAATCGTAATTGTTCGTAATCGGTTTCCTTAGCCCACACGGTATAAGACATTTCTTTACTATACAATATTTGTTTTGTATATACTATTACACAGATGACCCGCGGTATTAACATTTCCAACATCTAGCAAAATTTTCAACAACCGGAAACAGGAATCGGCTTTAACATTTTCAACATCTATCTGGATTTTCTATATTTTAAACACCTGGATGGTGAATTTGAATTTTTAACACCTGAGGATTTTTCCACGCTTTACCTGAATTTTCAATGTTTTCAACACCTAGCTGGATTTTCAACTCCTAATCAGAATAAAAGCTCTCTTAGCCACAGTATACTCTATGCCCAACCCAAAAAATAATGAAATATTCTTGTTTCAGGAGTAATGGAACCAATAGCGGCTAGCAGCGCAGCCGGAGACAACTTCAAGATAACGCTCAGCAAGCAGACTCCTCGACAACCCTCGCTCGTCACCTCCACCAACCCCAAGACTCCCAGCCCCAGCTTACACGTGAGTATCAATGATCTAAATTTTTAACATTTTGGACACCTAGCTGAGTTTTCAATATCTTTCATTACTTTTTCAACACCTAGCTTGTTTTCAACATATTTTTTTATTTTCAACAACTAGCTGAATCACTCGTCAACATTTACGAGACGGAGCTGATTTTTGTAATCAAATACATCTAAGTTAATTAAAATAGGCGTCGTCATCACTATAAAAAAAAACTCGTAAAATATTATTAATTCAAAAACTACAATGGTTTGTCAACTAATGACACCATCAAGAGTCGTTATCGGTTGCAAAAAAGACAGTACTAAGACAAAAAGTAAAAAACTAGTCTAACGCCGTATTTTCTATAGTAAAATTTAGTTACAGGGCGGCGTCCCAATGGAGCTAGACAAAGTTTGCGCGGAGTCCGTTCAAGACCTAATGGCCACTATCGCCAAACTGGACTCGAACGGGGTACAAGTGGTAGCGGAGAGCGAACCTGCGCCCTCGCCCGCGCCTACCGTGCACAGCTCGACGGACACGCAGCACGGTACGCAACTATCTTGATCTTTAAAAAACTTTAATTTTTACAGTGTATTTCACTTGAGTGTTCATATTCAAACACTAGAAAGATATTAAATATTTTTAGATTCATAGAAAACAACCCAAAACGTAAACCTTCCGACGGGACTTGAACCCACGACCTTCGGCCTATACGCAGCCAACGTGCTTACCAACTACACCACGGAGGGCATAGTGGCAGCGCCGAAATTCGTTCTTGCTTATTTTCTATGAAGTTATGACGTCACCATTATAGGCAACCACTTGGCGCGTTATAGTGTGTTTTATCTTGATCTTGTCTATCTACACGCTACGTAATAAAAATGAAATATTCATTCATATTAGCTTCACTTGTGAACAGCTGGGCAGATTATGCTAACTCGAATAAGTTTTTCTAAATCAAGACAGTTCAACGTCGGTTGGCTGGTTTTAAATATTTTTGATTTAAGAATAAGAAAACATTATGCAAAACAGTTACAAAATGAAACCCCTTGGGGGAATTTTTAACGGACCTAAAGGCGCGGACTTGTCGGCGGGGATTGTGTGACGTCATGTTAACTACGTGAAAGCCAAAGTTATGGTTATTAATGATGCAAACACTTGTACTTGTTTCACATAATTTATATTTGAATGAACCCGACCGGTTTCCGGGACATTACCCCTGAAGCGAAAGCGAAACCGGTCGGGTTCATTCAAATATAAATTATGTGGAACAAGTACAAGTGTTTGCATCATTAATAATACTATGGACTTCCACCAAATGCCGACAATCGCAAGTATAAATTACCAAAGATATGGGTTTTCGCCGAATAAAATGTCTTTGTAAATCCCCACTAGAAGGATAACTCGTCCTCGCTTAAAAACTTGTTACTACAAGTTACAAAAAGTATGTTAACATCATCTCAGCCGGGTGACGTCCACTGCTGAACGTAGGCCTCCCCCATAGGTTTCCCCCGTGAACGGTCCTGCGCTACTTGCATCCCCCGGCGCCCAGCAACCTTCACCAAGTCATCTGTCACCTTGTGGGAGGCGTCCAACACAACGCCTTCCGGCCCGCGCAAGCCAGGAGAGAACCTTTCTTCCCCATCGGTTATCAGTTCGTCGAGCTATATGGCCTGCCCATTACTTCAACTTGCTTATCCTGAAAGCTATGTCGATGGCCTTGGTCTTTCTACGTACCTCATAATTAAAAACAAAAAAAACTACCCTGAGCATGTTAACATACAGGCTTTTAATCCACAGTAAAAGCCCTGCCAGTAGTCGCCCTGACAACCGCCACAGGAGGCGCCAGCGATCCGAACGAGGACTGGTGCGCAGTCTGTATGGACGGAGGCGAGCTCATGTGCTGCGATAAGTGCCCCAAGGTGTTCCACCAGTACTGCCACATACCCACCATAGACAAACTGCCCGAGTGAGTAAGGTCCCTTTCAATAGAACGCGGCTATAATGTAAACAAGACAATCTTTTGACACTAACTTTCCAAAAACAAACAAGACTTTGATGAGTAAAAAATTAATATGGCAGTTTTACAAATTATTAAAAGTTTTGTCGTCCGAGTATTTTTTATTAAATTAACTATCATAAAGAAGTTAATAGGGGGCGAAATGATTGTAAGAAGAATGTATGGTCCCTTGAAATGTGAATATGATCAGGATTGATACTCAAATGTAAGTACTCGTAATTACGGAGTAATCGTGTTTAAATTGGTTTGTTTACATTATTGCCGGATTCTATTGAAAGGGACTGTACATAGCCACATACCCATCTTAGACAAACTGCCCGAGTGAGTAGCAATATTATGGATAAACTACCTATATATAGGATCTCACATTTAGATGGGTCAGTATGGGTAACTCTGAAACTATAAGACATCGAAAGATCTGTACTATTTTTTTTTACATCCATGAATGCAGTTTTCCTTGCCACTAAAATCGATCGGACATCGTTCCTTAGAACAGATTTTTCTTGTCTTATAGTTTCAGAGTTACCGATACTGTAAGCCCTTCCACTAATAATTTTATTTTAACAAAAGAAATGTGTTTATTTATTATTTAGGTAGAAGGGATCGGGCAAGTTATGTCCCAATGACCACTGCGACCCGAGGTGGATCTACGAGGAGGGATCAAAAAGTAGTGAGAATGAAATAGAATATAATGACTATTGATAACTTAATAATTTATTTTTCTACATAGTTTCCGAGTCTCTACACACCGAGTCCAGCGCTTTTCCAAGGCTTCAATCCCTTTAAAAAAAAGTTTTGTCTTGGTCCTGCAAAAAGCTCTCCACGGCATCCATCACCTCGTTATCGTCTTCGTACCTGTTTCCCCTTAAGTATTCTTTCAATTTGGGGAACAGATAAAAATAGCTAGGCGCCAGATCTGGTGAATAAGGGGGGTGGTCAACCAATTCGAAGCCAGCTTGCTGAATGGCAGCCATCGCAACTGCCGACCTGTGCGCGGGTGCGTTGTCGTGATGAAACAGCACGCCCCTTCGAAGTTTCCCTCTCCTTTTCTCTTTGATGGCGTTCCTCAACTTGGGAATTAAAGCTGCATAATATTGGCCTGTAATAGTGGTTCCACGCTCCAGGTAATCAATCAACAATATCCCTTCTGAGTCCCAAAATATTGAGGCCATAACCTTGCCAGCCGATGCCACGGCACGACACTTCTTCGGGGTCGGTGATGATGGCCGTTTCCATTGCGAAGATTGCTGTTTTGTCTCAGGATCAAAATGATGGACCCATGTTTCGTCCATTGTTACGAAACGAGACAAAAAGTTCTCAGAATCTTCTTGAAACTTGTCCAACAATATCTTCGAAATGTCAAGTCGATTTTGTTTCTGACAGTCGGTTAACATTCTCGGCACCCATCTTGCGGAAACTTTTCTCATATTTAAAGATTGTTTCAATATGGATTGAATACTTCCATATGAAATGCCCGTTTCTTGAATTAAGTATCGGATGGTAACTCTTCGATCGCTCAATACAATTTTCTCGACTTTCGCAACATTTTCTTGGGTGACTGACGTCGATGGACGGCCGCAACGATGTTCGTCTTCCGTGCTCGTTCTCCCTACTCGAGATTGAGAAGCCCACCTTGCGACAGTAGAATACGGCGGAGCAGACTCTCCTAATGTTGCCTCCAAATCGCAATGAATCTCTTGAAGTCGTTAACTTTTTAAAACAGGTATTTAATAACGGCTCGCACTTCGTTATTTTCGAGAACACGTTCCGACACGAAGCAAACAAATGAGTACATTCAGAAAAAAACAAAAGAGAATCGAAGATTTTTTTTTCTTTAATATTACAAATATGTATCTGAGCTATGCCTGCCAGTATTTTGTTTTTTTCTTACTAAGGAGTATGTCGTTCTCACTACTTTTTGATCCCTCCTCGTATGTCAAATGTGTTTATTACCTCTTATCAGAACCTATTTGGCTCCGTAGCCTAGGTGGTCGACGCACAGGGTCGCGGGTTCGAATCCCGCCCAGGGTAAACATTCGTGTGATGAACACTTGTGTTTGCCTTGTGTCTGGTTGTTGTTTGTCTATATAAGTATGTATTTATCTCTTCATGTAATATGAATCAGCTGTCTGGTACCCATAGTACAAGCTCTGCTTAGTTTGGGATCAGACGGCCGTGTGTGAAGTTGTCCCCACATATTTATTTATTTCTTTATTTTCCAGCGAAACGGAAACCTGGCAATGTCTCCTATGCGTGAACTTCGCTGAACTACCTCCCGAAGAGCCAAGCGGACCGGGAGGGTCAGGGTCGTTGACCCCGCGACAGAGCAAGATCATAGAGAGGGTCACACTGGAGCTGTATTGCCAGTACGAGCCCAGCCTGCCGTTCAGAGAGGCCGTGCCGCTCGAGAACGTACATTACCACTCTAAGGTAGGTCGGGCTTAGTGCAGATCTCTTCTAGCCAACCTGAAGCAAAGGCTGACGGACGGTTAAATAAATGAAACAGGCCTCGATTCTTGAAGTCATACTCTAATTCTAATTTTAAAATCCAGCTATCATTTTCGTTTTTATGACCAATGAAAGAGAGGTGATGAACTCAGATGAACGAATGATATTAATTTGAACGAATGATAACCTAAAATAAGGGCATAGCTGTCAGAGAGATTTTCGCTTGTTAAAACAATAAATAAGTGCTCTCTAAAATTGTGCAATCGACGCGGCCATAAGGTTCAAATTCGATATTTGACAGCTCTAATATTTGGATGGCCATCTCCTGTTCTTTTTCAATCCTTAAAAGGTGAAAAGGACGGACGAACCTAAATAAAGAATTAGATCGTGACAGTGAGAATTAGCCTCAATATGGTGTTAACTTCAATTTGTAATAATATCCTTTTTTACTGGCAACAAGGAAGCCAGAAATACTGCCTTATTTCTATATTGAATTTTAACAAGACTTGAATTGTAAAATGTTTCTTATAATATATATATATTCAATTTTAATCTTATAACATTTGTCATCATCATGTTGTATCATGTCTTATAATTCAAGTCTTGTCTGTTTTTTCAAAAGGCGCCATTCTTATTCAATAAGGAACCTTATTGCCTTTTTATCCCGCTACGTGACATATGGAGTCACCATCAGTATCGTCTTTTAGAGTCAATAAAATTAATGATCAACTTTCACAACCAATTTTTAATGCTAGTTTTGGCCGCGTTCTTGAACTGCCTAACACGTAAACTTCTTTGTAGCGTGTATTCCGTCGTTCCCAGATCTCCCGCCCCATGTGCCTGGACATGATCCGCATGAAGCTGCAGCCACTATCCAGCTCCCGCTACACGCACCCCGCCCAGTTCGTGGCCGACTGCCGCCTCATGTTCCGCAACGCCTACCACTACAACCCGGTGAGTGGCGCCCCCTACAGCTCACACGCACCCCGCCCAGTTCGTGGCCGACTGCCGCCTCATGTTCCGCAACGCCTACCACTACAACCCGGTGAGTGGCGCCCCCTACAGCTCACACGCACCCCGCACAGTTCGTGGCCGACTGCCGCCTCATGTTCCGCAACGCCTACCACTACAACCCGGTGAGTGGCGCCCCCTACAGCTCACACGCACCCCGCCCAGTTCGTGGCCGACTGCCGCCTCATGTTCCGCAACGCCTACCACTACAACCCGGTGAGTGGCGCCCCCTACAGCTCACACGCACCCCGCCCAGTTCGTGGCCGACTGCCGCCTCATGTTCCGCAACGCCTACCACTACAACCCGGTGAGTGGCGCCCCCTACAGCTCACACGCACCCCGCACAGTTCGTGGCCGACTGCCGCCTCATGTTCCGCAACGCCTACCACTACAACCCGGTGAGTGGCGCCCCCTACAGCTCACACGCACCCCGCCCAGTTCGTGGCCGACTGCCGCCTCATGTTCCGCAACGCCTACCACTACAACCCGGTGAGTGGCGCCCCCTACAGCTCACACGCACCCCGCCCAGTTCGTGGCCGACTGCCGCCTCATGTTCCGCAACGCCTACCACTACAACCCGGTGAGTGGCGCCCCCTACAGCTCACACGCACCCCGCCCAGTTCGTGGCCGACTGCCGCCTCATGTTCCGCAACGCCTACCACTACAACCCGGTGAGTGGCGCCCCCTACAGCTCACACGCACCCCGCCCAGTTCGTGGCCGACTGCCGCCTAATGTTCCGCAACGCCTACCACTACAACCCGGTGAGTGGCGCCCCCTACAGCTCACACGCACCCCGCCCAGTTCGTGGCCGACTGCCGCCTCATGTTCCGCAACGCCTACCACTACAACCCGGTGAGTGGCGCCCCCTACAGCTCACACGCACCCCGCCCAGTTCGTGGCCGACTGCCGCCTCATGTTCCGCAACGCCTACCACTACAACCCGGTTAGTGGCGCCCCCTACAGCTCACACGCACCCCGCCCAGTTCGTGGCCGACTGCCGCCTCATGTTCCGCAACGCCTACCACTACAACCCGGTGAGTGGCGCCCCCTACAGCTCACACGCACCCCGCCCAGTTCGTGGCCGACTGCCGCCTCATGTTCCGCAACGCCTACCACTACAACCCGGTGAGTGGCGCCCCCTACAGCTCACACGCACCCCGCCCAGTTCGTGGCCGACTGCCGCCTCATGTTCCGCAACGCCTACCACTACAACCCGGTGAGTGGCGCCCCCTACAGCTCACACGCACCCCGCCCAGTTCGTGGCCGACTGCCGCCTCATGTTCCGCAACGCCTACCACTACAACCCGGTTAGTGGCGCCCCCTACAGCTCACACGCACCCCGCCCAGTTCGTGGCCGACTGCCGCCTCATGTTCCGCAACGCCTACTACAACCCGGTACTATCATAATATATTTTTGCGTGGTAGGTCGTTCAACCCTTAAAAAGGAACAACTTCATCTTCTTTCGTGTTCAGTTTCATACTGAGCTACCACCAGAGAGATTTTGCGTCATTTATCTAACGCTGTAATAATATATTTCTTGTTTAGAGAGCCAACATTAAACAAAACTTTTTAAATAACAAAAATCACTATGTATCCACAGCCGGACTCCCAAATCTTCAAAGACGCGAAACGTCTAGAAGACTTCTTCGACGCTCAACTACAGAAATGGATGCCCGAGTTCGCCTACTGGAGCGGCGAGGGAGACCCGCCCAACAAGCGCGCGAGGCACGAATGACAGGCACTCGACCCGGCTCACACACAGCCCCCCGCGCCCCCGGCCTTCTCACCCGCCGCAGTGGGACCAGGGGGGCCAAACCCCCCCATGTTCGTAGAATACACTTACGAACAATACTCGGATATTGTGCATTCGCATAGATAGAGTATTGAACTTTTAATGTGGTTCGTGAAGCAATAAGTAATGTTATCATTAGTTAAAGTCTGGTGCAAAAGGCCATAGCATTCTAAAGCTTTGAGATTTGATATTAACCATGGTATAGTATTTGCTACGCCACGCTGGTATTTGCATTTCGATCGAGATTAAAGGATGGCGTCATGAAAAGTCTCGGACCAAGATGAAACCTGCACACTCCTGCGAAGAAATTCAAAGGTTGTGTTTGAAGTCGACCAACCCGCTCTAGGCCAGCGTGATCGACTAAGGCCTCATCGCAATTCAGGGTAGGCTTGAGCCGTTGAGCTGTTGATGATGATGATGAAAAACTTATTCATAGAAGTAAAATGCATCGTAAGGCTCTCAGTGAGGACGTATATGAGTATTGAAATGCATTACAATTTAAAATAAAAATTTCATGGTCTTGTGCGAACTTCACTCGAATCTTATATGGATTACTGTTTTTATCTATGTTCAAACAAATACGAGATTTGAATTAAGTTGGCACGGACTCTTGTTATTCGCTATATACGCTCGGGTAATATATTTAAATAATAGTAACACTCCATTGATTTTGAATGTGGATGGATGTGTTGGGAGAAGACGACCAAAGAAAAGATGAATGGATTGTGTGAAAGATAATATGTTCAGGAAGGATGTGAGTGTTGAAATGACGGCTCATAGGGATGAATGGAGGAAGAAAACATACTGCGCCGACCCCAAATGATGGGACCAGGGGGCCGTTTCACGAAGCTACAAGTTACAGGTACAATTCGACTACATTGCGTAGACAATGAGATAAAACGGTAAAAGCTAACAGTTTAAGCGAATTGGCTACGCAATGAATATCAAATTGTAACTTGTTACTTGTAAATTATTGCTTCGTGAAACGGGACCCAGGGCAAGCGAATGATGAATAGTAACACTCCTACTTGACCTAGTTATCACGGGAAGAGAATACATGGCGTAGCATATTTATATCATGGGATTCTCATACTCGCTTCGGCTTTTATCAAGGTACGCAGTTGTAACGTTTTGGGACACTTCGCCCAAGTTTCGAGCGCGTTGTTTCTAAATAGTGCGAACTTTATACTCTATGGTCTCTTACAACCAACAGCGCTCGTTATTTTAAAATTGACTTTCATTATACAACGTGTCCACAAATTCTATACATACTCGAAATATAACTGGTTTGTGTTTACAACTGACTGTGAAAATGAATGTGTTATACAGTAAAAGGGGCAATGCAATACCATTAAAAAAAACAGATGAATTACGGTTTTCGTCACGTAAAAAGGACACAGGACAAACACATCCTTTTCGTCCAGAGTTCTTTTTATATGACACTAGTTATACTCAATAATAGCTTCAAGGCCAGTTTAAACAACCTTACAACCTACACAATATGATACAAGTCAACTGATGACATTTGAAACATTTTATGCATTGATAAGATTATACAATAATATGTCGATTTTGTAGCTGTAAGCTTTACAGTTCCTTTTAAAATAATGCGACTTGCAACTTCATTTTGTATGAACGATTGAGGAATTGTGTTAAAGACGGATTGTATTAAGTAAGTAAGTAAGTAAAAACACTTTATTGCACACAAAAGGAATATAAAACAATAAAACAAAAACATATAGCATAAACATATAGTATTAATGTATGGCCTAGTTATTATATTATAACAGTTTATAAAGGACATCTGAAACGTTCATACAATGGTTGCAAATTCGCGGTCACAATCTTAGTTTTCCTTGTTATATTGATATTACTTAAATTAGTGTCAATTTTGGCTATCACATACCTGAACTAAGTATAAAGACAGGTCTAAAATATGAATGTCCTTTTCTTGTCACATGAGGTAGCTGGTATTTTCTACCTCTGACAGGAAATATAGTGCGACATAAATGCGTAGAAATAATAATAATATTAAAATATTCATTATCAATAGCAACACCAGATAAACGGACAGTGATTGGTAGCCAACCACACAAAATGCCAATGATTGGCTTAGAAATAACCAGTGTTGCCAATGAAATCCGTACAGCGCCATATTATTATCATGTAATTATTTTTATAATAAAACAGTGCTACCAAGAAAAAGTGTTTTATACATTGACGGTGTTATAAGTTTTACTGGTCCGTCGAATTACCTATTTCAAAGGGCTCATTTTTATTATTAAACGATTCGTGATTTACAATTTTTTTTTAAACGGAAGCTCACGAATTTAAAAACTGGGTTATGGGGTTATTTTTTATTATTTGGAAGCTAGTTTGATCGCCCTTACTTAGCTGTATTTGATGATCTATCTACCAACCCTGCGTTCCGAGACGCGCTGAAATCGATTAATGCCGGGTGCATAATCGCGTTCCGTATCACTGTCAGCAGGCAAATGTTTGCTTTTCTGATCGCTGACAGCGCTAAAAGTCTGATTCGGAATGCACCCCAAGTAACTAGCTGTCAGAAATTTTATTTTATTGTAACTAGTTGCACGTCTAGACAATACCCACGTTTTAAAATGTTCACATAGAAATAAGTTTTTAGGGAATAAGAAAACGCTCCTAACAGAACTATATGTTTGTTGTGCTCTTTCTAATGCCACTACATAATACACTTCTCATAAAAAAAAATCGAAACACCTTGCAAGTTTATGTTTTGTTAGGAATAACAGAAAAATGTGTATATTTAGGAATATATTATGTCAAATGTCGTTATAGTTGGGTTATTATAGGATGAGTTCTGACAGCTTCAAAATTCTTCATACTACGTTAACAACTTTTTTATAATATTCAGTTTAATAATAGCTAATTAAAAATAAAGTAACTTCACCTCTCATTTTATCATTAAACAGTATGTAATTTTACTTAATAAATAAACGAGATAATATTAAAAAGTTTTTAAAATTTTAATCTGTCAGAACCCATCTTACAGTAACCCAAGTATAGTGATAAGTATGAGGTTTTCAAATCCTATGTGATCATTCATTACTCACTCGACATTTGACATTATACACATTTTTCTGTTATTCCTTACAAAACACAAACTTGCAAGGTGTTTCGTTTTTTTTTTTATGAGAAGTATATTATAGTATAATTAAGAGAAGCAATTATGTCTTCATTATATGCTTATTATTTTAGTTAAGTAAATAGACCTATCTTTAGTTTAAGTTTGTGTTAGCCAAAATTGCCCGTATAGCTAGTAAAGTTTAAATTGAACCTATAGTACTACAGTACTGGTTATTGTTAGTGTTTTCCATTATGAAATTAGTGCACTAAGCTCATATAGATATTTAATGTACCTATAAAGTATGCCGTGTTGGTTCAAAATGAGCACTTTAATATATTTTCACATTGAATTTTCACCTTAGGTATAGAGCGTCGGTGGTCTAGGTGGTCCGGACCGCTGCCTCCCCTCCGGGAGATGCGGGTTCGATCCCCACCACGTACAAAGTCAAAAGTCAATTTTTTTTATTCGAATTAAGATTTTTACAAATCATTTTTCGACGTCAAAGCTAACATGGATGGCACCAATGTGTTTTCGAATTTAGAATTCATACACGCGTAAAGATTCTAGATATTGTATTTATTTTGAGATTGTCATAAAAATAAGAAACGCGTGTAGGCTCTAGCACGACAGCATCGAGATTTGCAAACAAAAAAAAGAACAATTCGCAATAGGGAATCGGGCTACTTCTTTTTTATTTTATAAATCCAAATTTCTTAGTTGCTGCTATCGAACACTAAAATAATTTTTGCTCTATCTTTAAAATTGACCGAGTTATAAAGGTTTGACAGAGAGGCACATACCCACTTGTGACGTCATTTGTTAGTAACGCCATATAATCTCCATACAAAAAATCGTTTTTGTAAGAGACAGACATATTGAAACTTTAAAAAATCACTGTAAATTAGTTTTTCAACCGATTCTGGTTTTTTCTTCGCGAATCGTCTGCTACTAATCTATATTTTAAAAATAATTCATAAAATATGGTGAACAGTCCGATCCCCTATTGCAAGTAATTGAAATTGAAAAAATAGAATTGCCAAAACGCTCAATCTTCCTTCAGTCTTCTGTAGCCCTAATCAATCGCCCTAATTTAGGAAGCCCTATTGTTACCTCTCGGTGGGGTAGAATGCGTACTATTGTAGTTTGAAGTAATGTATGTTTGTGCCGTAATATTTCGTTGCTGCTCATTTTGAACCACAAAACTTATTTCATGAATCAAGTGATTACAATATGAATGAAATATAATATTATCATTTTATTGCAAGTACGTACTTTCAACCGGCGCCGATAACCATAATGCTACAAAATATTCAAGTGTGACTCTGGTGGGACCACGGATTTTTTTTGTCCTACCGGTGGGACAAAGAAGTAGGACCACGGATCCGGCTGGAAAATGAAGAACAATATCGTAAGAAAAACTTGCAAATTGTGCGTGAAGTGAGAAAACAATTTCGTGTTAGTAAAATAACGAAAAACCTCTCTTGTGTTGGCAAACTAATGGACCAAAAAGTTTCCACATTAAAAAAAGAAACTTCATACAAGTTGATCAACCAATTTCAACGGACCGAATCAATTTGTATGAAAATAATTAAAAAACAAACTACATGAAAAGTTATTTGTCTTATGTACCACTCGCGACATTTTTCTTATTTTTTCTAACACTTTTGTATAGCTTAAACATACGTCATAAGGAATGTGTCACTTTGAAAATAATAAAATAAGTATTATGTACCCATTTACCTCACTTCATCCAATCACTTGAATCATGACATACTTTTTATTACTTAATTATTATTAAACTAGTTTATAAAAAAAATAATGTTGTGAGAATAGAAACGTCAAAATCATGTATTTTTACTGTCGTCTTGAAGTAATCTCTGTGATATTGAGTTTTTGGTCAGTATGGATTCGTTGCTAATGTCTACCGAGCGATATTATGGACCACGTATTGGTGTTTCCGACGATAAGGTTGTCTTAAATATTGTTATATTTAAAACAAAACAAAAAATCAGCTTTCCATCGATAAAGCTTGTTTAGTATAGACTATTACTACTACGTTTTTATCAACGAGTCTCAAAACAAGCAATAAAAAAATGCTTGATAAGATCTTATTTTCTCACTTGTGAGTAAACTGGGCGAAGACAATTTAACGATCGGTAGACATTAGCAAAAATCCGTCATTTGCTGATGTGATTGTTAGACGGGTAACACCCCAGCCTCTCAAGTTGATCATTAACACGATTTTCTTTTATAAACAGCGACCGGAAAGAACGAAACGAATAACTTCCTTAAAAGACAAAGTTTTGTACCAAAAAACGCACATTTGTTATTTAATCTGGACGTTATATTAAAGGCGTGCGTAGCGTTAGGCGGACGACTAAGCGCGTCGTTCAACTTACTTTGTTTAAGGTTAAACATCAGCTGCAGTGGCGCCACCAATTAAAATACTATATCATTTAATTATTGTCAGTGCTTTCGCTCGAAATTATTATGTGTTTAACGGCAATAGAAGGGTTATAAATATATTTTAGCCACTTTTTATTTGTGGCCACTTTTAACAGTTACGACTTACATAACTTATTGATTATATTTAGGACTATAAAACAATAACTAAAATATATTTGTAACCCTTCTATTGTCGTTAAACACATAGTAATTTCGATCGAAGTCACTGATAATAAGTAAATTATTTATTTCAATTGGTGGCGCCACTGCATCTGATGTTTAACCTCAATAGTTAAATGTTGAACCATGTAAGAGAATACCAGGCGCAGTATATTATTATACCATGTGTTGAACTACCCAACATAAGTAGAAATGATCCGTCGCAGTCGTTCACTTAACGCTGCGCACGCCCTCTAAAAGGGCTATGTTTTCTCTAAGTGAATTCTTACAGTCGTCGCTGATTTTAAAAACACGTGTGTTAGCGAAATTGTCGCATCAAATATACTTATTTATTATACCGACTTATCTGTACATCATGATATACAATTCCATCATAGTTTTTGTGGTGGATATTTATCTTTTTTTTATATTTAGTTCTAACTTTATTTTTAAGTAAATAGATTTTGATATAAATCAATTTTGAAGTTTCGTGGAAAGAATGTTGAAGTACGTAGCAAATTTATGATTTGGCGGTTATAACGATGTCGACGAACGATCGTGGTGTCCGAAACTAAGACAGCGTAACTATAGAAAAAAGTAATTTACATCATGTTTTGGTATTGTTGTCTCAATTATTTTGTTTTTATGTGTTTTTATAAATATTGCGTCTGAAATTTAAATCGCTGGCATCTCAAAATTAATTAAATACTTTACATCACACTTTTTGCTCTCTGAATATTTCGGATTCTAAAATTATAATGTTAACGACAGCGGAGTTGCACTAGGTTTTATTTTTATTATTTAATTGATTTATTTGTATAACGCAGGATATTTTTAAGATAATCTCCAATAAGTATTGTCTATCATATTAGAAATAAATACTATTTTATTCCAGTTTTGTTGTTTGTATTTTACTTATTCCTGACCATTTATTTATTTTTTTCGTACTAAAAAGTAGAAAAGTTTAGTCATGGCAACCTCGCCTTGCCTGGCAACGACTTATAACTACATCAGCCATACATTGGATAAGATTTGAAAGTGAAAGAAAGAAGTCTAAAACTGAAAACTACAAACAGAAAATATGAACAACGGAATTTTTTGAAGTGAAGTGTCTAAAGGGAAAAAATATATATATTCGGCTGAAGGACTAGTTTCCAGTCCAGGAAACATTACAAAAAAAATGGCAACGGCTCATGCATGTCATCACAGACTACTTACCCTGCGTTCCGAGACACGCTGAAATCAATATTAAAGTACCCGTAATCGCGTTCCGAATCACTGTCAGCCATACATTTTTTTGCTTTTCTGATCGCTGACATCGCTGAAAGTCTGATTCGGAATGCGCCCTAGAACCATGTCATCGAACTTTTGACAGGCCGCCGGTCGTGTCGTGGGCGTAGGCGTAAACGTCAGATCAGAATCACGTCAGAAGCACAGGTCAGAAGAAAAACAAGTGAGTGAGCGAGTTCTCAATACTTTAAATTATTTAGCATTTGTTTGCTATCAGTTTTGTTTTTGTTATCAGTAGAGCACAAGTTTTCAAGCATAGCTCATGTGTTTTGTTGACGCTAAATAAACTAACAGAAACTATAAATAATCAAGAAAAATCCTCTGACCGGCCGTCTTAACCGGTTGATAACAGGGTGAGTGAACTTTTTTTTAGGTTATTGACCTGCCGAAAATATTTAGCAAACTTTACTAATAATACCTATCAATCAATCAATTTAGTTCATACTGTAGATTATTAGGTATTTATAAACACATAGGTAAGTAGGTATATTTTATTCTGACTTCTCAAAGTAAAATAGGTAAGTAAGTAAATAGGTTTTTCATTTATAGTAAAGGAATATAATATCTGAATATGTGACCGATAATTTCTTATCGTTTGAATGGTCAATAAGTAAATAGTAAATATTAATATGTAGATAGGTATATAATGCAGTGTAATAGGTAATGTGCATTCCCCTCATTGATAAGTAGTGGAGAGTATAAGTGATATCGTTATGAGTTATCTATCTATTATAAGTACTGGTGCTGGTTATTATGGTATTATTCATAGAATATATTTAAAAAAATGTATTTACCGCTATAGTTGGGTATAGGATGAGTTCTGACAACTTCAAAATTTTTCATACAATATAACAACTTTTTTTAATAATATTCAGTTTAAAAACCATAATAGCTAATATATTAAAAAAAAGTAACTTCAAATCAATCAATAAACGAAATATTAAGTTTTTAATATTTTAATCTGTCAGAGCTCATCCTATAGTAAGTAACCCAAGTATGTCTCTTACATCTTTACGTTTTTTAGTGCAAATAACTTAAAATAACTAGTTTTGCTTGAACTGTATAATATAAATACTCAAGTTGCAGACACTTTGATTAAGTATTTATTATGAATTA
Organism: Carpatolechia fugitivella; assembly: GCA_951230895.1. Classification (NCBI taxonomy): domain Eukaryota; kingdom Metazoa; phylum Arthropoda; class Insecta; order Lepidoptera; family Gelechiidae; genus Carpatolechia; species Carpatolechia fugitivella. Next base: position 15,849,961 of record OX579654.1, on the reverse strand, counting down.
GGTCAACAACGAGTTATCTCTTACTATGTTAACATTATTATCTACTTATTTATAATTTATAACTAACTGTAACTTATTGACCTTACTACAACCCACACAAACAACCTCCGCGGCTGAGCGGTAGTGTGGTCGCCACTATTATGGAGTTCAAATCCCGGTGGGGACACTATCAAACAAAAATCTCTATGAAAGACATTCTCCAATGTGGTAAAGGCATTGCAAGCTGAATAACCCGAATTTTCGAAAAAAAAATGAAGATGTTGATTCCGTGCTTCGGAAGGCACGTTGATCCCTAAACTGCCATACAAACAGTTCTATGCCTACTCCAGAGTTCCACGGATTTGGATCGGAAGTAGTGCGAAACAACTCTTACGTGAACCGTGTCAGTGGCCTGTGGCGGCTCTATAACACTAACACCTGGAGTATAGTATTCTGTGCTAACACCAGCCCCCGCTGCATGACGACCGTAGATAAAATAAACCGCGCGACATAAAACGTAACCGCCAATAGTAACGTAGGTTTTATCTTCGTGCGACATAAGCTTGGATACTATTGGCGGTGACTTTATTTATATGTCTCGCGGTTTATTTTATCGACGGTGGTCATGCAGCGGGGGCAGGTTACATTAGACAGAAATGTAAAGAAAAAAAATGTGATTGCCAGAGAGCCATGCGTCTGATCATCTTAGACGACGTAGACGTGGTAGCCGACTGGGCTGCGCGCTTCGTGCTACAGCGAATCACGGAGTTCGGCCCAGGGCCTGGCAGACACTTCGTGCTGGGTCTGCCCACGGGTGGGACTCCCCTGGGAATGTACAAGAAGCTGATAGAGTTCCATAAGCTAGGCAAATTATCGTTCAAACATGTCACCACGTTCAATATGGACGAGTATGTTGGTGAGTGTTCTGTTTCTCAATATTTTACTTATTAGCTTTTACGCCGCCTTTAGTTCTCTGATAAACTACACCTTTGTGTGTGTGTACATTAATTAAAGATTGAGTCACATTCACATCACAAACAAGAATAATAAAACCTTCAGGCAAACAAAGTTAACCGATATAGCTTGAAGAATAGGGGATCGGACTGTTCTCGATATTTTATGAATTTACCATATTTTATGAATTATTTTTAAAATATAGATTAGTAGCAGACGATTCGCGAAGAAATAAACAGAATCGGTTGAAAAACGAATTTACAGTGAATTTTTAAAGTTTCAATATGTCTGACTCTTTCAAAAACGATTTTTTTGTATGAAGATTATAATAAGGCCTTACAAGTACTAACAAATGACGTCACAAGTGCGTATGTGCCTCTCTGTCTAATCTTGAATTTGAAACCTTTATAACTCGGTCAATTTTAAAGATAGAGCAAAAATTCTTTTAGTGTTCGATAGCAGAAACTAACTAGTTTGGATTTATAAAATAAAAAAAAGTAGTCCGATCCTAGCTATTGAAAAACTTAAGTGGCAGTGGACGAGATACATTGCCCGTAGAACTTGACGGTGAATCGTCTATATGGTGGAGGTCGCGCATGGTTCTGATGCCCTCTCTGCGTCTTCCGCTACTTGATTTCAAGAACTTTTCTGCCTCAGCAAAGATAGTTCGCAGGTTCATGGTTCTTTACGGACGGATCTAAGTGATGTAATAACATCCTATGGAAATTAATTAATTTCACTTTGACTTTAAAATGTTCTTCGCAGGACTAGCACGCGACCACCCCGAGTCGTACCACTACTACATGTGGAATGAGTTCTTCAAACACGTGGACATTGATCCTGCCAACGCGCACGTCCTGAACGGCAACGCTAAAGACCTGGTGGCGGAATGCACGAGGTTCGAGCAGCTGATCAAAGAAGCTGGAGGCGTTCACCTCTTCATTGGAGGTGTGTATGTCTTGCATTGCGTCGGTATATTAGCGGCAAGGATTGACTTCTGTACGGGATGTCGTGGTGTGAAGCACCAAGTGCCAAAGTGTTTTTAGACTACGTGTATTCGAAGCTAGTTATGTGAAAATAATGTAGTGAGTGAATCTCCACACGACTGTAAAGAAATTTAAAGGTTATGTATGAAATCGACCAATCCGCTCTAGTTTGGTACAGATCTCGCCAAACTTCTAGTCCGCTCTGAACACGGCACGATTCGAGCGTAGACTACCAACGCCTAGATTTCTATGATTACGAAAATCACTTCTTTTATTGTTTATTTACCTATTGTGAGTAATTTTATCAATCATGTTGAAAAACACAGCTCTATAATTTTCAATTTTTTTTTTCGTACTTACGTGCTTCCTTTGGTCAACTAATAGCTCTACCTACCCCTTTAGAAATCAAAGCATGACTTTATGTCAGGTATCGGTCCCGACGGGCACATCGCTTTCAACGAGCCGGGGTCGTCATTGGTCTCTCGCACGCGCGTCAAGACGCTTGCCTACGACACTCTAGAGGCCAACAAGAGGTTCTTCGGCAACGACATCTCCAAAGTGCCGCGACAAGCCCTTACCGTTGGCGTCGGTACTGTTATGGACGCTAAAGAGGTAAACAGATCAATATACAGCACTTAAAAGAGGTCTACAACACTTTAGGCCCTCGCTCGACACCTAGAGGCCAACAACACTGTAGAAGCCATGGCACTCTGAGGCCCACGATACTCTAGAGGCCAACAACACTCTAGAAGCCATGACACTCTTTGAGGCCCACGACACTCTAGAGGCCAACAACACTCTAGAAGCCATGACACTCTTTGAGGCCCACGACACTCTAGAGGCCAACAACACTCTAGAAGCCATGACACTCTTTGACGCCCACGACACTAGAAGCCAACAACACTCTAGAGGCCAACAACACTAGAAGCCATGACACTCTTTGAGGCCCACGACACTCTAGAGGCCAACAACACTCTAGAAGCCATGACACTCTTTGAGGCCCACGACACTCTAGAGGCCAACAACACTCTAGAAGCCATGACACTCTTTGAGGCCCACGACACTCTAGAGGCCAACAACACTCTAGAAGCCATGACACTCTTTGAGGCCCACGACACTCTAGAGGCCAACAACACTCTAGAAGCCATGACACTCTTTGAGGCCCACGACACTCTAGAGGCCAACAACACTCTAGAAGCCATGACACTCTTTGAGGCCCACGACACTCTAGAGGCCAACAACACTCTAGAAGCCATGACACTCTTTGACGCCCACGACACTAGAAGCCAACAACACTCTAGAGGCCAACAACACTAGAAGCCATGACACTCTTTGAGGCCCACGACACTCTAGAGGCCAACAACACTCTAGAAGCCATGACACTCTTTGAGGCCCACGACACTCTAGAGGCCAACAACACTCTAGAAGCCATGACACTCTTTGAGGCCCACGACACTCTAGAGGCCAACAACACTCTAGAAGCCATGACACTCTTTGAGGCCCACGACACTCTAGAGGCCAACAACACTCTAGAAGCCATGACACTCTTTGAGGCCCACGACACTCTAGCTGGAAGACAACAAGAGATTCTTCGGCAACGACATCTTCAAAGTACCGCGACATTCCCTCACTGTGGGCGTCGGTACTGTTATGGTCGCTAAAGAGCACAATAAATCATTATATAATATAACACTATTAAGAAGCCAACAAGAGATTCTTAGAGTGCATCGGTGGTGTATTGGCTAGGGCCGCTGTCTTCCGTCCGGGAGACGCGGGTTCGATCCCCTTATATACCTAAAAATTCGATAATACGTTGGTTCGTGATGAGGATGGAACCCGCGACTCCCGGACGGGAGGCAGCGGCCCAGCCAATACACCACCGACGACGCTATCAAACAGGTCATCATCATCATCATCGTGTGGGTTGTAAGGTCGACATCCGACCTCACAAGCCCTGGTTCATCAAACAGGTGATAGTTGTTATCTTCCAGGTGATGATACTAATCACGGGCGTTCACAAAGCCCTGGCGCTGTCGAAGGCGGTGGAAGAAGGCGTCAACCACATGTGGACGGTGTCGGCATTCCAGCAGCACCCGCAGACCTTGTTCGTGTGCGATGAAGCCGCCACCCTCGAGCTGAGGGTTAAGACGGTTAAATACTTCAAGGTTAGTACTGTTTCTTTCTGACATGGTTTAACGTTGATGAATTCACGAAGATTTTACTTTATCATGAAATTTCGTATAATTGTGCTCATCGGTTTCGAGCGGGGGGAGGGGGTTACATCCTATAAACTGCGTAAAAGCCATCATAAAGCGTAATAAAAACCATGAACCATAGACAATTGTGTTAAATTCCCTTCATGGTATAAAAATCTGATAATTAAGTAACTACGACTTTTTGTGAATTCACTGACGAATTAGATTTTAGGGTCTACCCAACTAACTACTTTTGAACTGCTAAATGCAAGTTTTAATACAGCCAGTGAGCAGTTACAGCTGTCCTATTTATTAAATACATACAAGTTATATCAACTGCACTCTGGGCGCGTTCATACTACCATTTTGCAGGTATTCTATTCTTTATACCTGCAGTTTGATAGAGGGCCTGGCATCTATCGAATAATGCATGCATGCAGTTTTGAATGGATGAGGGAATGCATGGGGACACTCAGGCGCTGCATTACATATTCTTAATCTCAGATTTTACAAGCACGTACCTAAGAAACGGTTTCCATTTCATACTCATATTAATATAGAAATAAGTAAATATGAAACATTATAAATAATGTCACAGTTGCATGCAAAGCACACGAAGAAAATAAGATATATCTCCTTTAAAAAGTCTCTTCTCATGTCTTAATTACCAGCTATGATGTCAGATCAATTAATTAATATATTAGAGAACCTATGAGAATCCAACGACTTATTGTCATAATAGGGTATCGGACTACTTTTTTTTATTTTATAAATCCAAACTGCTGCTATCGAACACTAAAAATTTTTGCTCTATCTTTAAAAGTGACCGATTTGGAATTCAAGATTAGACAGAGAGGCACATACCCACTTGTGACGTCATTTGTTAGTAACGCCATATAATCTCCATACAAAAAATCGTTTTTGAAAGAGACACACATATTGAAACTTTAAAAAATCACTGTAAATTCGTTTTTCAACTGATTCTGTTTTTTTCTTCGCGAATCGTCTGCTACTAATCTATATTTTAACAATAATTCATAAAATATGGTGAACAGTTCGATCCCCTATTTTGTTTCTAATGCATTGAACAGTCAGTATAGTCATATCATAAGTATTGGAGCCCTGAGTGACCGTGTATGTTTGTTTGTGCGTGCTAGGCGCTGAGCTCGGAGCACCAGAAGATGATCGAGGAGTTGCCGGTGACCAGGCAGCACACGCACCACTAGCCGACGATACAACTACCATACCACCACACATGGACTAAGGACTTAATCATACATGAAAAAGAAATTAAAATATACTTTTATACTAATTATTATTCTCGAATAAAAATCGGGTTGGCTGTGGATTGAATTGATAAATTATAACTATAGTTGGGTTACTGTAGGCATGAGCACTGACAGGTTAAAATTTTAAAAACTTTTTAATATTATTTCGTTTATTTATTAAGTAAAATCACATACTGTTTAATGATAAAATAAAGAGGTGAAGTTAATTTATTTTTAATTATTAGCTATTATGGTTTTTAAACTAAAAAAAGTTGTTAACGTCATATGAAGAATTTTGAAGCTGTCAGAACTCATCCTATAATAACCCAACTATAGCTGTCGTTTGTAGATGTTTTTCCCGCGTCAATTAAAAAGATGCCGTGTTAATTCAATTGTTTACCTATACCAAACTTTATAGATGATTATTGTTACAGATTACGTCTGTTAACGATCGACAATTTTTGTTATTTTCTGCTTTATAAATTATCGTTTATTTAAATCTGTTCAAAAAAAGCGCTCCCGCGGCGACGTGCTGTGAACGCACGTTCTATTTTCTGTTTTCTGATCCTATGATCTACATAGACGGACTGTATCTAGTATGGCAGTTTGAACACAAAGGTGCGTGGAAGAAGTTGCAGCAATAAGGCCGCCTTACTGTACACTTCTTACATATATGTATAGTATTCCTGTTTTCCACTTCGACCAACTAAACGGAACAACTAGTTGTTCCGATCGGAACTCAGTACCAACTAATACAATAAACCATATTCTTATGTGTACAATAAAGTTATTCATTTATTCAGTTTACAGTTGATATCAATTTAATCCCAGCCACCTACTAAGATGTCACAAAAATGGTGCTCGATATGTTATTTTTTTATATGTTTATGAAAGAAAGAAAAACTATAAAAAAAAAAGAAAAAAAATAGAAGTATTTTATGTTATTACTGTTATAGTTGGGTTACTGTAGGTAGGATGGGCTCTGCTGACAGATTAAAATTTTAAAAACTTTTTAATATTATTTCGTTTATCTATTTATTTATTAAGTAAAATTACATACTGTTTAATGGTAAAATAAGAAGTGAAGTTACTTTATTTTTAATTATTAGCTATTATGGTTTTTAAACTGAATATGAAGAATTTTGAAGCTGTCAGTCCTCATCCTATAATAACCCAACTATAAGTTAAGATAAATTATGTGCCTTACGCTGTGCTATATAGCATTCTGTGGTCTTCCAGAGTCTGATGGACGTGCACAACGAATTGATAGCGGGCACGCGTTGAACATTCCAACCATCTACTATATGATCTGACGACTTACTATAAATCTATTTACTTATAAGATTTAACTATTATAATATTTTTTATGGATATAAAATTAAAACAATTATTGTATTTTTAAAATGTAACTTTTGTTTTATTTACAACTTATATAACAAACAACACCTTTCGCCTTCTTCAATGTTTAATTTTAAAGGAATGTGATGCGATTGGCCTACGATCAAGATTAAATAGACGCAATACATTCGTGCCACCAAGTTCTGTGAAAGGTCAACGTAATTTGACACTGCTTTTTACTTTAATGCTTTCACAGAGCTAGGTGGCATGATTGGTAATGCGCCTGTTTCTGGCTCGGATAGCCAAGGAGATGCAGGTTCGAGTCCTGTCCAAGATCGACAAAATTTTTCATTTTTCACTTTATAATTATATGATAAAAGTGGCTTGACTGCCAGTGTCGAGTTTACAGTAATAATGACTTCATACTTTTACAATCTGCTTTTAATCCCCTGTATTCTTCTTCATCATATGGGTTGTAAGGTCAACAACCAACCTCACCAATCCTAGTGTCAGTGTTGTAGAAAGGTCACTGACATAATCCCCTGTATTAATAAATTAAGAGTAGTAGCTAGATGGTTCAGGCCTCCACAGTGCCCGCGGCGGCGCGACACAGCCTCGCGAGCAGCCCCGCCAGTTGAAGCTGGCTCGACAACCCGTCAGCCACGCGCATGTGCGTCAGACCTGCCGGATACCATACACTCTTGTTTGGAAAAATAGGAACTATAGTATGACAAAGAGATTACGAGACAAATAAATGAGGGCGCTGTTCGGATGGCAACATTGTTGATTTTTCAGCAAATAATAGCCACTTCCTGTTGGTTACCAATCTTTGCCAGAAAAACTGATGCAAGCTGCTTTCTCAGATAAATATTTTAATCTTTAAAGGAGTCGGAAGACTACAGCAAACACTGGGACAAAGTGTGATGTGGTATGTAAAACCTATTGTTTTCCTTGAATTTTCAAGTAACTCTCTTGATTTCATTTCCCTGATAAACTTAGGCTTTTAAGATCGGTTTTCCAAAAAATGGGCACTGTGTATGGAAGTTTCAAAATTTCTTTCCAACAAACATATTTCATAATTGTTACAATTTATTTACATACCTATCTCCCTGATGAATGCAAGGCGCAGTTCTTCCTTCGCGTCCAATGTCTTGGTGACTCTGAACACATTGCTGATGATGTCTTCGGCTGCATACCCTAGCTTGCACAGCTTTGCTATCACCTGGAAAATGAGTGAGACTTTTTTACATGGCAATTTTATTACAATTAGGCAAATTTGGACCTTTAATCTTAAAGCCGTGTCTCCTGCGAATGTTTTCGTCTACACACTACACAAATCAGTCTACACTTTTCTGATCGCTGACAGAGCTGAAAGTCTGATTCGGAATGCGTACATACATAGAGAGACTCCGAAGAGGAGGAGGAAATCTTTGCAATCAAGGTTTCTGAACGAATGTTTTTCATCGCAAATGCTAAACTATTCATAGACAATTTGTGTAGAGGAACCATTTATTTATTTATTTATTTATTTAGGACTGCCAGTGGATGATACATTAAAAAGAAAACTTAATATTTAGACATTATTAAACAAAGAGGTAAATGCACATTCTGTTTATGGCTATCACATCATGCATATTATTTAATAGGACATGTTTTTCCTTACTTACTAAAATTAATTTAAACTTAAAAACATTAAATTATAATTTAAAATAAAATTTAATAATAATTCGAAAGATGAGCTAAGCATCTCCAACGATTTCCAACACTATTGTCTTAAAAGTTGAAAGAGACTCATTGAAAATATCGACTGACTGTCCAAGAGAGTTATATAGACTTGATAGGCGAGATACGGCATTATGATTGCGCAAGTTTGTTCGAGCCAATGGAGCACTGAATAACGCAGAAGGGTAGCGTGGAGGCCTACGTGGGACACGAATTCGAAATAAATTTAATAATTGAGGGCAATCAATACCATTTCTAAAGACTTTAAAAAGGAAGGTCATGTCCAAAAGCTGTCTTCTAGCCTTCAAGGTGTTAATATGAAAGTATTTTAATCTGTCACTGTATCCCTGCAAAAGCCTAGATTTGCAACTGGTAAAAGCCAAATGCCTAAGAAAACGTTTCTGTATGCGCTCAATGCGCAAACTGTGAACATTATATTGAGGACACCAGACCACACTTCCAAATTCCAAAATGCTACGGACATAAGAATTAAATAATAAGATCTTACATTGTGGACTCTGAAAGACTTTTCCATTTCTTATTATAAATCCGAGCATTCTAGAAGCTCTCGAGATGATGTCATCGATATGCGGAATAAAAGTTAATTTAGAGTCAACCAATATACCCAAATCTCGTATCTTGTCAACCTCCTCAAGATATTTACCATTAATGCAGTAACGAGTCTGAAGTATGTTATGATTACGCGTTAATTTGATATGAAAACACTTGTCCACGTTTAAAGTCATATTGTTTAGTGTGCTCCACTCAGACAAGTTGTTTACATCCATCTGGAGATCAACAGAGTCTTGAATATTTCTAATAACTTTGACCAGTTTAAGATCATCGGCATAAAGATATACTTTGCTATACCTAATTACATCTATGATGTCGTTAACGAAAATGTTAAAAAGCAGAGGGCCCATGTGCGAACCCTGCGGTACTCCTGAATACACACGAAAAGATTTCGATTCAAAACCTCTGATCACCACATACTGAGATCTATCTGATAAATAAGATTTAAGCCAGAGCAGCATTGGACCACCAAAACCGTACATCGAGAGTTTTGAGATTAAGGTGCTGTGGCAAACCTTGTCAAACGCCTTAGAAAAATCTGTGTAAATGGCATCGACTTGTTTATGGTTGTCCACCGCTTCAACCACGGAATTGATATAGGTCACTAAGTTTGTGTTTGTTGATCTGGCCCGAACAAAACCATGCTGGTAATCAGTAAGCATATGCTTCATGTGATTGTGCATATAGGGACAAATCAGCGCCTCGAAAACCTTTGCAAATGTGGACAACAATGAAATTGGTCTATAGTTTGTCACCTGATCCAGGTCTCCCTTTTTGTGAATTGGCACGATTTTAGCTCTTTTCCACATTTCTGGGAAAGTGCCAGTGCTCAGAGATTTATTAAAAATTAGCATCAGTGGGAGACATAGCGAAAAGGCACAGCTGGCAATAAATACGGGGGGCACACCATCAGGGCCTGCTCCCTTGGTAACATCAAGTCTTTTTAACCGTTTTAATATTTCTGATTGAGTTAAGCTGATGTTACCAAAGCCACACGCACCCGCGAAGTCTTTATTAGAACCCTGATTAAGGCCATTCGCGACAGGCTCCGAAAAAACAGAAGAAAAATGCTCACCAAACATGTTACAAATTACTTTCCCATCGGTCGAAACTTGATTAGAATAAGTCATCTTGGCAGGATAGTATGAGTCAGTCTTTTTTTTTAGATTTTATGTACGCCCAAAAATATTTGGGGTTTTTGGAGATACCTTGCTCGATCCTTCTTATATACGCTTTATAACATCTAATAATAAGGGCAGAGCAGTGGTTACTTATAATTAACAAAGATATTTCGTCACGAGGATTTTTATGAATTTTATACTTTCGTAATAGCTTATGTTTTTCTTTTAGTCTTCCTATCAAACCCTTAGTGAACCAAATGGGGTATTTTTTGCTACGGAGTTTTGTTCTTGGGATTAATCTGTCTATAATTGAATATAAATGACTATAAAAAACTCGGACCATATCGTCGACATGTCGGCAGTTCCGGAATTCGTCAACCCAGTCGATCCCATCCAACTCGGCAGTAACCAACGCATAATCGGCTTTAAAAAAGTTATATTTGGTAGTTTTATCGTTCGGCATGAGTTCACGAACCCCAGAGTTCCCCAACGAGATATGCAATGGTGGATGGTAACCGTCCACTTTGGACAGGCTGCATATGGCTCTGGTGACTCTAATGTCAGAAATGTTACTTAGCACCAAATCTAATATTTTATTCTGTTTGTTGGTGATGTCGTTGAATTGCGTTAAGTTGTTCAAAGACACGAAGTCAATGAGTAACTGCGCAATGGATGAACCGTTATAATTGGGTATTGTGTTTGGGTTTCCACAAGGCCAATCAATGCAAGACAAATTAAAATCCCCCAGCAAACACACCCCATCCAAGTTCTCGAAAATCTTATTAAAGTGGTCTATGAAGGTTATAAGTGTATTTTTATCCAATGGCGATGGTAAGTAAATGGCACAGAGAGTGACAGTGAGCCTATTATTTACGTCTATTTTGACCCAGAGGTCTTCATGATCAGTACTTTCAGCTGATAACAATCGAGTTGAGTTAAAATTCTTTGAGACAGCAACAAGCACACCGCCACCGTCCTTAATCTTGCCTTTTTTGTTGAGTGTATTTCGATGCTTTTTATAAACTACGTAACGACAGTCAAAAAGTTCAGCGTCTTGAATACCATCGTTCAACCAAGTTTCCGTTAAGACTATTACGTCATAATCAGAGTTCTTCAAGTTACAGTAAAATTCATGTGTTTTGGTACGAAGACCTCTAACATTTTGGTAATAAATACTTAACGAATCGAATTTTGATAAAAATATTTTAAAACATACACAAAATATTAAGCAGGAAGGTATACTATAAAACGAAGAAAGAAATTAAGATAATTTATCCAAAGTAGCCCTATCTTTCACATACACGAAATCAGAGTCTGCTGTTTTCCTCATAAAGATTCTTCCGTTTTTGATCCACACAAATTTATATCCTTTTTCTTTTCCGATTTGTCTTGCCGCAGCGTGAAGAGCCCGGTTAGTTGGTGACAGGTGTTCCAAAACATATATAGGTTTCTTGTCTCCGCCGAAGCCAATATGGCTAGTGTTGAGTTTGTCATTAGTAACAGATCTGTTATATTTCATTACGCTGGCTAGAAGGGTATCTCGTATTCTAGGAGTGGCTAACTTTACAATCAAAGATCTCGGTCGGTTGTCTTTGTTGTTGTTTTTCGCGACACGAGTATAATGGTGGATGTCCGTGTCTTGGAGTTCACAGTCAACAGATTTAGCCAATTGTTTAATAATCGTTAGCAAATTTTCAGATCTATGTTCAGGTATACACTGAATTTCTAAATTGCATGATCGGTTATTCTGCTCAATACCCTGAAGTCTACCATTCAAGCTCCTAATTGTCTCGTTTAATGTGGAGTTTTCTTTTTTTAAGGAATCGATATCTTTTGAACTTTTATCGAAATTGTTTTTAACACTGTCGTACTCTGCGCTAAGAAAAGAAACCGTTTTTTCTAGGTCAGTGACATTCTGCTTGATAGTTTTAATTTCTGATTTTACCAGTTGTTTCAGGCTATCTTGTAAATCATTCAGTAAGTTAACTCTCAAGGAATCTATTTCTTCTCTTAGGATTTCTCTAATATCATCCTTGGTTAGCAATTTAACTGGATCAGAATTTGTTTGCTGCTGGGATACTTTCTGGGAGACTTTCAGACTTTTTGATCCACTGACATTGCCCCCACTCCCACGCACCATGTTAACGTTATCACTATCGCTCGTATACGTGTTATTTTGTGGCCGAACAGGCGAGTTGATATCACTCACTTTAGGCTTGGAGCATTTACAGGACGGACAAGACCATTTATCTTTGTGTTCTGAATGTTGCATAAAAACTTCCTTGGACATTCCTAGACAGTCAATGTCATACGTCTTACTACATTCGACACATTTCATATAGAAGATAGAAACAATTTTTTTACCGCAACCATCACAATTAATAGGCATTTTGTCCAGAATCAGGCTCCGAACGCAGGTGTGATAATAGTAGTAGTAGTCGGCCGCAGCGTGCAGATGGTACTCACGCGCCGGGCGGTATATGCTGCGCGCTGCGGTGAATCACCGCTGCGAGCGTGGTGCGCGGTGGGTAGGTCAGGATCAATATAAAATTACGAAATTAAATCTGCGATTACTCCGTAGCGTGACGATTGATTTTAAAACGGATTTAACTCTCGGTTAGATAAGATTTCAAACTTATAACTGTGAAAACTTGCACTCGAAAATAATAAATTTGAACAGGAATTACGAATTAAATACGCGGAACGAGGCAAAACACGTCTAACTTAGATGACTGTACGGAGAGAGATGAGAACCATAGACCAACATGCATTTTTTTTGTTTTGTGTAGATGTTTTCTGTGTATTGTGTAGACCATAACATGGCAGGAGACACGCCTTAAGAGGTACAACATGTTATTATTATAATATTAAGATTATACAGAATCCAGGAGTAGAAGATTTGTTCTTCTTCTTATGAATATCAGACAACTCTACACATACCTACATATCTTTTTAATAACAATTATATCTTTGTAACTTATTTTTCATATTATAAATAATTACCTTATAAGCAGCATGAATGTCTTGTTTAGCACAAGCCTCTAACATAGTCTTGACGAGCATTGGATGTGGTTCATCACACACTTTGAACACATTGTCCGGAGTGACAACTCGCCCAGCCCCTCCTGCCGCCACTGCTTGAAGGTTGTTCAAGGCTGCTCTAAGATCTCCTTGAGCTGTGAACACCACTGCACTGGCTCCTTCTTCTGTGTATGATAAGCCTTCCGCTTCACATACTTCTATGACCTGGAATTATAGTTGCATTTTGAATTATAATTCACTCACCGGCACATCTAACCGCCCACCCTTCATTTCAGGGAATACTCGTGATTCTTTATATTTCTATTAGTTACAGCTGATGTTAGTTAAAAAGTAGTTAATTTAATGTTTATTTAAGTGTGTTTAATTTATCGTGAAATTATCAATAATTAAATTGTAATGTATAACAATAAGCGTAATTTAAAATTAACCCGAAATACAAGAGTGGGCGGTTAGATGTGCCGGTGAGTATATATTGCCTGAATGGACAACTAATAAAGTAGTTTTTATTTGATTTGAACTTACACACATTGCAAGATTCTGACAAAATTAAATGTATAATAGAAGAAAAAAATTAGGGATATTGCGGCTGTAATGTATAGTTATATAAATTATGCTTATCTGCTGTTATATTTAGCTTAATGTTTTTTATTTTTAATAAAAATCAATCATTAATCAAAATGGTAAATAAATCTAACCTTAGCAAGAATCTGAGCATCTGTGAGTCTAGAATACCGTAACACAGCGCACCGTGACTGTATTGGTTCAATAATCCGCTCGCTGTTGTTAGCGGCGAGTGCAAACCGTGTTGTGTGAGCATACAACTCCATTGTGCGACGCAGTGCTTGCTGAGCTCCTTCCGTCATACTGTCTGCTTCATCAAGGATCACGATCTTATGACGTCCTGGTGGTAGAGTCACCTAAGAGCATTAAAATGTTTAGATAACAGATTTTTTATAAACATAACCTCAAAAACTGGAATTGACCGTACCTTTTGTTGTGCAAACATTTTTATCTTATTCCTGACAACGTCGATACCACGGTCGTTAGAGGCATTGAGTTCTAAGACCGCCTCTTTCATAGAGGGGCCAAGAAGAGCTCTCGCTAGACATAAGATGGTGGTGGTCTTTCCGACACCGGGCGGGCCCGCGATGATGATGTTAGGCGCATTTCCTGTGCGGGCGAACACCGCTAACCTAGATACAGTATCTTCATTGCCCACAATATCGGAAAACGTCAGTGGCCGGTACTTTTCAATCCACGGAAGGTGCGACGTTGATTTGCCGCTTGTACCGGCTGTGCTGGTTGATTTCGTGGGTTTAGCAATAGGCTCGGGCTCGTCAACATCCATAATAATAACGTCTTCATCACTCATCGTGTTAGATTTTCTTAATAACAACTAAAAACAAGAATTTTTTGCACAAAACACAACAATCCGCACACATTCGCGGTTTTTTTGACATTGACATAACAATGTTTCGTTCGTTCAGAAATTTCAAATAACTGGGCACAGAGCACACATACAGCCCTTCAGATTATTTATATAATATATTATATAGATAGTTCACGAGCAAAACGAGGTCCGTCGACAACTTTTATCTTTTTCTACCCTATTTTATAACTTTACTAGCTTTTCTACCCGGCCCGGCTACGTCCGGGCCTGAAAATCGCAAAATAGATTTTAAATGATATATTATTTTTTCTTTATTTCACAAATATAGTAGCCTATCACCTGGTCAGTATTCTCTTCTATCGATTGGTACAAATCTCATCGAAATCGGTGCAGCCGTTCTCTAGTTATAAAAGGACAAACATTCAGTTTTATATTTATATAGTAGATAAGCGATTATAATCTAAATTTTGATTAAATTTTAGACTACACAGTATGAACTTAGATCCCCTCGAAGTCCAGAAAGGACGATTTAAAAAAAACCTTACATAATTTAAAAGATATTTTATTGAATATTAGATAAACAAAAATACATGTTTGATATATATCAAAAGCGAAGTATGTCCAGAGAAAGCCCGTGCCCATAGCTTCATTTCGCAGCACTAGCGCCGCCCGCGGCTTTGTCCGCCGCGTCGCCGGCTTTGTCCGCCGCGTCGCCGGGTTTGGCCGCGTCGTCCGACTCGCCGTCGTCGGTCGCTTCGTCGGAATCGTCGTCAGAATCGTCGTCGTCGCCTTCAGACTCTGATTCCGAATATGAGTAATTGCCACCCTCCGTGGTGCCATAATCACCTGTAAATCAAATAATAAATTATGAAAACGTAAATAACAACGCTTTCGCTAAAAAATGCAACTCTGAAATTCGCTGCAACAAATTGATGCGTTTGCGAAATCTGTCTAACAAATCATTAAAATATTATGTTATTAACTTTATTGATAAGACTTTGTTTTATGGCAAAATCCTTATAAACAATTTTTTTACTGTGACTACATTAAAACTATCAAAATGCAGTTCAAACATAGAAAGAAAAGAATTAAAAAAAAAAAAACAAAAAAAAAAGGAATCTATAGAATTAAAAAAGTAATGACTGGTTATCTAACAGGAATAAACAGTTTTCTACGGGAAAACAGAATAATTATAACATTCCCTACGAGGACCGAGGGCGAGGGGATATTTACCGGAGTACCCGTAGTCGCCCTGTGCGTCGTCTTCGTCGTCGTAGTCGTTGGCCACGCCCTGCCGCCCGTAGCGATGCGTGCGCGCTGAAACAAACACACCGTTAGTTTATCAAAGAAAATTACTTAGAAACTGGTAGTACCTACAGTAAAAATTTCAATAGGGGATCGGACTGTTCACCATATTTTATGGTTTATTTTTAAAATATAGATTAGTAGCAGACGATTCGCGAAGAAAAAAACAGAATCGGTTGAAAAACTAATTTACAGTGATTTTTTAAAGTTTCAATATGTCTGTCTCTTTCAAAAACGATTTTTTGTATGGAGATTATAATGACGTTACTATTACTAACAAATGACGTCACAAGTGGGTACGTGCCTCTCTGTCTAATCTTGAATTTCAAACCTTTATAACTCGGTCAATTTTAAAGATAGAGCAAAAATTATTTTAGTGTTCGATAGCAGAAACTAAGAAGTTTGGATTTATAAAATAAAAAAAAAGTAGTCCGATCCCCTATTCTATTCTGTCTGAAGCTTCAGTAAGCTGTGACCGTTTCATGAAATGATCGAAAATTTCATGATGTGGTCAATTCTACGATATGGCCACGACATATGTATGTAGATATACTCACTAGACATGCTGAGGTCGGAGGTGAGTTGCGTGGGGTACCCGCACTTGGGGCAGGGCGGCACGGCCCGGCGGTCGGGGCGCACGCCGCGGCGCCGCACGTGCTCCGAGCAGAAACACGTCTTGCAACGCAGGCAGGAATACTGGCCGATGCGGTTGCAGGATTGGCCTGGGGTTTTAGACAAATACATTTAAAGAGCGTCGGTGGTCTAGTGGTTAGGCCCGCTGCCTCCCATCCGGAAGACGCGGGTTCAATCCGCACCTAGTACGAATGTGTTTTCGAATTTCGAATTCATATGTACGTTTATTCGACGCTTTTACGGTGAAGGAAAACATCGTGATGAAACCTGCACACTCCTGCGAAGAAATTCATAGGTTGTTGTGTGTGAAGTCGACCAACCCGCACTGAGCCAGCGTGGTCAACTAAGGCCTAATCACCCTAATTCAGGGTAGGCTCGCGCCCCTCGGTGGGGACGTGTATGAGCTGTTGATGATATTCAAAGGGACAGATTTTAGGTAATAGGGAATATGCATAAAAATAATATTGTTTTTTTTTTATATTTCTTCTTTCTGAAAGTATACAAAAATAGAATACTGGCAGTCAAAATTGGTTTAATGATGAATGATGCTTTTATTCAAAATTGTATATTTACTTCTTGTATCTAATAAATAAATAAATTAATAAATAAATAAATAAAAAAAACAATAAAAACAAAATTTTCTATGGCGGACTAGGAACAAGGAACTGGTTCCTTTAGATGGCGGATGTGCGGCCCGCGTGTCATATGACGTCACACAGGACCACACATAGGACCTCTGTCTAACCATCAACTTTGAAGCCTTATAACATTGTTTCTGAGCAAGATATTTAAAAAAAACATGACACATAGGACCTCTGTCTAACCATCAACTTTGAAGCCTTATAACATTGTTTCTGAGCAAGATATTTAAATAAAAATTATGTGTTTATGTGGAACTTGTAATTTTTTGATTATTGAATAATAATCGGCGAATAAGGATATTTCAAAATGGCCGAGTAACGTTCCTGTTTTTGAACCTAAAATTAAAATTGTTGGTCGCGTTTAAAGCTTACTCCTAGTTTTAAAGACAAATAAACATCAGTTTTTAGAGCTGTCAAAAGACGAATTTGGACCTTAAATAAACACATAGCAATTTAAAAAGTGTAATATTAACAGCTACGCCTTTTGATTGACGCAAAAAAACATTGTCTTGTGACTTAACTGACTTTATGGCTTGGAGAAGAAATGACAGATTATAAAATAGACAATAACTAGGACCGCCCGCGGCTACGCTAGCGCTGTCTAAGATTTTCCAAGGTACAACCTATCTCCATGCCAAATTTTATCTAAATCCGTTCAGCATTTTAGGCGTGAAATTGAAACAAACATCCTAACATCCAAATATATTTTCACATTTCTAATATTAGTAGGATAGGAGAATAGCTTACACTTGTAGGTTTCAGACTCAAGCACTTGGCAGGAGGCTTGATGCTCGAACTGATCATCCTCGCACAGGAAGCCGCGGCAGAAGCAGCAGCGGAACACGCGCCCGCCGTGCTCCCACACTCCTGACAAACAAGCCAGAAAGATTACATGTTGTCCTGGTGGAACCCTAAGTTTCCAAAACCAAATATTATTTTTGTGTGGCAAAATACATCCCTGATCAAGTTGTAACCATCAACCAGTAAAATATTGAAGGTAAAACCAGTTTCAGGAATAACAACAGAAATAAATATCTGAATGTTCAACGGCTAAAAGAAAGTGCACCAGCCCTTTTCCGTAATAAGGTTATTCTGATAGAGATATTGTTGAAAATATTAACAACCTTTTCAGATATTACAAAGTTTAAAGGAAAGGCATCCTTCTTTTTAAAGTTAACATAGGCCACACTTTAACATAGACACTTAAAAAAAAAAAAACATAAAATACAGACCTCGTTCACACTCAATGCACACTGCATCGATGAGAGGGCATGTGCATGCGTGTGACGTGAGGCACTTGCGTCCGTGGCACACCCACGCCTCGCAGAAATCACATATGGCTCCCTGAAATAAATAAAAATAATAAATAACTTTATAAGGTCCGACAGACATCTAAATAACATAGATAAGGGAGCGAGTAGAGTAACTAGATTCAGACTTTATATAAATTTACTGCTTCATGGTTTGCAGAATAGATGGTGTGATGAACTACAAGTGCCCATAACAACAAATGGTAAAAGCCGGCAAATACTAGAAGCTTTACCAACGCTACAACGGAAAGTAAAATTATTTATTTCTTTTTAAATTTTATTACATCTTGTACCTATCACATCTTTAGTTACTATAGTCATCGCACTGGGAGAATGCCGTCCTGAAGTTTATCACGTGACTATTTTTAGTGATGTAGCACAAAATATTCAGTAATGAAAATATACGAAAATATCCAAATCAATATTCATTACTTAGCTTTCAAAATTGATTTGTATGATTAGAGTTTTATTTAGCTTATAATCACACAACAATAGATTAATAGCTCTTAATGTTAAGTCTCAACTGGAATCCTACCATGGTAATTGAAATACCGCAGTTACCATTTCTTATTATTTCACTTTGCGCAATTTCAAACAAATTATTAAATTACGTATAATTCTTTATTTTTTACCTTATCGGATTTGGTTTAACTCATTGACAATTTGATATTAAACATCTAAGTATGTATTACCATACCAATTATTTTAAGTCTATACGATTATTCGAATATTTTTCGGATATTTCGGAATCGAAATGAAACAGCGGACCTTAAGTGGACCCAACGGGCTAACCTTACATCGACGTTCATTCATAACTTTATCTCGGGAAAAACATTGAAATAATTGATAAATTTATTATTTTGTATTTGATTTTCAAATAAGATAAAGTGTTTCGTTATGTAAAAATATAAATTGTACGCATAATGGTATTTTATGTGACCAAGCTTCATGGAGCGTTAATTCAAGGTTAGTGTACATCACATAAAAATGGTCACGTGATAAACTTCAGGACGGCATTCTCCCAGTGCGATGACTATACATACATACCACCATAGCCATGCCAGTGGTGTAGACACCGGGATGGCGTATGACACAATCGCCAGTCTTCAGCATGCATTTTACTTTCCCACATGCAGCACACGTTGGCAGTCGCTGAACTGCACTGCAGAAGTAGCAAAAGGCACGGTTCTTCTGTTTCCTACAGCAAAAGGTTGGATTTGAAATTTATTAGAATAATACAATGTGAAAGTTCTAGATATCATCGAGTACTCTAAAACTCTGTTTTATTAGAAAAAGTTTTATTTTAAAGACTAGGCTGCATGATCTATGATGTTTTGCCAGACCGAAAAGACGAACCGATACAAAAAAAAAGTGAAAGTTGAGGTTATGAAGTTGGCTATTTTATACATAAACTTGTTAAAATGCTTCTCAGAGACTTTTCACCAAATTAAAAGGTTATTTAATTAAAATATATAAAAATATTACTTCTGGCACTTATCGCAGTCCATTGGCACGTTACAAGGATGGGCAGCCAAGTCGACATGTTCCTTAGCGTTCCGAATCTCTTTTTGCCGAAGTTTCTGCTTTTCAGCCTTTTTCCGTTGACCAGTCTTTTTCTTCGGCATTTTCACAAGTTAAATTATACGTTTACTTATAGTGTTCTCCAATATTTTGCTAAATACATTGGTTAGAATTCAATTGAATGGCGTTAAATCAGCTGATATGACAAATCCGCACATCCCCGAAACGTCAATCAACTCAACGTTAAAAACAGCCACACTCAAACAAATACTTGTGAGTGTGCAGCGCCATCTATCCGCAAAGTTTCACAAAACCGAAACAAAAACAAATTGATTATGCTCATCAAGAGGATTCATCTTTACCATTTCTGTAATATACTTTTACACCTAGTTTAAAAAAAATATTAAGATAGAAAACAAAGAATATTGTCTTGCCTTGTTGTCAGGTGGACGTAGCCCTTTGAAGATGGGAGGCACTCGCTTCTAGCGCATAAATCCGTAGCTAAATAATGACTCCAATATTAGATTACAATATTTTTGTATTATCTTTTCTTCATTTCAATCCCTAATCCACACCATTATTTTCTCCAGCCAATCATTCTCTGACTCACTACGTCTAATTAGCTTTTTTTTACGATATATAGGGCGAATATCGAGTGCCAGCAACAACAAACAAAGGGAAAAGTGCGCGGAGACTGCATGTAACCAATGCAATCTCCACATCCCTCCTCCTACAGGAAAATGATCAGCCGATCACAAAAGATAAACCTAACTAATTACCTAAAAGTGCGTATAATATTTCATTTAACAAACCCTATGATTTGTACAAGAAGCCATAGCTAACAGCTACCTGGTGGAACAACGTTTCACCAAATACGAATAATTAAAACCACGCCAAAAGATTATTCATTCAAGTACAACTCATGGTACACTACATGAACCAAAAGAACAATAAATAAATTTTGAAGAATTAATAGAACAACTAACAGCGACACAAAACGTTCAACATAATATTAACATTGGACCATGCTGCTATAATTGACCAACAAGAACAAACGAAATTATTATTATGTAATATCAGATAAATCAAATTATGACAACAAAATCCCATCAACATAATGAACAAACTTTAAGTGATCGCACCTAATCTAAACTTAAATATTTCAACCTAAGCTAAGACAAAAACAAATGAAAAACGCGAATACAAAGTCTAAAAATCGAAGTAGCGGCAGGTCTGGAACAGGAGCTCAGGCCTATTCGTATATGTAGAAAAATAATGATCACCTACACTATGCGTCACTTACGTTAAATATTATCCGAATAACAAGATCTTTTCCGAAGAACTATAAATATTCGATAGCATATCTAAAATGAGTGGCCTATACACTAAGCTCACCCTCCCCTTATAGAAAATAACAACCCCATTAAATAGCTAGATTTTTAAAACCTTCTTTTCTTCATGAAGTTTCTTTTTTTAATATATAAAATGTTTATAAACTACTTATTACGAATCTGCAAATAAGAGCTGGATTAATCCATTCGAGAGAAAAACAAAAATTAATAGAACTTGACTAAACCTAATAAGCATAACATGAAACCAATAAGCGTTCTCGAATCCACCGACTCATAAAATACTAAACCAATACGATCGTGCTAAGAAAAAGCACATCTCATGAGGATGCATATGTCCTATTATGAGATCCGACAAGTAATGCTCAAACCAAACGAATATCTCGAACGATTGTTGATTAAATGAAAATACCATAGCTTAAGTCAAAAGTCCATGACAAACAAAAATAAATAAAATGTAAGAATAAGTTATCAAACTATGCCATATATAGACAAACATTAAGTTACCCATCATACAAAAATACAAATAAATTTATATATAGAGACAATAATAATTATTTGTTGACAAAGACGCTGACATAACATATCAACTACAAATGACGATAGAAGTTCATGACGAGTTGTGAATAAAGTAAGGCATAGGACAGATCAAGGGAAACAAACGCCAAGTTACTATAAAATAATATTTTTAAACACGCAATCTGAACGGTTTCAGAGAATTATGGTGAAATATTAAATCACGTCTGGAGCTTCCATCTATCTTACACCTGTGAAAGAGCTTATTGTCTCTAGTAAGAAAACCTTTATAGTTTAGCCGAGATCTAGAAGCAATCCTTGAAACTTGTTCAGTGCAAAAACTATCAACGCTTTGATCAAATTCAAAACGAGAAGCTTCAATCCTGTATAACTCTAAACCATCCTCAACTACATCCTTAGGAGAGGTCTCCTTAACATCAACATCCTCAATTAATGGATTCCTGCTTAGGAAATCAGCAATTTGGTTATCTTTGCCCGAACAATATACTATATCAAAATCATATTGTTGAATCGCTAAAGACCAACGAGCTAAACGCCCATTCATATCCTTTTTAGTACGGAGCCATACCAAAGCTTTGTGATCCGTCACGACGTCAAATTTCATTCCCCATAGTAAATGCTTAAAATAATTAAGAGCCCACACTAGAGCCAAACATTCCTTTTCGGTAATCGTATACCTGGTCTCACAATCAGAGAGCTTACGCGACGCGAAAGCAATCGGAAATATTTTATCATCACCCTGCAATAAACAAGCACCTAATGCTTTATCACTAGCATCGACAAATAATCTTGTAACTATGCCTTCGCTATTCGAAAAATGTCTTAATAAAGGGGGGTTCTGAATAAGAGAAAGAATTTTAGAAAATGCATGTTGCTGTAGTTCTGTCCAAATAAATTTGACACCCTTCTTCATCAACCTTGTTAGAGGCATAGCCAAATCCGCATAATTATCTAAGAATTTTCTATAATATGAAAAGAGTCCTAAAATAGATTTAAGTTCTTTAGTCGATTTTGGCACTTGGATCTTCATAATCTTTTCAAACTGTGATTGATCTGGTCGAATTCCCTGACCCGTTATTTCATAACCAAGAACGGAAACTTTTTCAAAACCAAATTTGCACTTACTAGGTTTAAGTGTCAAATTGCATTCTTTAATTCTATATAAGATTTCATTTAAAGATAAAGAAAATTCTTCAAATGTTTCCCCATAAACCAATATGTTGTCAATATAAACAATAGCATTCCGATATTTCATGCCCCCTAAAACACTATCCATAACCCGCTGGAAAATCGCACCACTTGTTTTAAGGCCGAACGGCATGACGTTAAATTCATACAATCCCGAAGGGGTAACAAAAGCAGTTTTATGCTTATCAGATTCCTTGATTCTCAACTGCCAATATCCACTATTTAAATCCAGATCCGCAAAATATTTGGCTTTAGCTAGATATAAAATTATGTCATCTATTCTGGGTAAAGGATATGAATCGGTAATTACTTTTTTATTCAATGACCTATAATCAATGCAGAATCGCCACGTGTCATCAGGTTTCTTGACCAAGACAACCGGGGATGCATATGCACTTCGCGACTCACGAATGATTCCATTTTCCAACATCTCACTCACTTGTTCCCTAATTATACTGTGTTGATGGTGTGAAACTCTATAAGGAGCTTTATGAATAGGAGTCTCGTCTGAAGTATTTATTTCAACTTCCATTAATGAACATGCCCCTAAATTCTTCGAATCAAACGCAAACTGCTTTTCATATTTGCCCAGTAATTCTGACAACTTACTTTTCTGATCTGATAATAAAGCATCAGAAATATTAAAATTATTACATTTCGTGTTATTCGTTAGGATCGTATCCTTTTTTAAATCGTCCAAATTTTCATTTATTGATTCTACCGTATTAAGAAAATAGATATAATCACCTTTCGGTAACGGCAATAAATGTTCGGACTCAGTCCCGGACTGAACATAATCAAGTGAAAACGCCGCGATTTTTGTATCATTTCTGAACCATACCTTATTCCTATCCAGTTCAATGAACTGTTTATCAAAGTTGACAATGGCCTTTACTGCATATAAAAAATCCTGCCCTAAAATTATATCAGGTACTAAATCGCACACAACAACAAATGCATGATTATAAACAATGCTATTTATTGTAATGTCCAATATAACAGAACATTCAGCTAATAACCTAATCCCATTCACCGTACGCAAACAAGAGGCGTTATCATTATATGCGTGTGACGGAATGAATTTATCCACTTTTTCAAGAAACGAAGAAGAAATCACAGAAATTGTGGCACCTGAATCAATCAACGCATTATGCACTACACCGTACAAATCAACACAAATAATAGGAGAAACGGGACGACTAAAATGACCGTCTACCAATGTAGTCCCATTCACTGGCGACGCTGAAAGTTTGGGTCATTACCCTGTATATTTCCAACGTTATCACGCGAACCGCTTCTTAAATTATACCGGTTTTGAGTGTATTGGGGTCTTGACGATCTCGCATCATTGCGGGGTCGGTTTGATCCAAAGTTAGTAGTACGTGGAGAAGATGGACTCCTCGGCGGCCAACTAGAAGATCTATTTTGCGGCGTGGAGTATAATTCCTGCGGTGAGGCTTGCGCACTACGCTGCCCAATATTTTCACTGGGATAACCATCACCCATTGAATTCGTATAACTGCTGGGCTCGCCACATCGAGTCGAGGTTATCTTCACTGGCAACGATAATTCAGTGTGTGTGGCCATAAAGAGCATCGAATACTCCATGCAGGTTTGTTTGAGGGTAGCGAAATCTTTGTATAATTGAGTTCCGAAATTACGTTTAAAAAAAGATGACATACCAGTCAAACATTGCTTAATTATTATTTTCTGGTCTGAAATCTTAGCCTTTCCGGCAAGAGATTCCACACGATACACATAGTCCATCAGAGGCTCATTATAATCTTGACGAGACTTATAAAACAACGAAGCATGGTCTATAGGAGACGGGAATTCTAAACAAATCGCTTTTTTAATATCCTCATATTTCGTAGAGGACGATTTTGTCAAATTATAATAGCTGAGAGCCGGCCCACATAGATAAGTAGCCAACACTAACGTTTTTACATCGTCACTCCAACTATTTATAGCGGCGATTATCTCGAATTGCGAGAAGAAGTCCTCCGCGGACGAATTCAGACCGTTATACTTATCAGACATAATTCAACTTTTTTTAACAAAATAATATCAATTGTACATCACCAAGGCATCAATGCAGAGAGACCTTTCCATGGTATCTCATCATCATTCTAATGGCTGCAATCGCTGCATTGGCCATCTCATTCAATATTAATTTCTTTATTCACAGTCTTTTCTTAGACTTTTTTCTGGAAAACTTAATATGGTGCATAAAAAGGATTTAAGATTAAACACGTCTTCCTCTGCGTCCGCGTTCAGTCGAAGCTAAACAAAGGTAACAAAATTAAATTGCTTCATAGCTGCGATCCGTGCTGTGATATTTGCTGTTGATTCTACAAGGCAAATAATCAGGCAAATAATATAGCAAAGAAAAAAAAATACGTAACTGGAGGTACCGATTTCTTGATAAGTCTACACCATGTCAGGTGGACGTAGCCCTTTGAAGATGGGAGGCACTCGCTTCTAGCGCATAAATCCGTAGCTAAATAATGACTCCAATATTAGATTACAATATTTTTGTATTATCTTTTCTTCATTTCAATCCCTAATCCACACCATTATTTTCTCCAGCCAATCATTCTCTGACTCACTACGTCTAATTAGCTTTTTTTTACGATATATAGGGCGAATATCGAGTGCCAGCAACAACAAACAAAGGGAAAAGTGCGCGGAGACTGCATGTAACCAATGCAATCTCCACACTTGTATACAACGGCAGTAAAAGTAAGGTAGTAGTGTTCGGATCCGGGTGTAAAAAACCTGATAATGTGCCTCCTATCTCACTTGCTAGTAATTTATTAGAGGTGGTAGGTAATTTTATTTAAGTATCTAGGTCACATTGTCACCAGTGACCTAAAGGACGACCTAGATATAGAACGGGAGCGGAGGGCGTTATCGGTAAGATGTAACATGTTGGCTCGCAGGTTTGCTCGGTGTACCACTCAGGTGAAAATAACACTGTTCAAAGCGTTTTGTCAGATTTTCTACACCAGCAGCTTGTGGGTTAATTATACGCAGAAAACTTACAATGCTCTCCGCGTTCAATACAATAATGCCTTCAGAGCATTGTTGGGGTTGCCTCGCTACTGCAGTGCGTCACAGATGTTTGCGCAACAGCGCACCGACGATTTCTACGCTATCAGACGCAAGAGAATAGTATCACTCCTAGGCAGAGTGCGGGCCAGCTCCAACAGTGTGCTGAAGGTAATTGCTGATAAGGTAGATTGTCCGATCTTTAAACACTGGGTTGCCCTAATAATTTAAAAATATTTTGTGGTGTTTGTTTGTAGTGATTTTATTTTTGTTGTGTATAACTACTAACCATAGGTTAAGCTTCACTAACAATTTATGGACCCTGTTGTCTGCTAATAAAATTATTATTATTATTATTATTATTATTTATTAAGGCCACAACGGGGCTATGAGGAAATAAACTTCGTTTCTTTTGTTGAGATGTGCCAGTACTTTCGGAATGATGTAGGTAAGGTAGTGGGAAAACCCAAGCGGTCTGGTACACCCACGTAGGACTGGAAGCATCGCAACAGCTTGCCGATGCGACTCTGCCGTCTACCATAACGTATTGTGCGCACACCACAGTGTTTTTGCCGCAAACAGATACGTTTTTTTAGCACGCCCCATTCTCTAAACATAGCCTCCGAGGCCTGGGGTAGCAAGTGCCATTTTGGAAATGCTCAATTCCTCAACGGGCAATCTGCAATTCCGTCGTACCTCCCCGGGAGGTACGCAGCCGACAGCGTAACATTAAGCTGCTCAGTCGGTTTTACGAGCTTTGATGTCAGGTAGGGACTGATTTCATGCCCTCTTCGTTACGTATTTAAGCTACAAGAATTTTCTTGACCTACTGTATGTGCAAATGTGCATATTATTGTAGTTGATCTTTTTGTTCTCTTATAGTTCTGTAAACTGTACGCATATCTTTTATATTTGAGTGCCATAGCTACTAGTACGGCAACCAAATTTCTGACAGATGTATACTGTTCAGGTGAGTTCCCCAGCCCGCATCCGCTGCGTCTGTTGTTAGGAAGTGTATCACTGTGCTCAAGCATTCCAGTACTGACTTGTTGAAGTTTACATGCCAGCCAAACTCCTCCAGAATAAGGGTCTCTGCGACCTGATCTACGAGCTAAAGACGATTCTGGCTGACAATTACGATATTGTCTAGTAATTTTTCTACAAGAAACATGCCCCTTGCCTAAAAGATCTCAGCAATCCAATTTGAGGCTGCTGCAAGGAGCTAAATATAGGCAAATGGAATAGCTGTCAATTGCAGTATTTCTCCATTGCAAATTCAGCACAAAAAGTGCTGGTGACCAATAGGTATTGGCAAATGAAAATCAGCTTGCTATGCTATACGTGTGTTTTTGTCATAAGGTCATTGTCCTGTACAAAATTCCATAGGTACATCCACTTGGGAAATGAGATAAAAGACTGTATAGGTGTAGTTATTATACTCTTCGGAAATAAGTATTTTGGTATAAGAAAATAAAAATAGGTTGGATACCCGTCTGATTTTAGTCCCATTAACCCTTTTGAATACCTGAATTTATATATTTTTATTTTATTTTTCTTTTCTTGTAATATGATTTATTTCCTTGTAAATTGTATGTCTTTTGGACAACCAAGGTGCAAAATAAATATATTTATTGATAGTATTCAATGATATATAATATAGGATAATATTGCAGAAGTATTGACTTTAATTATTGGGGAAAACTGAAGTTTAACTGAAATAAGGTAATTTTATTATTGTGTCAATTCACAGTTACTTAAATGTTTTTGTTCTGAGCTTTAGTACATTTTTGGTAGGGTATTGTAATGGAGGTTGTGTATTGAAAAGGATGCCACCATTTTTTTTTTATAAATGAATTGGTTATTAGTCGGGCCTTCACCATAAGTACATGCTCTTTCAAACACACTCCCCCCCCACATCAATGTAAGATGGGCTTCTAAAGGCTTTGTGTTTATTTTTTGTCAGGTTATAACAAAAGATCCAAACAGCGATGTATCTTCCTTATTATTATTAAATAGTCTGATTTATTGAAGCAGTAGCACTTCACTTATCTCTGTTGTGAGTAGGAGGCCACAACTGTGCCCCCCCCTCGCCAGTAAGTGTATAAAAGGAGACAAAACCTATTAACCGTACAAATATTTAGAACTGGGTGGTAAGTTTTGTAACATAGATTTCAAAGTTAAGTACCTCCTTCAAGATACAATCATGCCTAATTTCAATGCATACTGCTCTCTTACCACATGCAATCTGTATTAGAGATTCAGAGTTTTTGTCCAAAAGTGACACTGGGTTCATTAATGATACTCTGCAGTCCTGACTTTTACAATAGCAGGGTTGTAAGGTCAACAACAACAACATAACATTAAATTTTAATAAACCTGTCAAGAATCGTTTAATTGCTGCCAGGTAATTTTTAATTACAGAGGTTAAAAAGTCCCTTGTTTTATTCAAATGGCACAATTCTTCATTTATTTTGAGTTATACAAAACGTAGCCGAAGAAGCTTTTAAAGTTGACTTGTACTGAATGCCTTTCTAGGCAGGTGAATCAAAACACTGAAGGTGTTCCTCCCGTCTCTTTCTATCTGCCTTGGGGACAGATTTTCAGAGTTTCATCAACATCAACACAACTTAGTTGTAAATTCTCAGGAACTAAAAAGATTTACTACAAAAGTGTTGCTAGAATGACCCCTTATAGGGCCAGGTTTATTTAGCTTAGAATACTGGTTCTTTCTTACATTACATTACAACAGAGTTGAGAGAATTCGTTAAGATCAGTGGTGTTAAAGTAACTGTGACATGTGATCAGACAGTAAACTTACTTGTTTTTCCAGGCTATCGATACGTGTATTTGACGAACGATTTTGACGCCATGACCGCTTATTCGGCGGTGGAAAAGCGATTGCCCTCTTCCCCCGAGGATGAGGTGCACTCTTCAGGCGATAAGGGTTCTCGTTCCACAGACCACCGGTCTCCATCCGAAGCACCGGCATCGGTGGAACGTTTATCCTCCGGCGAGGAATTCTTCACATATTTACGCTCGCTCCTGGTACTAAACCTTTATACCAGCAAGCCACATGCACAATAAATATTTTCTGGTTAATATAACACTTTAATAATATATATTTTTATGGAAATTATAAAGAAAATCTCACAAAGAAAATTTTTGCTACCGATGGCGGCAAAATCTAAAGACGCTATGAGTGACAGATGTCAGCGCGTTTAACTCACAAGGTACAGGCGCGCGCTACTGCAAGTGAAAGAGAGAGAAGTATGAAAAACGAGGAACATTGGTGAGTTATTCCGTTTCTTTGTATTAAATAGGACGAAATCTTAAGACAGCTTCTTCAATCAACGCTGTGTGTTTCGGAGAACACATAATAATTATTGTATAGACTTACCACAGAATCTTCGAAATGGCCAAAATTGGAACTAAGATCCAGGGACTGGACTACCCGTTGAAAAACCCTTTCAGTCGTTTGGGTTTTAAGTATTTACAGAATGATAATTAAAATAAATATATGTTTATCAAATTCCTTGATAGGGTTACCCAGTTGGATTTGCAAACGTTATAGTTATAGCATAATAAGAGTACGAGATATCGTTGGACAAAATCGGGTTCCAGTCCATGCTAAGATCTATGGAAATGTTAACTTTCAGAACAGGCGTGATTGGTTGAAATGCAATTTTGTATTACTGCTAGCGCCGCCGTTCATTTCACAGATAAGTTGGTAGGTCTGTAGTTCCAATTTTGGCCATTTCGCAGATTCTGTAGTAGACCTGTCCTCGAGCTGTCCAGTTTGACGGTTATAGTAACGTTTAGAAAATATTTTTACAACAAAATTAACAAAAACGTTTGAAAGTTTTTCGTTGTAAATATATTTAATTTATGTGTCTTAGCTTACGTAGCTTTTGTATTTAATTGGCTTTAAATAATCTTAACAAAATTAATTAGAGTTTTACAAAATCGATACACAGGTGGCAAAATATTTTTAAACGAAAATCATAATCCTTCTAAATTCTATAGATGATGTGTGCAAAAGTTTTTTTATTTTAACAGGTGTATTTTTACTTTAGCATCATTTTAATCATTGCGCACTTGCTGTTATCGCAAAACAAAACAATCAATTTTTATTCTCGGTGTTTTCTGCTTCGCGGGGAGACGTAATTTGTAATAGGAGTCCTGTTTTGTGCGCAGTTTGATATATTCAAGAGTTGCTTTCCTAGACCGGCGGTGATTCAATTCAACATGATTTCCTTTTCGGAAGTGGTAAGTAGTTATAGGTACTTTGCCAGTAAAAGTTTAATTTTATTTAATCGGCACAATTTTAAAGTATCGTTAAATGAATAAAGAAGACTATTTATAAAACAAGTCGCTACAAAACCAGATAAATTGGTAGGGATAGACAAGTTGCTAGTTGTGTGAAGAGTCTAATAAATTACTAACCAAGGGCGTTTATTCCTCGAGTTACATACCTATTCGCTTGCATCGCTAACGTCGCAACATCGATCTGTTTATTTTAAACCGGCTCCTGCTCATGAGTTTGTATTTTTAGATATTTGCTATAAAGAATACCTTTCATCTTAAGGGTGAATAAATATTGCAGTTTTAAAGTAGTTAAAAATAGAATATACCTACCTACCTACCTGAGCATAAAAATCATTCATAACATAAAATCTAAAAAATAATTATACTTATCTAAAGTTTATTAACTCTTATTTAACGGTCACCTTTAATTCTTATTTAAAATAATTATTGAACAAATAAAAAAAAAAAACTTCTACAGACAACTTTTTAAACATAAAAAAAAGGAATATTTTGTGTACTAAAAATTAGCTTTTCAGTGTATTTATCTTCAAAAATATAGTTAAAAAAAATACTATAAATTTTTAATGTTTTTACTACTCCCCTTAAAAATATATTTATTACGCTCTATATTTTATTTATTTATTTATTTATTTATTGGTGATAATCACAATACATTGTGTTAGCAAAATAACACAAAACTGTCAGTTGGCAGGCCAGCCTATGAAAACTTTTTAAAATCCTCAAAAAAATTGTAATTTTTCATACAAATTGACTCAATCAGCTGATTTATTTATTTATTTACAAAATACAATCATTATCATAACAGGAGTCCCAAAGCGATAATGTTGACGTCAGTTTTATACATTTATAAATTCACTAAGTATGACAGTATAATTAAACACAATGCTGGTAAAAATTGATATAAATAGATCAGTTTGTATGAAAGTTTAAAATATTTTTTTAACGAATTTCAAAAAGTTGTCGATTAAAAGTTGTTCAATATCATTGACTGACCTACCCCCTGAAAGGTTATGTGTTATTTAGCTAACACATTGATATACAATGTACAACATACTTAATAATATAGCAGAGCTTGTCTAGTTTGAAATGACGCACCCCACCACTTATTTAATTATTTTAGATGGCGAGTGCAATATTAACAACATACACTTAGAATTCTTTTTGCTTAACAACGACACTTTTATCTGTGCGGGAGCGTCGACTGTTACGTGAACTACGATCTGTATGCCTACATCATGGTCAAATACTTGCACGGTGCATACTTGCACTAATCCGCGTTACTTTAGTAGTCTCTTGTACCCAAAGGTTGCCTGGAAGAAATTGCTATGAAGCAATAAGGCCGCCTAACTGTACATGACTACCTGTTCTTACTTCCACTCAGTCATTTATTATTTCTGTGTGTGCAATAATAATAATAATAAATTTATTTACCAAATACAATGACAGTAACAATATAATACAAGTGTACCTTATTAAAATTTGGGCTAGTAAATGTCGCATACAATAATGCCTCTTAGGGAAACCTGTATCTTAAGAGGCAGTGATTCGACCAGGATATTGTGACAAATTAGTTGCTATGCTCTGTATTACACAAAGTATTTGTAATATAATAGTACATTGTTATACGAGGGGTGAAAGCATTGAGCTATTATTACTACGTATAGAGAAGAAACCGCCCCATCTCAAGCGTTCCGTTCAACTGTGGCCAGCTGGCCACAGTTCACTCAGTTGCTTACTAGCTCTTGAGCGCTTCAGTCTTGTTTGTATTAAAGCGAAAAAACGTGAAAAATCATCAAATATGCCCTCGTGTGTGTTATGATGTTGCACTAATAATTATAGTAATACGGCGAAGTGCAAAGGAACAACTTTCCATCGGTGAAAAACTAGATAATCATTTTTAAACTTAATTCGAGCAAAATATTTAGCGGACGCCATGTTGCATCATTTGTCATAGATGAAACAATTAAGATGTGACATTTGGGTGTGTAACAAGAGTAGATCATAATAATATCTTTTACAGTGGAAAATGATAATCTGACACATTATTTAGTAATAAAATTAGTAGTAAATCAAGAAAGATGAAAAACAATTGTTTTTTTTGATTGATCGTTTTCATTGATTGATTGTTTGTACAAGTAGATATTATTTATTTATTACGAGATATTTTGTAACATTGTATTACTTCAAGGTTTCCACGTCTGGGCCGTAAAGATAGGGAAAAATTGATAAAGTTCATCGAATATTGTTTGTTTCGCAGAGTAAATTCAGTACTTATAACTAAAATAAATATTATAATTAAATTTATTTGTCAGACATCTTTAAATGTTCCCACCCAATTGAATAGGCAGAATATAAACAAAGTGTCGCGTCTATGACGGTGTCCTCGCATCTATGACTTATTAGCCGGCCCCCGCGCGCCCCGCTCTGCCGCACTTGTTGCACAGATTTTGTAGGCAGCGTCTTTTCTAGTACGTGTACATTATACTTCAATGGGTGAAAGTAACTTATTTAGCGCCGAGACGGGGTTTGGGGCCTGAGAGCCCTAATAGTTCGAGGCACTAAATAAGTCTTTAACCAGAGGTAAACACTGTGCTTTTCTTTACAAGGAAAGTAAAAATAACAACACGAATTAGCTAAAGAAAAAATGAGTGACTTCCATATCTGAATCAGATGAACTCATTGTAAACAAAACCCTACAACTCGAGAAACAAAATTAAATGATAATCGGATTGTTGCTTTCCCGCCTATTTTTAATTTTTTGCTGTGGCCGTGCCGGCCAGCTTTTGTTTGAGCCATTATTTTTAATTTCCATCATTGAAAAATGTTAAATATTTTGCCCAAAACTATTTTATTTTAAAGAAATAGTTGAAAGTTAATTATAATAAAGTCATTTAAAATATATATATATATAGGTATATTCTTTAATTAATACTTAACTTTATGTTATTTCAATTTAACATTGCGCTGTAATTGAGTGGCTGTATAGAAAGATGGAACATAGTTAAATAGAAATGTGAAATTAGAACCAGTTTTTTTAAAATAATTTAACAGAATGAATGAAAATGAATGAATGAATGACAGCTCTGCTGTCAGTTGAAAGTGATTCTCCCTCCGGGCTGAAAAGTATTACCTTCAATCCGCTCCTCAGGCAACTTCCGAACTACTTTCAGAGTATGAGTAATGAAAAGTATATTCATTCATTCATTCAAATAGAAATACTTGACGATGTTTTTTGTGATGAGTTGAAATGATGCAATAAATAGGTATAGTTAATCTTTCCCATGTTTTTGACTTAATTTAAGAATAACATAATTATATATACTTACCGTTGTTATAAATTAGTGTTGATATTGATTTATTGATAATTTAATTTTGTATTAATTGACATAACATTACTTTATTAATATAATTGCATGCCATGTCACTTCTATTGCAATGCCCATTGAAGGGTTTCATGTATACACTTACAACCAATGACAATGTAACACCTACAAATTATTATTTAATGTAAGTACATGAAAGCAATAAATGAATTGAATTGAAACTCGCAGTGTCCCGACTGAGCCAAAATTACCTTTCTATTTCAATGATATCGCGTATCAATTCTTTTAAGCCTGAAAATACGGGGAAATCTATTTTATAAGCTAGATCGATTTATTGCCCCCGAAACTAAATTGCGAAATCGTTGCAGCCGTACGTTTCCGAGATCCTTATTATTCTTATCTTGCTCGTTTAAAGTATAAGAGTGGTGCTACTATGTCTAGCCGCGTGTACTTTCTTCTGAACGTATGAAGTAAGTAGAGTTTATCGAAATAAACGAGCTAAGCTCGGTCAACCAGGTACTCACTATAATAATATGAGTAGCCAGTCTGACCTGCTTATTTTGCAGATGGATCGGCTTGGCTTCAGCGGTCGTGTGCTGGCGTTCTTCAAGACTGTGTGCGTGTATTTCGCCGTGTCCTCGGCGGGTGAAGGAAATGGGCCCTCGGTCGCTCGCGCCATTGCCAAATGCGTGCCCATCATCTGCCTCTTCTTGATAGTGCTTCATCAGCGCGCCGATATCTCTGAAAAGCTGCCCGGTGGAAAAGCACGGTAAGAATGGAAGAGGAAGTAATTTCGAATCATCATCATCAGCTCATATAACGTGTTACTAAAAATACCAAAAAAAATAATATTTTTATCAATGGCATTTAATTAAAATTTTCCATCTCTAGTGATCAGCTGTGTCAAAGAATATTCGGACCAGATATGTAATTTTAGGTCAATGTGCCTATTTTTACCGCTATGGTTAAAAATATTTACGTACCTACTACTTGTACCATAACATTCACATTAAAACAATTAATTTCAAAATGAAAAAACTACAAATAAATAAAAAAAGCTTTGTTAAATAATTGTTATGAATTAATAATATTTTTCAAAATAATATTTATGTTTGTAATTACGTAAACAAGATAATTAAGGCAAAAAATAAAATGTTTTCTAACATAAATTGATATCTTTTTTAAAAATGTAGGCACAAATGGTGTACAAATACTTTTCCGTTCTCGATCCGTCCGCTATCGATTCTCAGATCGATGGTCTAAGTATATTTTAGGTGTCAAATGACACTAGAGATGGGAAAATTTTGATTAAATGCCTGTGATGAAGAATATTCTTTTTTTTTGTATTTTTTGTAACACGTATATGGTGCGGTTTTGGACTACTTTTTTCAAAAGTAGCTAGATCCAACGGTTTCACGTGCCTTTCGAAGTAAGGAAGTCGCTTTAAATGAAACCTGCAGCAGTTGTTTAACTTAGGTAATCGCTCAACGATGTTACAGGCAACAGCCTCCGTGGCCGGGTGGTCGAGATTTCGACGCCCATTACGGAGGTTCCGGGTCCGATTCCCGGTGGGGACACTGGCCTCTATTCGGGATGCCATGCTCTAATTCTAATTTTAAAATCCAGCTATCCTTTTCGTTTTTATAACCAATGAAAGAGAGGTGATGAATGATATTAATTTGAACGAATGATAACCTAAAATAAGGGCATAGCTGTCAGTTTAAGAGATTTTTAAGTCGCATGTTTTAAGTGCTCTCTAAAATTGTGCAATCGACACGGCCATAAGGTTCAAATTCGATGTTTGACAGGACGGCATTCTTACGATGCGATTACTATAATATTAGAATGGCCATCTCCTGTTTAAAAGGTAAATTAAGGATTAGAGCGTGACAGTGTGAATCGGGGCCACTGTCAAGCAAAAATCTCTTTGTGAGACTTTCCCCAGTTTCGTTAGGACATTGCAGGCTGAATCACCTGATTGTCCGAAAAGAAAGATGATTCCGTGCTTCGGAAGGCACGTTAATCCGTTGATCCCGGCTACTATCTAATCGTTACATGAGCCAAGTCAGTGGCCTTTGGCGGCTCTATAACACTGACACCAGGGTTTGTGAGGTCGGTTGTCGACCTTACAACCCACACGATGATGATGATGAACGATGTGCCACGATGTGTGGAGACTCGAGCCTCTATGGGGATGTATCTGAGTTGTTGATGACTGATGTGTAGATACTGTAGGTAGAGGAACAATTTTAACCTTTGACTTCTAACGTAAACTAAACAACCGGTTAGGTAAGGTGACTAACGAACGGCTGTTATTATTAGTCGAAGTTATAGTTAAAATAATGTTATTCATGCAGTTGTTATTTCATACATTCCCTATTTCTCGCCAATGTTCATGAAGCTACTTCGGTCGACTACATAGTCTAGTTTGGGTTTGTGTTTGTCGATGATGAAATTAATTAGAATTTCATTTAGTGCGTTCTTCTGTATGTAGTATAGTTAGAGCGGCGGTCCGGGAGACGCGGGTTCGAACCAATGTGTTTTCAAATTTCGAATTCATATGTACGTTCATTCGACGCTCTTACGGTGAAGGAAAACATCGAGATGAAACCTGCACACTCCTGTGAAGAAATTCAAAGGTTGTGTGTGTAGTCGACCAACCCGCACTGGGCCATCGTGGTCGACTAAGGCCTATTCGCCCTAATTCAGGATAGCGTCGAGCGCTCAGCCCCTCGGTGGGGATGTATATGAGCTGTTGATGATGATGGCGTTCTTCTGTATAGAATTTGGCATAAACGGCCAAAGATTTTGATTCCGAATACGGACAGTCAAACTCAACTATAAGTTTTGGGGGTGCTAAACTTTACAATAATTTACCATCATACAGCATGAAATTTACATCGTTTTGTTCCCGCCGTGTAGTGATAGTACCCGTCAAACCGAACAACTTTTCACGAAAAAAAAAATTTGTGTGCCAAAAAAATTTTTGGTCTCCATACAAAATGGGTCGGTCGGGAGTCTCACTTTGTATGGAGAGGCCAAAAATATTTTTGTCGCAGGAAATTTTTTTTTCGTGAAAAGTTGTTCAGTTTGACGGGTACTATCACTACACGGCGGGAACAAAACGATGTAAATCACGGTGTATATGAAGAATATAATTATATTCAATTAATACTTTTAAATCTCAATTACATAAACATATAATGCACAGTAACTTACTTGACTAAAAGTAGCATCCTGTATTAAATACTTTTTTCTGCCACCGAACTGACCAGTCTAGCTGGACACATGTTTAAACGCTTGCCGGCTGTACTTGTGTGTATGTTTACTCTGGTTTACACTGAAAAAAAAACTTACTTATATACAACCAAACTTTCGTTAACCTATAACACAAAAAAGTGACAACCTAACTTTTTGCAATATGTAACCAAACCCTTTGTCTTTTATAGACAGATCACTTATTTCAAATCAAGTTAACTTTATTTAAATCTTGTGAAACTTTGGTTATTCCTGAAATAGCCAAAGTAGTTAGGTTAAATATGTTTTTCAGTGTATTTTGACGGTTACCTACTTATTTTATACTTACCCTCTGTTCTGCCTGTTCAAACGGATATTGTATCTACTAAATTACGACTTGTAGTTCTCATGTTAAGTGATTATTGTAGTCTTTAATGAGAATAAAGTTCTATAAACCGAAGTAGCTATATTTATTTGGCGAAAAATTAAAAACAAAATGTTGGCCTTAGACAGGCCTCGAACCTGAATCTTCTCGGCAATCCAGGCTAGACTCAAGCGCATTATTCGACTAATGTTACTGTGTTTGTCATCGCTATTTACTTTAGTACCTACTCGGAGTGCAGTCAAAGTCCTTATCACTTGTCTGACCTTCTCTAAGATAAAAGTGTGATGTATGTGTAGGGTACGTCTAAAAACATTATACTTTTGCTTGAACTGAACGGACGTTGTTTTCCTTAGTTCCCTATACAGCATGAAATTTACATCGTTTTGTTCCCGCCGTGTAGTGATAGTACCCGTCAAACTGAACAACTTTTCACGAAAAAATAATTTCCTGTGTTTAAAAAATTTTTGGTCTCTCCATACAAAATGGGTCGGTCGGGCGTCTCACTTTGTATGGAGAGACCAAACATTTTTTTGTCGCAGGGTTTTTTTTTTTCGCGAAAAGTTGTTCAGTTTCACGAGTACTATCACTACACGGCGGGAACAAAACGATGTAAATTTCACGGTGTATTTAATCCTGAATATTACCTGAAATAAATGATGATTATTATTTATTTATTTTTACAAAATGTTTTCTCCCTTTTACGGGGTAAAATTACCGGTGACGCGGGTGTATTAGCCAAGGGTCACCGGTGTTAATTATTATTATTATTATTACAGTGGCGACGAACTGCATTTTAGAACACCACAGTGTAAATAAAGTAGTGGGAAATGTTGGAATCCAACATCAAACTGTATTTTTCAAAATACAACTTTCTCTTTTTGAAATTTGTATGTAACGTCTGTTCGATTACGTCCGTTCTTGAATACAGTCGCAGCTTTTCTTTAGTCAAAATTACGTTTTTCATTTCTTTAAAACATCCAGCCCTTCTACAGTCTACAAACATCTAAACAGAAATGGTCCTTTTAGCGAATTTTTCATTGATCTCGTAGTGGGCATTGCGAGAACAAAGGATCGAGATGGCGCGCCTTTGAATTGGCACAGTTTGATATACAAAAAGATAGATAGATAGATAGATAAATTGTTTATTGCCACAATAACTTACAAATGAGTAAATACAAATGAAAAATTATACTATAGGTATTGTGGCAAAAGGTCCATACTCAGCTTTTGTACTGTTCCAAACCAAGTCTGAAACAGTGCTGTTTTTCAGTATGTCCCCTTTTACCACGCACGCCCATGCTACATTTAAAAAAATAAAACCGAACATAATTAAACTAAAAACAGAAAATGACTTAAACGTAAGTAATGTGAACGTAATACGTCCTTGAAAATTGTTAGCATAATATCATTGCTGTGAGTTAAAAAATCAAAAATTATCATTGAGTTTTCATTTTCTTACGGCTCTTTTAAAGGGACAATATTTCATTTGTCCCGTGACCTGTCTAACCTTAGTAATACCTTATAGCCTGCAACAATATACTGATCAGATCAAATAATATGAGTTGTTGCCCGATGATGATTATATTGACCGAGCGAGCGAAGCGTCTCTGTTTCAGCTTGGCCAAATTTGCTTTTGTATGTCCATCTGTTTGTTTGTTTGATTCTCGTAAAATTTTGTGTGCAGGTTCGATAAATTAATCGATTTTTTTTGTCGAGTCTTGTTTTGGGTATTCTAAAAAATTACGGAGTTATGGGGGTTGCCAGCTTACAAGGTCTTCCGCTGAGGCCGTTTTCCTCTACAGGTCACATTTCTTAACCAATAAAATAAGATAAAATAAAATAATATAAATCCGGTACTTGTTCCAGAATATCCCCGATCTGATCGTGGAACGTTCTTCTTGGCCTTCCCCTACCAACATTCCAAAATCTAGTCATCACCTTTATAAAAATCAATTGCTGTTCGTTTGTCTCGCTAAAACTCGAGAATGGCTTTGGCTAATTTTGTTCTTGAAATATTTGTGAAATAAGTTCAGGGAAGGTTCTGTGGTTTAAACGGTGAGAAACATAAATAATCAAACATCATAATCAACGGCCCGTTACAGTCCACTGCTGGACTATGAGCCTCCTCCACTGCCATAATCTTCACGCTTGGCAGGCGGGTTGGAGATCGCAGAGATTACTGTATCAGAGAGCACTGCTGCCCGTTCCCTGTTCAATGTGTAGTCCCTAAGTCGCCTCTTAAGACACCCACGGGAAGAGTAGGGGTTGGTGTCTGATGTATTCAACTCTGCCGTCACTACACGGCGGAAATAATAAGTAACAGAAAAAAAAACGACAATTTAGTTTTCCTATACAAAATGGTCAAGGGTAGGTGTAGGGTAGATGTTGGGAAAAATGGCAGGACGACGTCATAAATATCAATTCGCTCTTGCCTTGTATTGTATATTTGTTTAGTCTTCCCTTCATTCACTCCACGTGACCAAACCACCATAGCATTCCTTTCTTAATTATATATCACTACATCTCTCACATCACGTTGTTCTCTTTGTTTCTAATCCTATCATTCAGTTTTACGCCAATCATACTTTTTAATGCTCTCATTTTAATAACTAATCAAGAGTGACTATAATAGATGGTGTAGGTAGAGGCTAAGGCACTGCCTCCTATCCGAAAGGCTAAGGTTCGATTCCGTTTTTGAACCTTACCAATTTACGAGTCATCAACATCAACAGCCCGTTACAGTTCACTGCTGGACTATAAGCCTCCTCCACTTAAGTGCAGGGTTTTGCCATAATCTCCACGCTTGGCAGGCGGGTTGGAGATCGCAGGTTAAAAGGTTACTGTATCTGAGCGCGCTGTTGCCCGTTCCCTGTTCAATGTGTAGTCCCTAAGTCGCCTCTTACGACACCCACGGGAAGAGTAGGGGTTGGTGACAAATGTATTCTACACTGCCGTCACCACACGGCATTTTACGAGTGCTGTGACTTTACCACCTTTGGAGTTTACTAGCTTTAATTTTGCTTGCTTGCTTATTTATGTCGCATGATTTTCCAGTCACGAGTAAAATATGCAATTATTAATTAAGTACATAATTGAAATGAGCCATTGTTTTGTCTACTACGAGTATAATTTACAAAGGGTCTGGTGATAACATTTTGTCGACAAAGGGAACGAAAGGTCTGAATGATGACTACTCGTACAAATGTCACCACACTTATCGACGCGGAATCAGCTTGAGCAGATCAGAAAACGCATTATGTTCATGCAATAACAGCCTAAATGATGTCATTCATCAACGGCCCGTTACACCCCCCAAGTGGGCGCCCTTAGGCTGTTGCTATAATACTAGGGGTAAGAGCCTTCCGCTCCCCCAAAAGTCCGGTTACGCTTGATACGTCGATTTTGCGAAACAAGCATTAGGTCATCGTCAAAAAAAAAAAAAAAGGCCTGTTACAGTCCACTGCTGGACTATGAGCCTCCTCCACTTAAGTGGAGGGTTTTGCCATAATTTCCACGCTTGGCAGGCGGGTTGGAGATCGCAGGTTAAAAGGTTACTGTATCAGAGCGCGCTGTTGCCCGTTCCCTGTTCAATGTGTAGTCCCTTAAGTCGCCTCTTACGACACTCATGGGAAGAGTACAGGTTGGTGACAAATGTATTCTACTCCGCCGTCACCACACGGCAATGATTTCATTCACTTCAGCTTAAAAGGGATCGGTCGGAACGACTACAAAATAAATTACGCTCTAAGGCACCACAAAGCTAATCTTTTCTTTTCGGACAATCAGGTGATTCAGCCTGCAATGTCCTAACGAAACTGGGGAAAGTCTCACAAACAGATTTTTGCTTGACAGAGAATCGAACCCGGAACCTCCGTAATAATAATAATAATAATAAAATAATTTATTTCTCATCACAAAAAGCAGCTTAAGATAGTTACGCAACTAGCTATGAG
Source organism: Carpatolechia fugitivella (assembly GCA_951230895.1). Classification (NCBI taxonomy): domain Eukaryota; kingdom Metazoa; phylum Arthropoda; class Insecta; order Lepidoptera; family Gelechiidae; genus Carpatolechia; species Carpatolechia fugitivella. The sequence continues at coordinate 15,808,634 of OX579654.1, read as the reverse complement.
TAATTACAAAGAAATCTTGATTGTGAGAGACTGGTGCCTGAGATAAGTCCAGGACTTGAGTTACAGTAATGGCGTTGAAATCTCGACCACTCGGCCACGGGGGCTCTAAAAGGATAAAAAAATACGAAAATGGGTATTCCTAAAAAGACAATTTCAAAGTACGTATAGACGCATGTGATATGGATCACGACTTGGTAACTGAAACAGGGAGTAAATAACGCCTATATTTTTTTCAGACGGCGCTACTGCCTATACATAGCCGTGGGCTTAGCCCTGTCCACCATCGGGGACGCGTTGCTGGTGTGGCCTCAGTACTTCGTGGCTGGCATGGCCGCGTTCGCTTTGGCCCACGTGGCGTATATCGGCGCGTTTGGATGGAAACCACTCGCCCCGCTCGTGGCCATGCCGCTGTTTATGGGCCTCGGGTGGTATTTATGGGTAAGTTTATTTGATTATAATTACAACATTACAACATCAACGGCCCGTTACAGTCCACTGCTGGACTATGAACCTCCTCCACTTAAGTAGAGGGCTTTGCCATAATCTCCACGCTTGGCAGGCGGGTTGGAGATCGCAGATTAAAAGGTTACTGTATCAGAGAGCGCTGCCGCCCGTTCCCTGTTCAATGTGTAGTCCCTAAGTCGCATCTTACGACACCCACGGGAAGAGTAGGGGTTGGTGACAAAGTGATAAATGTATTCTACTCTGCCGTCACCACACTGCTGCGTAATACGTGCTCACTTCGCTCTAATCTCGTATGGCCACAGATAAAAAAGTACAGAGTAAACCATACAAGATTCGAGTAAACTTCGTACAAGCCACTGGAATAGTTATTTCAAATGCATTGTACGTACAGCTGCCTCACCGAGTGCTAAACGAAGAAAAGACGTCCGGTCCGTTGTGTAAGGCTTAGCAGCTTAGCTTTGAAAAGTTCATCATTTGTGAACCAACCAGCGTAAGTTTACACGCGGGTGGATGCGCAAGTTCAACTTTTGCTGGTCAAATGGTCCACTTTGCCTTTCAAGACTACTCTTCTTATGAATCCACAGTTTCCCATAGAACAGAAAAGGACAAAAGTTTTTTTATTTAAATATCCATCACACTGAGTTGAGCAAAAGAGCTTTACGTGGCATTCAGGCTATTTTAACAGCTTCCGTGGCGAATGGTCGAGATTTCGCCGCTCATTACGGAGGCTCTGGGTTTGATTCCCGGTAGCGACACTGTCAAGCAAAAATCTCTTTGTGAGACTTCCCCAGTTTGGTTAGGGCTTTGCAGGCTGAATGATTCCGTGCTTCGGAAGGCACGTTAAGCCATTGGTCCCGGCTAGTATCTAGTCGCTACACGAGCCATGTCGGTGGCCTTTGGCGGCTCTATAACACTGATGCTAGGGTTTGTGAGGTCGGTTGTCGACCTTACAACCCACACGATGAAGAAGAAGACTGCATTTTTGAAAAACGGTGCGCCATAGTTATTGTGTTCCTTAGCATCTTATACCCTTTAATTCGCCTCCCAGGTGGTCCGCGCGACGGGCGTGCTCGGCTTCCTGGTTCCGCTATACTCATTGGTGCTGGTGACGATGGCGTGGCGCGGTGCCGCCCGGGGCAGCGCGGCGCTGCCGGCGGCGATCGGCGCGGCGCTGTTCCTGCTGTCCGACGCCGCGTTGGGATACAGCATGTTCGCGCGGCCGCTGCCTCACTCTAGGGTATGTATGACTGCTTTACTATCTATGTCAATCTAGCTTCCTTAGGATTACAGATCTGTCGCCTTATTAGATGATGAGGTGCCGTTTTAATTCAAGATATGTTGCTGTGTTTTACCGATAAATTGCTGCCTTGTTCCAAAGTGAGTTACTGCTTTATTCTGAGGTGAGTTGCTGCCGTATTCCAAGGTGAGTAGCTGCCGTATCCCGATGTGAGTTGCTGCCCTATTCCGAGGTGAGTTGCTGCCTTATTCTAAGGTGAGTTGCTGCCTTATTCCGTGGTGAGTTGCTGCCGTATTCCAAGGTTAGTTGCTGCCGTATCCCGACGTGAGTTGCTGCCTTATTTTGAGATATGTTGCTGCCTTATTCCGAGGTGAGTTGCTGCCTTATTCCGTGGTGAGTTGCTGCCCTATTCCGAGGTGAGTTGCTGCCTTATTCTAAGGTGAGTTGCTGCCTTGTTCCGTGGTGAGTTGCTGCCGTATTCCAATGTTAGTTGCTGCCGTATCCCGACGTGAGTTGCTGCCTTATTTCGAGATATGTTGCTGCCTTATTCCGAGGTGAGTTGCTGCCTTATTCCGTGGTGAGTTGCTGCCCTATTCCGAGGTGAGTTGCTGCCTTATTCTAAGGTGAGTTGCTGCCTTGTTCCGTGGTGAGTTGCTGCCGTATTCCAAGGTTAGTTGCTGCCGTATCCCGACGTGAGTTGCTGCCTTATTTTGAGATATGTTGCTGCCTTATTCCGAGGTGAGTTGCTGCCTTATTCCGTGGTGAGTTGCTGCCCTATTCCGAGGTGAGTTGCTGCCTTATTCTAAGGTGAGTTGCTGCCTTGTTCCGTGGTGAGTTGCTGCCGTATTCCAATGTTAGTTGCTGCCGTATCCCGACGTGAGTTGCTGCCTTATTTCGAGATATGTTGCTGCCTTATTCCGAGGTGAGTTGCTGCCTTATTCCGTGGTGAGTTGCTGCCGTGTTCCAAGGTTAGTTGCTGCCGTATCCCGACGTGAGTTGCTGCCTTATTTCGAGATATGTTGCTGCCTTATTCCGAGGTGAGTTGCTGACTTATTCCGAAGCGAGTTGCTGCCTTAGATATCTCATTGCCTCATTTTTTAAAACTTCACCGTTTCCGAGTCTTTATTAGTTTGCATTTTCGTATTTTGACATAATGGTTGGTTATTCCTACAGACGATCGTGATGTCAACTTACTACCTCGCTCAGCTGGGCATCACGTTGAGTGCTCTGGATATAAAGCCTCTCGGAGGCTAAGCAGAACCCACCACGAAAGCAAGCCGCTGAATATTAGCTTAGGATAAGCCTTTAGAATGCATGTTTAACCTCCTCCATCATATCGCAGGACATAAGGGGCCCCGGAGACGGTCAAACGGTTTGACTCAAACCTTACGTGTTTGATCAAACCGTTTGAGGTTGGTTTGAACGGTTTGTCAAACGGCTCTGCGCAGTCTGATTCTGTACGCTGTCGTAATTACACTTCTGATGCGTCAAACACAACAAAAATATGAAATTGCATCAAACATGCTTCAAACACGTAAATGTTTGACAAACCGTTCAAACCACCTTTGTAAACGATCAAAGTGGTTTGAGTCAAACCAAACTTCATGTGTTTGAATCAAACCGTTTGACCGTCTCCGGGGCCATTTAAGATTAGTGTATGCTAGTGAAGTGAAAGGATGTTGCATATTTAAATGAAGGCTTATATATATGCTAAAGTGCAACCTAGGAGTTGTTTTAAACGTTATAGTACATACTCTCGGAGGACATTACATACTTTAATTACTTTATAAGTTTCTAAAACATACTTAAACAGGTAGACGTGAAAAAATATAATATAAGCGTGGCAGTCCTAAACCGAAGCCAGAGTTCTGAGTTCCAAATTCGTTCTTCGAATTCTGAGCTCTAAGTTCTGATATCATTCGTCCTGTGATAGAACTACTCATACCATTGATGTAAAAACTCCCGCGCAGCGAAGGAGTATTTATTTTGTACGAGTCTCGCATAAATCAGTCGGAACTTTAAATCGCCTGTTGTAGAGCCGGTGGCATCTAAGTACATGATTAACTTTTATTATTTTATTTACAACGTGTTAAGTAACAAAATAACGCAAAACCTCTCGGGAGAATGTTACATCTTTGAGACTGAACCACTTTTGTTAAGTAAAGAACTTTGCTAAAATCTGGAAATTTTAACTCATCAACAGCTCATATACGTCCCCACCGAGGGGCTCGAGCCTACCCTGATTTAGAGCGATTAGGCCTTAGTCGACCACACACAACCTTTGAATTACTGCAGGAGTGTGCAGGTTTCATCACGATGTTTTCCTTCACCGTAAAAGCGTCGAATAAACGTAACATACGAATTCGAAATTCGAAAACACATTGGTACGTGGTGGGGATCGAACCCGCGTCTCCCGGACGGGAGGCAGCGCCCCTAGCCACCTAGACCACCGACGCTCTCGACCTAAGTCAACTTCGAGTCATAAATTGACTCGAAGTTGACTTAAAAAAACTCATAAAACAGGCACAATTTTTTTGTTTTAAAAGTTTCGTAACTAAAGTTGTTCAGATTCATGGGTTGAATGAACCCGAGAGTTTTTAAATTATAGTACTAAAATTCGAGCCACTTCATTAGGATGCGCTGATGACAGAGTTCCTTTGTTATAAGTACTTTAGTTTTTATATTCTTCCTTATATATAGGATTGTTATTAGAAGTACTGTTTTATAATAATCTTAAAATCATGTTAGATCGTGCGCCAAAGCACAAAATTATATATTTTTTAACTGTGTATTTACGTGCATTTTTTAAGAATCTCCTTATGAGGCTAAAATCTGGAAATAGAATAGAACTCTATTATGAATGTTACATAGGTAGAATGGTATTGTGGATGGATATGTTGGGAGAGGACGACCAAAGAAAAGATGGATGGATTGTGTAAAAGATGATATGTTCAGGAAGGATGTGAGTGTTGAAAGGGATGAATGGAGGAAGAAAACATACTGCGCCGATCACAAATGATGGGATAAAGGCAAGCGAATGATGAATGATTATTGCTCTGAGCGAGCGGTGACTCTCTTTCTCGCATAGGGTAAGGGTGGGGTGACTGAGAGGGAGGTACCGCTCGCTCAGAGCTAAAGGTACGTGCCGCTAGCTGTACTATGTTACAGCTGATGGCGGCATTAATTTCCAGGTTTTCTCCTCATTTTTACTACTTTATGTCATTTTACAGCTAGAAAACTGGAGTTTAATAGAAGCCTAATAAAACTTAAGAATGTTTATAAAACCGACTTGTTTGTTATCGCAGCCATCTTAAAATATTAAAAAAAAAAACAATGACCAGTTATTTTAGCTGTAAAAAAATTAAACTGTCGGGTTTTCTTTCAAAAAATGCATTTTAGTTTAGGCTAAGCGTAGACATAACTAAAATGTAAGTCTGTTCGCTGTGAGCGCGGATGATGATAGCGCAGTTAGTAATAAGTTGATAAAAAAGACTAAAGTTTTAGAAAAGCGATTCAAATCATACTTTATTTATTATTTTGTACTATTAAGCTTTTTAGTACATTAAATATTTTAGATTCATAGAAAACAACCAAAAACGTAAACCTTCCGGCGGGACTTGGACCCACGACCTTCGGCCTATACGCAGCCAACGTGCTTACTAACTACACCACGGAGGGCATAGTGCCAGTGGAGCGCCGAAATTAGTTCTTGCTTGTTTTCTATGAAATTATGACGTCACCATAATAGGCAACCACTTGGCACGTTACAGCGTGCTTAGCGACATCTATGGTAATCCTTCCTATAAGCTTGTATTCTTTTTATCAGCATGATTAGTAATTGTGTTATTATTAGTCCTCGCCCTGTGTTTGGGTAACAACCGTCTGTGATAGTGGTCGGGTAGATGTCTTCTTAAAGTTCCATTTAACATAAATAATGTGTACGATTTAGGTATCAAAATTGTGTTTCAAGCGAATAATTGCATAATAATTGGCTCATTGTAAGGGTAAGTGCCAAAATTTGATGAAGGGTATTGCGAGTAGTCAGAGTTAAATCTAAACAGGTAGCAGCACCTAAATATACAGGGTGTCTGGAAGAACTATGCCAGAATTATTAAGGTGTGTTCAGGCCATAAATTGAACGACTTTCCCGAAGAAGAAATTTGACTTCTCGTACAAAAACCGTTAACTGATTGAATAAGTTTTTTTTTCTTTTAACTTATGTCTTTGGAAAAAGTTGTCCGATAAAATCAGAACAAACGAACAAAATTTTATTTATAATGTTCTTAGAATAGAACCCGGTTAATCTCAAGAAGTGCAAAAGTCTGTGAAATGACTAGCTAAGTACAATCATGACCACACAGAGCTAGAAGTTTATAGTGTTCATTCAACCCTTACGTTATTCAAATGTTTTAAATAAGTAAGTTATATTCGATTCATAGTAATCTCAACATCATCTCTTCCGAAAGACGTCTACTGCTGAACAAACTATACAGCATGAAATTTACATCGTTTTGTTCCCGCCGTGTAGTGACAGTACCCGTCAAACTGAACAACTTTTCACGAAAAAAAAATCCTGCGACAAAAATATTTTTGTGCTTTCCATAAAAAATGGGTCGGTCGGGAGACTGCGGTCGGTTGTATGGAGAGACCAAAATTTTATTTTTCGCGAAAAGTTGTTCAGTTTGACGAGTAGGTACTATTACTACACGGCGGGAACAAAACGATGTAAATTTCACGGTGTATAGTAATTTTGACATTATTGTATTGGCTACTTAATGACGTTTTAATTACATAGTTATAATAAATGTAGTTGCTGCCTGTTTATGAATACATTTCCTATGAAAGTAATTTCGAGCACTATCAGTGCGTGACTGAGGCGAAACGAGTATTTTGTATTGTCTGTAACTTGGAAAGAATTTGTCTTTTATTACCCGTGGTCAATTTACAACAATTTACAAGTAACAAGTTACAATTTGATATTCATTGCGTAGCCAATTCGCCTAAACTGTAAGCCCTTATCGTTTTGTCTCATTGTCTACGCAATGTACATCGAATTGTACTTGTATTTGTAACTTGTAGCTTCGTGAAACGGGGCCCTGGTAGTACCAAGGGGCACTTAATTGCCGCAAAACATTACCAAAGTAGTATTTGAAGGAATTGAAGTATTAGTACATGTTATAGATGTCTATATTTTACCTAATACTTATATTGTGTACGGAAAATTTTCTATTGGAATCTCTGAAGTTTTTTAAATAATCGTGTTTCTATCTTATATTAAGTGTAGTGTAGGAATTAATTGTGGTATTGGAAAATTTAGAAGAAACAGTGTCAGACCGAAATTGGCAATTTTATAACTATTTATAAGTATAACATTTTTTTTATTTTATGAACTTACAGTACCTATTTATTATACCTACTTGTATTTGTTAAGAGAACAAAATTATAATCAATCATTATTACAATTCACCGACATGTTTTAGATTTTACCGAAGGAATAAGATATTTCCCATTGTAAAAAGTAGCCTGCGGTCCTATTTTTTATACTAATCAGTTGCACTGACATGCTTGAAGAGAGTGAAAAATAACACATCTTTAATTAGTATTCTCGAAAATAAGTTATTCATTATAAAAGGTGCTTATTATGCACTTGTAAGCTACTTGCAATTTTGATTAAAGCAACGAACGGTATTGTTGTTGGTTTTACACAAAAGTGACAAAGATGAGTTTAGTAACGAAGCCCACGCGTTTATCATGCTTTGTAACAACACAGCGTCAAAAGACCTTATTAGCAAGAAATAACGTTCATAAACCATAAACACAATGGAAATGTTACGTCCTTGCGACATTAATAGCTGCCAGGCCTGCTATACAAGTTATAAGCGTTACGATTAGTTGCGGTTCAAATCCGACAGATGACGCTGTACTAAACGCACAAATTTCCAAAACGCGGTATAGAGATTTTTTCCGAAAGAATGACCCCCCAGAGGAACTCTGCACGGTTATCGCTTCTCGGCCTTTTGGCTAAGATCAAAGTGTAGTATCTGTTCTTTTCAGCTTAATATCTGAAAGTTCCCTCACTGAGGGACCAGTATATTAAACTGATTTTTGTGACCAGACGGGATGTTCGGGGCTCGCTCCACTCCCGTCGCGGGTCGGCCCGGCATTGCAGTGCCGCCGGGATCGGCCCACTTAAACCCTTGAAATGAAACCTTCATGGACATTGGACTCCACGATGCGTTCCTGTCCATCCATGTTCCATCTCACGTACACACGCACAAGCGGGTTCGTAGACTCCCGTTCTTTATTTCTAGTCGTAGTCATTTTCTGGCGATTTATTGTGCCATGTGCCATGGGGGCTGCACTGCAACACAAGCTAAAGCAACTATGGGTTGCAGTTTGTCAGTGGATAAGAGACCTTACGCTAATCAGCTGTCTTTAGACTAACAAATTATTTATTTATTAAGTAGAAACATGGTACATTAGTTTTTATAGTATACCTGTATGATTTGTTTAAGAAAATTTACAATTTTGATGACACTGCCAATTTCGGTCGGGCACTGTATAAAAAACCCTTGTCATATCTACATAGAGCCGCCAATTTAATAGTAATAAGACTCCACTTTTTATACTATTGTAATGTTAGTATTACGCAAAGGCGTATTATTTTAATATAAAATGTTACATACATTTACATTTAGAACTGTAGCCACGTGGGATTAGATTTTACGTCTATGTGTGCAATAAATGCGTTACGCATGTGTGTTTGTTTTATTTAAATCCTTCTTCCTAATTTATACCGATTCAAAAACAATGAAATGGCGCTGTATGCTATTTCGCAATACTGTAAAATTATTTTTGAGGTAGCTAAAATGTATGCATAGGTAGCAAATGGTAGATTAACAGTATTAGACTTTGACACGTGCAGACTCGAAATCCAAGACTTGGTCCCGTCATCTTGACGATCACTAAATTATCCATCAATAAGGACCCGTTCGCTTTGCTAGAGCAGTGATTGGTAAAAGATAAATATTAAAAAATCCAAGTTGACTATAAAAATATTTATTAAAATATACATACTTAGATAAAACTTAACAGTACGATAACTTAGAATAACAACAGTGTACAAGCGATAATTCTATGCATCAAAGTAATTTACAGACGGATATCTCATTGTTCGAGAATATTTTAATTTTAATAGCAAGGGTGTGTTGTTGAATTTATGTACATTATTTTTGTGTGCAACTCACACATACTCACATGTGTGTGTATTCTGTACTCTCACAACGAATACGTAACGCCGCCCTCTTTATACAGGGTGCAAGTAACAGGTATTCTCAAACTTATACGGTGCATTTAGAGTATCATGCCATCGTACTAAAATAAACGACACACGAAACTAGATAACGAATTTTAAGTTTGCTCAAGACAAGTTCTTATTTTTCTCCTACACGGTGTAACATGTAAGCGCGCAGCGAGAATTAATCCGCTGCGTCAATTAATAATATGGTACATTATTATCCTCGAAAATGTAGTGCCTGGCTTGGCTGCGTAACTATAAGCAACTTAGCAAGTTTAGCAACACCAAAAAAGCTGATAAACATCCAATAATGTATTAAGTATTTATTCATAATGGTTTAAAAACATAAGCTTCTTTCACCTTGTCAGTTTGGGGAGACCTGTTCGTTACACCGTGAAAGGGGAGAAACCAAAGTGGTTTTAAAAAAAAGATAATCACGAAACATTTTGAAATAATATATAATGAATTTATCTGCCTATATGGGAGTATCAAATTAAACATAAAAAATAATGTTTTGTATGACTTTCAATCGTTTGGATTGATAACGCCAAAGCTAGTGTTACCAAATACATTCTGACGAAAGTAGTAAGAACTTTTCTTTTTTATTTTGATACTAAAATTCCAACATTTTTGAGAAATCCTTATTACAGACAACTCAAAACAGTCAAGATTATAATAATATTTTTATGTTCATATTGAAGCCCAGAGGTCAAACACTTTGGTTGCTCCCCTTTAACTGGTTGATTTTTGTAGGGAGTGTTTAGTGCAACTGAACAACTTTCCTAAGGAACATGGGCTGGCAAATGAAAACAAATATTGCTTCTCCCATAATAAATTGATCATCCGGCCGCAATGTTTTGTATGAACCGGCCATTTTTTTCTGTTCCTTAGGTAAAGTGGACTGAATATACTCTCTTAACGAAAATCAACCAGCCCCCGCATAATGGCGACCGTCGATAAAATAAACCGCGCGACATATAAAGTGACCGCCAATAGTATCCGAGTTTATATCGCGCGAAGATAAGAATTATGTTACTATTGGCGTGGGTGTGGGTTTCATACAGCCAGTTATAAGATGCATGGCATGGTAGCGTACCCTGCGTTCCGAGACGCGCTGAATTCGATTAAAGCACCCGTAATAGCGTTCCGAATTACTGTCAGCTGTCAAAACTCATACGTTTTTGCATTTCTGATCGCTGACAGCGCTGAAAGTCTGATTCGGAATGCGCCCGTAGTAACGTAATTGTTATCTTCGCGCGATATAAACTTGGATACTATTGGTCGTCACTTTATATGTCGCGCGGTATGTTTTATCGACTGTCGTCATGCAGCGGGGGCAGTTATATTTGACTGTATATAAAGGTAGTGTTAGATGTGTGGTGGCTACTCCCGGCGCAGGTTGTCGAGCCGCGCCTGCAGCTCGGCGTCGGCGTCGTTGACGGCCGCCCCCGCGCCCCCCGACCCGCCCGCCATCGCCGCCGCCGCCGCCGGCGCGCGGGCACCTGACGGTCAACATAAATATCATCATTAAAAATATATAGTACTAAAACAGATTAAAATGCTAACATCAAAAGACGGCTTTGTTACTGAAGCATAACTGTTAACCTTAGATCAAATATAGCTGTTAACGAACTAATGATAATAAAGCTTATTCTTTATGTCAAAACAGAATTCTATTTGATCGTGTCAAATAGCGGTTTGTAACATCAAGGCCCGCTATGATTGATCGTGTTTCATTACAGTTGTGTAGTATGTTCGATTGTACTTTGACTTGCATTATTGGCGCGCCCTTATTATAACAGACAACAACAACAGACATGTATTCCAGCTATAAGAGCGTCGGTGGTCTAGTGGCTAGGGCCGCTGCCTCCCGTCCGGGAGACGCGGGTTCGATCCCCACCACGTACCATGTTTTCGAATTTTGAATTCGTATGTACGTTTATTCGACGCTCTTACGGTAAAGGAAAACATCGTGATGAAACCTCTGCAAAGAAATTCAAAGGCTGTGTGTGAAGTCGACCAACCCGCACTGGGTCAGCGTGGTCGACTAAGGCCTAATCGCCCTAATTCAGGGTAGGCTCGAGCTCCTCGATAAGGACATATAAGCTGTTGATGGAAGATGGACTAACTAAGGCAATAGGGGATCGGACTACTTCTTTTTTATTTTATAAATCCAAACTTCTTAATTTCTGCTATCGAACACTAAAAGAATTTTTGCTCTATCTTTAAAATTTACCGAGTTAAAGGTTTGAAATTCAAGATTAGACAGAGAGGCACATACCCACTTGTGACGTCATATCTCCATACAAAAAGATGATTTTTAAAAGAGACAGACATATTGAAACTTTAAAAAATCACTGTAAATTTGTTTTTCAACCGATTCTGTTTTTTTCTTGAAGTCTTCCAACCACAGTTGAAATAATACGTAGTAAAATTTTAAAATCAACTAAGTACTTAAAAGAGAAGGAAAAGGGAAAAGAGGGAGACAAATAAGGAGATGGGAAGATGAGATATTAAAAAGGTGGCAGGGAAGACGTGGAAAAGAAGGGCAAGGAACAGGGATAGTTGGAAAGCCCTGGAGGAGGCTTATGTCGTAAAAGACAATCCAGGGAAAGGGTAATTCTGTTATAAAAATGAATGTTATTTATTTTAAACCTGGAATTAAGCTATAAATAAATAAATACTTAAAAATATTTTTCCAAACAGGTGACTTTCCACATGATAGGAAAAAACACCCTGTATAGGAAAAAAAAGATAAAAGCGCTTAAGATCTTACCAGCTGGTACAGAAAGCGACCCCGTGGCTGCCGGTAAGCCGGACAGCTGGTCGTTCAGCTGCAGACCCAACTCGTCCAATATCTGAGATACCACCGCGTTACTGTAAATCAAACAAAAATACATTAGATTTTTTTTATGGACAAGTAAATAAATTATACTACAGCACGGGGTCTCATTCCATAGTACGGAAATTTTGTTCTAAATTATTGATGACATCTAGTGACAACATTGGCACTACGTAGAGTCTAAGCAATCGTTATCATTTGCAGCGCTATCTATCGTCTAATAGTTATATACATATCATACATACAGCGACATCTATTATCTAATAGTTGTAATATTTATCAAACTTGGCCCTTGACACAGCGATGTTTTGTTCTTGCATTAAAACATTTTTAATGTTTTTGGATAGTAGTAACGATTTTTGAAAAGATTCACATAATAGCAAACATAAAACAATAAAATAAGTATATTTATAATAAAGGCGCTCTCAAGGTCGTCAACTTGGCACTAGATGGCGTATCTGCGCAATTTTGTAGGTCAGTGCGCACGTAGCACCATCTAGTGAGCCAATAGAGGAAACAAAATAGCCCGAAGAATAGCCCAAGTTTTGAGGGTACAGTTTTTTTGTATGAGATGAGGCATCTGTACTGCAGTAAGCCGTGTGTAGAATACGAGAGTAGAATACATTTGTCACCAACTCCTACTCTTCCCGTGGGTGTCGTAAGAGGCGACTTAGGGACACACATTGAACAGGGAACGGGCAGCAGCGCTCTCTGATACAGTAACCTTTCAACCTGCGATCTCCAACCCGCCTGCCAAGCGTGGAGATTATAGCAAAACCAAACACTTAAGTGGACTCCTCCACTCATAGTCCAGCAGTGGACTGTAACGGGCCGTTGATGATGAAGTGATAAAAAAATGGGCTTATTATTACAAGCCGTTTGATACAAGCTTTCTTTTCCTATAGTAAAAAACCACTTGGAAATATCATTCTTAGGGCACTTTAACATTATAAAAAGCACTCTTAATATAAAATTTCATGCTTCTAGATAAGACGGTCTAAGCTAACTAACTTAAACTAACTTCTAAGTTTTAACTTTTGTAAACTTCTTCCTACCTACGGTAAATTTTCGCTTTAAGTACATACGAGGAATCTAGCTAAGCTAAACCTCTTTATAACAGATTACAAATATTACAATAAGGTTACCTTTCTTCTTCATCATCATCTCCCTCCATCGCCTCATCAATCGAATCATTCATCATTTCTTCCTTCATGTCCATGATCTCTGACTGCTTCTCGAATTCCTGAAATTGAGATTGTGGTTTTTTATTTTTAGGTCAGTCTATTTTTTTTTTTAAATATTGTATGGGTTTGCTCTTGACCCCGATCCAGCCCGAGAGCAGGGATGATATCTACGATGTAGCGAGCTTACCCAGAAGGAGCCTATTCACTCTGGCTTTAAAGAGAGTCGGATTATATGTGCCCGGAAATACAGACACCGGCAGGAGATTCCACTCCTTTGCGGTACGCATTATAAAAGATGTTGAGAAGCGTTTGGTGCGCAAGCGAGGAATAGTCACCAAGAAAGGATGGTAACCTGCCGTGCGTCTGGACGTCCGATGGAAGAAGGGGGAAGGCGGAATGAGTACATGCAACTCTTGAGCACACTCCCCGAAGTACATCCTGTAAAATACTGATAAGCAGGCAACCTTGCGACGATGAGCCAAGCTGTGAACCTTAGCTTCCACCAGTTTTTTGTCGCCTATGATTCTCTTGACTCTGCGTTCCACCGAATCTATTATTATGTTTGAGTTATATCTTGAAACCAAATGGGGGATTTTCTGACAGCTCTAAAAAATAAAAATAATAGTTCTAATTAAGACGATAGATGGCGTCAGGTGTACTTCGTGGTTTTTTTTTTTAAATCCTTTTATGGCCCTGGGTGACTCGCTGGATTTCTTCGGATCCACGAATCGTCAACGCCATCTATCGAAGATTTATGAACTATTTTTTTTTAATTGGCTGTTGGAAAATCCCCCATTCAAGTGACAAATTAATAGTTTGGGTGTGTTGACTGGTATTACATGATGTTATCATACTTTATCGCTTCTAAAATCGCTTTTAAAAGTAAAATACCTGTAAAATCTTCTGTATCTGGGGCATATTGAGCTGTCTGTTCATAGTGGCCATGGCTCTGGTGACACCTTTCATAGCCTGCGCCATCGTGCTCTGAGATTTGAGGGTCTGTATCTTCAGCGACACCGCTTGAATGTTCGCCTTCATCAGCATGAACTTGCGGACGTAGCGCCGCGTCCGGACTAGGTCTTTAGCCATTATTTTTACTGCGTCCTAGAATTAGTTTATGTATTTAATTACCTATACAAATATTTTATTGAAGCCAAGCAAAATACCGAACATTAGATAGTACAAAAGTTGAGACAATAGAAGGCAGAATTATTACTAAGGTAATTATTGCTGGAACGGAAGATGGTTCCAGGCAACTCATACTGAGTGCTATAGTCGGGTTATTATCCCCTTCATTATAATGTATGAATTATTCTAAAGAAATAAACAATTTGTATTTGTATTTTGTATTTGTATTTGTATTATAGGATGAGCTCTGACAGCTTCTAAATTCTTCATACGACGTTAACAACTTTTTTTTATAATATTCAGCTTAAAAACCATAATTTAGCTAATAATTGAAAATAAAGTAACTTCACCTCTTATTTTATCATTAAACAGTATGTAATTTTACTTAATAAATAAATAACGAAATAATATTTAAGTTTTTAAAATTTTAATCTGTCAGAGCTCATCCTACAGTAACCCAACTATAGTTATAGAACTTTACAAACTGACGGATAGACAGCATTTTCCTGTTTTTTAAATTACTTATTCAAGGCTAAGTGGCGCGCCTTAGGAGAGTCCAGAAGTGGACTGCCACAGGCTGAAATGATGATTCAAAAATGATAATTATGTTAGCTGTAGGCAGCACCACTATTTTACCAATAATACAGCAAAACTGGGAAAAACTAATAACCGCGCCTAGCGCCGCGATATCGCTACGGCATCTGATCGCTTGCTTTGCGCGTTTACATAGAAAAAATAATAGAAACCTGATTTCTTTGGCTATCTTAATGTTTCTGAACTATTTTATTTTGATTCTATATTATTATAATTTTAGCATTATATAGGTGTGTACTAAATAATATGCACTATCAGTTTGTGGAGACCTGTCAGTCACTTACACTCTGTATGCTAATAATAATTACATACATACATCTGTGGTGTTTGACACCTCCAAATTAGTAATTGCTCATTTAAATGTCATTAATATACAAAATAAAATCCACCGTGTGGTGTCGGCAGAGTATGTATGTATGTCTTATGGGGGACGCCTGCGACGGAGCGCAGACGGGTGACCTGCTCTGTGTGTAGAACTATTTCACCCCTAATTCCCACACGACGGCAGAGTAGAATACATTTGTCACCAACCCCTACTCTTCCCGTGGGTGTCGTAAGAGGCGACTTAGGGACTACACATTGAACAGGGAACGAGCAGCAGCACTCTCTGATACAGTAACCTTTTAATCTGCGATCTCCAACCCGCCTGCCAAGCATGGAGATTATGGCAATATAGTCATAGTGGACTGTAACGGGCTGTTGATTTGATTGATTTTTTAATATACAAAATTTGTATTGAAAAATCCTTATCATCATGTTCTACCAGTTTATTGCTTCACTTCTATAAAGACCAAAAACATCTATGGTTTTTAATAATAATGTTGTATTACCAAACTCAAAAACTGACAAATTGGAGTTAACAGGTCTCTCCCAAACACCACAGAATATATATCAAGCTCGTATCCCCGAAGGTATGAGCTTCTTAGTGCACCTAGTGACAGGTTGCCGGCCTAATAGTAAAAATAATTTTATTTATTAGAATGTTGTGGTTGAATCACCAAAATTTAGGATAGACTTGTGCTCCTCAGGGAAATAATATAAGCTGATAACAAACCATCTGCCCCTCTTTAGCTAACTTTTTAATGTCAGCTATCACTTTCTTTTCCTGTTGCTCCATCTTCATTCGTTCTCTGTCCAGGTCACGCATGGCTTTGTTCAAAGCCCTTTGGTTTTTACGCAGCATCTCATCCGGAGTCATCTTGTGACCGAACAACCACTCCATTATAGTGTTACCGCGAATAACAACCTTAAAAAGAACTAAAATTTCAAAATTAGTCTCCAGGTTTGTTGATAAAAAACTGATAGAAAAGCAATGCTGTTTTGAGAATGGTTTTTTATTTTATCATTGTTCTTTTCGTTAATAAGTTTGTATAAATTAGTATAAATTCAAAAGTTGCCTTTAAGTTTGTTTCGACTATCCTAGATTTTTTTCAGGTTGTAATACTATTATTATTAGGAAGAGGAGTGTGATCATATATTTGTCTTTGTTTAAATTTACATGTTGATATAGTAATCGCACTGGGAGAATGCCGTCCTGAAGTTTATCACGTGACCATTTTTATGTGATGTACACTAACCTTGAATTAACGCTCCATGAAGCCTGGTCACATAAAATAGCATTTTGCATAAAATTTATATTTTTATATAACGAAACACTTTATTTTCAAGTTGTCAATGAGTTAAACCGAATCCGATAAGGTAAAAAATAAAGAATTATATGTAATTTAATAATTTGTTTGAAATTGCGCAAAGTGAATTAATAAGAAATGGCAACTGCGGTATTTCAATTAGCTAGCATGGTAGGATTCCAGTTGAGACTTAACGTTAAGAGCTATTAATCTATTGTTGTATGATTATAAGCTAAAAAAAAACTAATCATACAAATCGATTTTGAAAACTAAGTAATTAATATCGATTTGGATATTTTCATATATTTTCATTACTGAATATTTTGTGCTACATCGCTAAAAATAGTCACGTGATAAACTTCAGGACGGCATTCTCCCAGTGCAATGACTATAATAATATTGATATAATTTGGACCATCTTTATCAAGATTCAGCAATGCCTTGCATCACCCAAATTCACAAATAAACCTTTAACAACACAATATGTAACAAACAACAGAGCAACACATAGAACAATAACAATATGTAATTACAGTAATAGAATATCACACTTATATTATGAACATGAAAGTGTGTATGTTGGTTCTTCTTTCAAGCCAGCAGCAACCGAAATGACCGTGAATGACGTGATAGATTTTTGCTGAGCTATGGCTACTTTTTACCGCGGTAAAAAAGAGAATAATTGAAAATGTGAAAGCGTGGCGACAGGCAGACAGCTAGTTGACGAATATGTGCACTTACCTAAGTTCGTAATAGGTACGAACTTGATGTGCTTGATGAAAAAAAACGATTTATATACAGCGATGAATCACCACTAGAGACGTGTAAATAGGAACACCCGTATATTTGAACACAATTTATATATTGTCACGCAAAACGTGTTGCTAATATAAGATGAAATCTATACCACAGTCCACTAAATTTTTATTAAATTAATTTTAAATGCAATATTTTATTTCTTTGTTTACATCCGCAAAACAGCAAAATTGGTCAAAGACAACCACAGATGAATAAGTAAGACAACCAAAAAGTGACATACAAGACTTGACCATAGAGAAAATATGACGTAATTTTTGACATTGATGCGTTCAAAAAAACTGAATTCATTGTGATCGTCACGTCGTATGTGCCTTCATTACACAAGTTCACGATAATGGTAGAAAATAAACGAAAAATGTTTGGTAGAAATTTGTACACTTACCTGACAATACCGTAATCAGTTTGACATTTTGCGCAGCAAATGCTACCAATGTGCACGGGGAAATTGGTCAATTGTATTTTTTATTACGTTTATTAGTTTTAATGCTTATTAGAAGTACGTAAACAGTGGTGTTCAGCTTACATATCATATTAGTGTGTAGTGTGACTGTGGGTGGGTGTCACGCAGTGTCCAAGGATGCGTGGCGCGGAGGGCGGGCGGTGAAAGTGTTTGTTTGTGCGCGGGAGAAGTAGCTTTGAGGATGGGCGTGGGCCTGCAGCCTCTGGAGTTCACGGAGTGTCTGGCGGACAGTCCTGCTTTCCGTGAGAACCTGCAGCGGCACGAGAAGGAGCTGGAGCATACCAGCCAGCAGATCAAACGACTCATCAAAGAGGTCAAGGATGTCGTACAAGCCGCCCGCCGTAAGTCCATACCAACCATTTCTAAACATTTGAATTGAGAACATTAGAATAAAACAAATCCATTGAATTCACACTTTAAAAAAATAACAAAGTTATTTTGAAGGAATAGACCTCGTCAATCATTATAATGGAAAGTAATTGAATATAAACTACATAATAGTCTTCTATCAATCTCCCCCTCTCTACTTAGCATCTTGATTCATCGAACATACATCTACACTACCATATTCCTTTGTATAGTGACTCATGCACTGCCTTCTTTTTTTCTAAGTACTACCCACTTAATCACAGTTATGTAAGTAACATCAATAATAAATTAGTACTTGTGAAGTTAGGATTCATTAAAGTGTACCTAACTCAGTTACAAGTGGGAGGAAGGCCAAATTGATAATGACTGATACTATATATTCAGTGTCATTCTGTTGTAGAACATTCAATAGTTATACTGAATTTAAATTTCCTGTGATGCCTGTATTAGATAATGTGTTGATAATAAATTGATTGTAAAGTAACACTGTTAGCCTTGGGCTTCAGTATGATGCATAAGTATGCCCATCATAGTTTTATTATAACTGATTATCAGTAGATATGTGTTAACATTTTCACAAATATTTCAGATGATGTAGAAAATATATTTACTATCTCATTATAATGTAATTTTTTAAAGTTTTATCCAAACTATCTATGGTTGCAGAAAGAAATCACTATTCTAGATGAAATCCTATAAGAAATTGGCTGCCCATCTGTACACTCTACCGCTACTCTGTGTTATTAAAAATATACTTAAATATAGAGACATACCCATGTCAACAGGTTTAGTTTCAGGGAGGTGCATCTCCACCTACATATGTACATTAATTATTTAACTGTACTGGCAAGGCCTACAGACAGATCTAAATTAACCATCTGAAAATGTAGAAGATATTTTAGAATTCTATCTGTATCCCATATTTAGGTTTTTTTTATTCAAACAGTATCTTAAAATTATCATAATCTTATTCTACATATTTTGCACACCCCTCCCGGCCCCCATGTAATGTATAATCCTATAAGAAAACAAACTAGACATTCTTATTTAAACTTTTTAAATAAAATAAAATCTTGCTACATTAGCTCTCAAACAGAGCCCATTCATGGTGGGATAACACTATTGTTACGCTAGCTAGCATAATAATTTGCACAAACTTCTTCAGAAAAAAACTCATTTCTTATTCATCTGGAAAATGATGCTAAGAATTAAGTATAGCATAAAGTGTTTTATTTTTATTTAAACTTAATTTATACCTTTGTTTAGAGATACTTCTCAACAAACTTGCAAAAACTTCTCAGACTTATTAACTTATTAAGTTATGTGTGGGCACATTTTGCATAATGTAATAAAATAATCTATACTTAGTATGACTGTTTAAAACGGTACACATTTGATTTGGGTCATTTTAAGGCAGTCTATAAATGGTATTGAATGAATTCTCTCAGACTTTCTTTGAATAATTAACTTGATATTGGACAAAGGTGTCTTTATTTAGCAATGACCACAGCCCACTACTGGCCTGATTCACTCGCACTGTTTGTAAACATATCTATTGGGTTCTATCGAGTATGAAGTAGTAAATGCCTTTTGTTGCTACTTTATTATGTTGTTGTAACAATTGAGATACCTAAATATTTTGGTATTTACAATTGTTTCCAAGAATATTTTCTTAGCTACCTGTAAATTATGTAGGCTACATTGAAGACTTTGATGTGTGCATAATTTGGATGTGTTTAAAATGAAACAATCTATAAACAAAACAATTTTCATTTCTTCGTTTTTATATAATTGTTTTTGTAATTTAACCACAATGATAAATTTTACAGCGAAGTATTAATCATTTTTATACCTGAATTTAATATTTATAAATCGCAATTAGGACAGAGGTTTATTTAGAATTATAACAAATCAATTTTAATTTATTAATTTTTAAATAATTGCTTTTTGACCACATTGATAAATTTATAGTGAAATATTAATAATTTTTCATGTTTGTGTTTGATATTTACAAGTCATAAACAGGAAAGAAGTTTATAAAGTAATTACAAAAAGGAAAGTGCACATTTAAGCACAAATTAATTATCAGATTCATGTTTAATTTGTGTGAGTTTCCAATACATGTCTGACATTGCTGACTGTGGCTATGATGCACATTTTCTTGCCGCATCGTTGACGATGGAATCTGTGTCAATGACTTTCTTAATTAGTACATGCACACAACATATTACAAGACAACTGTCCGACCGGGGTTGTAAATTAAAATCTGTCTGATTTTTATTTTCAAAAACTGTTTTTACTCTTTAAAAGAGCTAGAAATCTTCTACACTAATGCAGGCACAAGTTAGAGTTAGTTAGAGTTTTTAGTTTTTTGTAATTCTTCATACTGTTGATGATTTGTAATATTTTAAAACTACACAAAAATTTTAACGTAAAATTTGTGACATTAAGAATTTTAATTTAAATTGTATATTAATTTACCAATATAATTTGTAATATTCGGATAGTTGGACATATTTTTTATACAAGTATCAGAGAGATTTCTGGAATTATTAAAAAAGATATCGAATCTTGCGACACTGGTTGCTCTAAAAATGCGAGTGTCATTCATTAATGAAAATTCCTTCAGAAAAGTACTTTGCGCCTACAAAGGTTGATGTTCTAAAGTCCTCTATTTCATATTCTTTGTATACCATTTTGATTTACATGACTGTACTCCTTAAAATTGTATATTAGCATGTTTCATTGTAAATGCAATATGTGTGCACTAAGGTGTGACATGGTTCAAAGTCAGACACGACAGTGCTCTGAGTCACCAATCACCCACCAGTATCACCACTCATCCGTGACATACCTACTAGAATGGACGGTGGTTGCAAACTCGCCTTATCAGCACTGACTGCCTAAACATGTAATGTACTCAGACTACATAGTAATACTTATATATTTTTATTTTAGTGGCTTGTTCCGATAAAGGCTGAAATTATCTATTTTATATATCTTAAAAAAATACCCCGTTTTTGTTTGAAAAAAGGAAAAACCAACACAAACATTTTTCTACACTAAAATTGTCACAATTCTCGGGAATTTTCGGGGATTTTTTTTAGTGTAGTGAACACCCACGAAAATCTTAAACATATATAGACATTTTTTGTACATGGTTCTGAGAGCTATTATAGCTAGTCCTGCCTGCATTATAGTTTACTTATCTCATTTCTTCGTCTTGTTGCCGAAATCAGTGCCTTTAGCTCTATCATCAGTATTCATGAGTGACTAATTATTGAATACATTTAGCTAACAATACATTTAGGTCGTGTTGTCTGTGATACGTACGGAATGCATAACTATTTGTATTAATTATTTATTATAGGTATCTTCTGCTTAAATTTAAGAGCTTTGCTCTTGTCCGTGGAGTAACCGCCATTCCTCTCTGTCTAACGCCAGCGTTTTGACTTGATACGACACCACATTAACTTTTTCCTTCACATGATAGAAAAAACTTCGCCTTGGTTCTTCCTCTTTTCCCTTCGAGCTTTCCTTCCATAATGTTTTTTTTTAAGTTGTCGTGCCCTATCTTCTTTATTATCTAGGTAATATATAACATAATATCATCAATATATTATATGATTGGCTACGTAATTCTACACGTTTTTAAAGAGATTTTTGCTTGATAATTGTCCCCACCGAGAATCAAACCCGGAACCTCCGTAATGAGCGGCGAGATCTCGGCCACTCGGCCACGGAGGCCATATCTTTATGGAATGCGAGCAATAAAAACAATTGTTTAAATTATTGTTTTAATAGATTTTTTTAAGAAACTATCAAAATTAAAATACATATTTTTGATACGATGTAATGTTTGATAATATTTTGTCAGCGTAAGCTATGTACCTGCGTAATCTTCTGTTACTCTACAATCAGTGTGATTATGTCGCTATCTATCGTAGATACGCAGATAGCGCGTGACGTGACGCTATTTATTTTAAAAACAGACGTACTGCTTAAGGATAGTGGAAGAAAATTTTACACTTCATTGACATCCATTTTTATAGTTAGCGGAATTTTTAAGCCCTCTTTGTAGTCGAGGTTGTGGTTTGAACCCAATCCACCCACTTACTGTGTTGAATTTCGGAGAAGAAGAAGAAGACGATAGGCTTAAGCTCCTCGGTGGGGACGTATATGTGATGATAGATACTAAAGAAACAAAATTTATATCCAGTAGACAAACCAGCAATCCCAGTCACAAGTAGTTTGGTATCTCCCTGTCGAATAATGCAAAGGACGACGCGTCTTCGACATCTTTTCCTTTAATTTTAATGAGAAATATAAGGGCCATACAATAACGAATAATACGTTCCGCCATTGATACAAAATTGCAAGTGTCTTAAAAACAAAAATGCCAACATAGTGGAAGGAAACGTTATAGATCTAACTATTATAGACACTACTAGCGATCCGTCCGCGGCTGCGCCCGCGTTGTGTAAGATTTTCCCGTAGGAATAAGACTTTTTTTCCGTAAAAAGTATCCTATGTGTTAATCCAGGGTACAAACAATCTCCATTCCAAATTTCATCCAAATCTGTTCAGTAGTTTTTGCGTGAAAGAGTAACGAACATTCATACATCCATAATACAAACTTTCGCGTTTATAATATTAGTAAAGATTTGAATTGTCTCCTTTTTCTGTATTTTTTAGAAGTAATCGTGTTTGTGTCTAAGTGAACAATGGTGTGAACGATTCCAAGCGTGTAGGTTTGTACACTATATTATGTGATACGATAGTGATAACTAGTTAAAGTATGGAATGCGCGCACGCGTGCTTCGAGCGAGGTTGCGCTTTATCTTCGCGGTATATCGCTGCATGGAACTTCAATTTGGATCTAGCTAGAGACAACACATTTACAAGTTTTATCTTTTTACACACAGTAGACTAGCTGTCCGCTCGGGGGTGCGCCCGATTTCTTTGACATTTTCCCCCTGCGAATATCTTTCTCCCGCGGTTTAATTTTTACAGTAGCTTATGCGTTAATCTAGTGTCTGATCTATCTACCTACTAATTTTCATCTAAATCTGTTCAGGCGTGAAAGCGGATCAAACATACATCCATGGAGACTTTCTATAATACTAGTGGCTCTGTGAGCTGTATGTAGACCTCGCGAGTTTGTATATCTCTTTATATTTATATTTATATTTTCTCCACAAAGATCCCCGACCCCTTGACTGACTGACTTTATTAAACTTCTTCGCCATCATCAGGACGCGCGTGGCGTCCTTTTGGTCAAGGTTACGGGCCTCCAATAATCTTATTTTGAAGACAGTGTGTGAGGGGGTCTCCAGTCCTATTTTTAAGCACTGGCTCTCTGTGCACCGAGACGCAAATGTAAAATGATTTACATTTTATTTTAGTTATTTTAAATTTAATTTATTGCATTTTATTTCATTTTATTTTATTTTATTTAATGTAAATGGGTCTTTTGCCTGAATAAACAAATTATTATTATTATTATTATTATTATTATAATACCAACAAATTATTATATGGAGTCAAAGTAAACTCAAATATTTTATAATTTTATTGAATTTATTTTTTATTGGTTGAGAAATGTGACCTGTAGAGGAAAACAGCCTCAGCGGTAGACTTTGTAAGCTGGCAACCCCCATAACTCCGTCATTTTTTTAAATTTCCAAAAACCGACTACAAATAAATTCGATTAATTTATCAAACCTGCTCACAAAATTTCACGAGAATCGGTTGAGAAACGTGACCTGTAGAGTGGAACAAACAGACAGATGGACAGACATACAAAAGCAATTTTGGCCAAACTGAAACGGAGACGCAGAATAGACGGAATAGTGAGAATTGCAAACTATAGCAGTTCTTGTGTTAACAT
The DNA here is from genome assembly GCA_951230895.1 of Carpatolechia fugitivella. Taxonomy (NCBI): domain Eukaryota; kingdom Metazoa; phylum Arthropoda; class Insecta; order Lepidoptera; family Gelechiidae; genus Carpatolechia; species Carpatolechia fugitivella. The sequence goes on along the minus strand of OX579654.1, from coordinate 15,784,721 downwards.
TACATGTTTAGCTAGAGACTCCGTGCCTCATCATTTCACGTCAGTCCACTGCTGAATAAAGGTCTTTCCTTTTATGACACTAAGCCTGATCTTCGGCTGTTCTTCACTACTCCCTGTGCCCCTGCAGCATTGTCGCATGTAAACTACATGACAGGATTCAAAATTATCAAAATAATTTGATTTACGAATCTAATAACTACTTATCACATAGTTATCACGAGTGAGTCATATCAGTTGTTATTTATATATTTTTAAACAATAAATGCGCATTTTTGCATTCGGGTGGTTTAAAAGGGTTATACGAGGGTAATTCTTCTCTTTAAAACATCTTCATGCTAACAAATAAAGACTTTTATTTTAAAAATAAAGTTTACATATTTGAGCGTAATTTTTCTTTATTACAAATTATCAAACTATAATTCTATTATTTTGAATAGAACTCATGAAGCTTTCTAGACAATTGCTAACACGATAAGTACTAAATAACTATTCTGGAATCGTCACGTCCATCGACGTCCGTATACAGCGTCTATTGATCGCACATGCGATATGAATTCACAATCATGCTATTACGATAACACAATCATCACATAATCATAATTCAGAGCATATTGCGACCTCAACATGGATTCGAAAGAAACATGTCGGGCCGACCCCACGTAACGTGGGACAGAACAGGACGAAGAAGATTTGTTACTTACTAAGTCATACTATAATTTAAAAGAATATTTTGAAGATAAATCATTATAAGAAATGTTTGTTAGCCAATATTGGAACACGAACACAGTTTTTTCGGCTCATAGGTTTAAATTATTGCTTTTTTTTTCTTTTTTAATAACTTTATGTACTTCTTTTTTTGTTGCCACTTTTTTACTATTGTCATAATACAAAGGGTGCTTTTATTTTGTGCTATTGTCATTTCATTTTATAACTTATTCTGTTCACTGTACTATTTTGCATCTCGTTGTCGTCTATAATTGGAGTTTAAAATTATGCTAGTAGCCTATGCATGCATATTTATTTAGTTGTAAGTATTATTGTTAACTCTGTTGGTGACCTAACAAAATAAATAAATAGATATATAGAGAAGATTATGTAATGAGATATTGATCTCATTACATAATCTTCTCTTATATAATAAAAATGAATTGCGGTTCGTTAGTCTCGCAAAAACTCGAGAACGGCTGAACCGATTTGGCTAATTTTAGTCTTGAAATATTCGTGGAAGTCCAGGGAAGGTTTAAACGGTAAAAAAATATGGGTAGGAGGGTAGGTGTAGGGTAGGTATAGGGTAGGTGTTGGGTAGGTGTAGGGTAGGTGTAGGGTAGGTGTAGGTTAGGTGTAGGTGTTGGTGTAGGTTAGGTGTTGGGTAGGTGTAGGGAATAATGGCAGGACAACGTCTGCCGGGTCAGCTAGTACTTAAATAAATATAAATAAAGATTAACATTAAAAATATTTGTCATCTTTCTCTCTCCGAATTTTTTGCTGTGCCCTATTAACAGGGTCCATAAAAGACTGTGTATTAATTACTTTAACATCTATTTGTTATTTTATGGATGTGCAATACATAAATAAATCTAAATCTAAAGAAGAAGGGTAAATAATTTATTTTTTAGTTCAAATGGGCAGAATGATTAATCCAGTTACATTTCCATAATTCTTTGACGAAGTCGGCAAATAATGAATTGCAATGGCACGAATTTGTAGCAGGAACCAACGGATTGACGAGGGAAACCTACAAAAGCGTGGATAGAAAAATGCTATAATACTGTAAATGTGCACTAAACATCGCTTTCTAATAAAACCCGCTGGCTCTAAATAAGGCCCGTTTTCCACCAAAGCGGAGAGGAGAGGAGATGTGTTTGAATAACCAATCAGATTTCGTTATTTCCACATCTCCTCTCCGCTTAGCTTCAATAACGAAATCTGATTAGTTATTCAAACACATCTCCTCTCCTCTCCGCTTTGTTGGAAACCAGGCCTAAGAATGAGAAGACATCTTTTCTCACAGTACATAAATCAGAAATATATTTCGTAAATAAACTAAGCAGCTTTGCCAGTTCCAAAACCTGAAACAGAGTTTCCATTGAACTAATTATGAGTCATACAAATAGATAGAGGAAAAAAACCACTCAACATTTCTCAGAAGATCGGAATTCATCTAAGAAACAAAACACAAAGTGCTAATACACGACTCTGAGTGCAAAACTAGGAAAACTTTTTATGTACTTAGTAATATTGTGGGTATTTTTCGTTGGTGTACATATAAAATCGCACACTGGTCCCCAAAAGGGTGAGCAGAGCTTTAGCTAGCTCATTTTGGGCACACGATAATAAAACGTTAGCATTTCGGCGTTCTTTCGTTTAATTTTAATTTATTGCCAAAAGAAAGAACGCCGACTTCTTAGTGCACCTAATGACAGTTAGTCAGTCTGTGGCCTATGTGGCATCAAGATCGAACCATAAGTTGCGGTAAGATTGGAATTAAAAATTAAGTGAATGATTTGGTATGTGAGGTACAGACATAAACGAAGTTGATAAATAGTTTGAGTGTTTCTGCTATACAGCGTAGAAAACTTCTTTAATAACTTTTTGCAAACGAGACTTACTTACTTCTTGGAATCATTTAAACAGTAACTACCAGTATTTCAAGAAATACCGAAAAAATACCGAAATTTCGGTATTCCGGTAATTGAAATTTCAATACCGGTATGAAAAATTACTCCGGTATTCCATGCCCTAATTGTGATGTTATACTCTTTTTTGTAAAAGTTAGGTAGTAAGTAGAGATTAAGTTCGTCGTTGTTCAAATATTTTAGGATCTATAGGACAATTCGCTTACTTTATTAATTTACCCCCCTAGCGAAAGCCCATAATTAAAATTTAACTAGGTAGTAAAGGACACTTATATTTTTATGATTCAAATCGTAAGGGTGTATAGGACAATTTGTATAGAAATTGTGCTTTACATCAAAATTTTTGAAGTGACTAATATAAAGTGCCTAAGGTGGTATAAGACAATTAGTAATTTATATGTATGTTACGCCCTAAAGTTATTTAGTACTTCGCTTTACGACCAAGAGGAGTATATTCTGGAAATAAAGTGTTGTTTACATCCACAATTTTACGATAAACTATGTTTAACGTGTCAAATTATGTAGGTTGTAAAGGCACTTTTTTTGCGAATTTCGTGAAATGGAATATACAGATCAATAGAGAATTAAAAACTGAGTAAAACGGTGTCAATAACTCATTTTCGACCAAATGTCCTTTACGACCTTTGAGCCCAGAGGTATCGATATATCCAAGAACTTCTTGTTTTTGCAGGCCTTAGTGCGGCTCAACTGGCCCTCGCCGCTAGTATGGAGCAATTCGAGTTCGCGTGCATCGGCGCCTCGCAGACAGAAGACGAACGCGTCATAGGAAGGTCGCTGCATCACTTTGCAGGGCTCATCAAGACTATTGAGGACGAACGGGATCGCATGGTGAGTTAGTGCATAGGCGCCTCGCAGACAGAAGACGAACGCGTCTTAGGAAGGTCGCTGCATCACTTTGCAGGGCTCATCAAGACTATTGAGGACGAACGGGATCGCATGGTGAGTTAGTGCATAGGCGCCTCGCAGACAGAAGACGAACGCGTCTTAGGAAGGTCGCTGCATCACTTTGCAGGGCTCATCAAGACTATTGAGGACGAACGGGATCGCATGGTGAGTTATTGCATAGGCGCCTCGCAGACAGAAGACGAACGCGTCATAGGAAGGTCGCTGCATCACTTTGCAGGGCTCATCAGGACTATTGAGGACGAACGGGATCGCATGGTGAGTTAGTGCATAGGCGCCTCGCAGACAGAAGACGAACGCGTCTTAGGAAGGTCGCTGCATCACTTTGCAGGGCTCATCAAGACTATTGAGGACGAACGGGATCGCATGGTGAGTTAGTGCATAGGCGCCTCGCAGACAGAAGACGAACGCGTCTTAGGAAGGTCGCTGCATCACTTTGCAGGGCTCATCAAGACTATTGAGGACGAAGGGGATCGCATGGTGAGTTATTGCATAGGCGCCTCGCAGACAGAAGACGAACGCGTCATAGGAAGGTCGCTGCATCACTTTGCAGGGCTCATCAGGACTATTGAGGACGAACGGGATCGCATGGTGAGTTAGTGCATAGGCGCCTCGCAGACAGAAGACGAACGCGTCTTAGGAAGGTCGCTGCATCACTTTGCAGGGCTCATCAAGACTATTGAGGACGAACGGGATCGCATGGTGAGTTAGTGCATAGGCGCCTCGCAGACAGAAGACGAACGCGTCTTAGGAAGGTCGCTGCATCACTTTGCAGGGCTCATCAAGACTATTGAGGACGAAGGGGATCGCATGGTGAGTTATTGCATAGGCGCCTCGCAGACAGAAGACGAACGCGTCATAGGAAGGTCGCTGCATCACTTTGCAGGGCTCATCAGGACTATTGAGGACGAACGGGATCGCATGGTGAGTTAGTGCATAGGCGCCTCGCAGACAGAAGATGAACGCGTCTTAGGAAGGTCGCTGCATCACTTTGCAGGGCTCATCAGGACTATTGAGGACGAACGGGATCGCATGGTGAGTTAGTGCATAGGCGCCTCGCAGACAGAAGACGAACGCGTCTTAGGAAGGTCGCTGCATCACTTTGCAGGGCTCATAAGGACTATTGAGGACGAACGGGATCGCATGGTGAGTTAGTGCATAGGCGCCTCGCAAACAGAAGACGAACGCGTCTTAGGAAGGTCGCTGCATCACTTTGCAGGGCTCATCAGGACTATTGAGGACGAACGGGATCGCATGGTGAGTTAGTGCATCGGCACCTCGCAGACAGAAGACGAACGCGTCTTAGGAAGGTCGCTGCATCACTTTGCAGGGCTCATCAGGACTATTGAGGACGAACGGGATCGCATGGTGAGTTAGTGCATCGGCACCTCGCAGACAGAAGACGAACGCGTCTTAGGAAGGTCGCTGCATCACTTTGCAGGGCTCATCAGGACTATTGAGGACGAACGGGATCGCATGGTGAGTTAGTGCATAGGCGCCTCGCAGACAGGAGACGAACGCGTCATACGAAGATCGCTGCATCACTTCGCGGCGCTGATCCGGACTATTGAGGACGAACGGGATCGCTTGGTGAGTTCGCGAACATATTTTGCTTCATAAATAAATAAATAATAACAATAAAAACGCAACACAAAATTAAAAATTAATAGGCGAGACTTACATAAGCCAATAAATTCCACCTGCTGTGGTTATACCCAATTACTACCGGTTTGTGTGGAATATTATATAAATGATAAGTAACCCAAGTCGGAGACTTTACCGATGACTTAGTGCCTTCCGAACCACAAAAGAGCTTAGTCCGAACCGAAGCCTGATACATTATAAAAGAAAGAGTTGCTCTGACGCTACCCCAGCATGAATCAGACCTATAACAGTTTTATTAGACCCTTAAACATTGCACCCGTGCAACCATCAGCTTTCAAGTCATAAACAGAACTCTCCATTTAATATTTGTGGAGCGGATCTACGCTACCATAATTTCAATATTGTTTAATGTTCATCAGCGTTATACGTTTTAGAAAACGGTCGCGATTCTTACTGCATCTCTACAAGACGTGTCTACACTTTCTTATTACGTTAATCGAAAATGATCGAATTCTCACGCCAAAAAATAAGTTTTCCTGTCGTTAAAAATTTTATAAGAAAGAAAAGAGAGATTATTTTGAGTTATCAAAATATATGCGGTTTTTTATCATATTTATATTCCGTGATCATACTCAAACTAGTATGAGAATTGACTTCAGGCTGACAGCCGGTCGTATACTTCTCATAGGAACCTTGACACTGGCTAAATTGCTAAATGCAGAAGCCATAAAAAAAAGACGATCGTAGCGCGAGGCGACGCGACGCGCGTCAGAAATCTTTGGCTGCATGTAATCTTTTACAGCATATGGATTAAATGAATAAATGATTACATTAAATAATTAAAATTTTATCTTTTTACGTATATTATTAAATGTAAATTGGTAGGATTGAGTCTATGTGACCGTCGTCGTCAACACATTACGAGTATTAGTTCGTCCGTCCCTTTTTTAGGACAACGTAATTAAAAGTTGGTCTTAAAAATAAAAAATTAAGTAAACCTTTTTAGCTTATGAGCTGTACGAATTGCCGCCAGTATCCGCTGTTAGCTGGTAAATGTATGCAAGTGGAGCAGCATACTCGTATAATGTGCGGTATGTCAACCTGCGCGGTGTTAGATTGGCTGTTGTAGTATCGCATAGTGTTCGTTGAAGCGTGAAAGGCCTTGTATCCTTAGAGCGGTTCAGTGCAAACAAACAGTAAAATATAATTGAAGCTAAACTCGGTAATGGTGTCAATTCCCGCAGTGTCAACTAAATTTAAATTTAATATTTCTTGTCACTTTCTGACCCATGACCATGAAAAAGGACGGGAGATAGTCGGCTCTTTTGAACGTCAAATTTTATGTCAAAAACGTCAATTTTAAGCAGGAACCTAAAACAAGCCGTGTAAAATTACACTGCACACTATTTGCGCTATAAAATTTGGCGCTCACAATGGTTGACAATCTCCTGTCCTTTTTCATCGTCATGGGTCAGAAAGTGACAAGACTAAGATAAAATTTAAATTTCGTTTCGTTGCGGGAATCGACACCAATGTCAAGTATTTGCCTCTGGTGACGCTGGTGACGCCATAATGATAGAAAACAAGCATTTGACGAATTTCAGCAGCTAGTAGCTAGCTGCCAGCTACTGTACCCTGTAAAGGGTAAAGTGTATTGCACGTTCGCTGTGTCAAAGTAGAATCCCTGCCAAATAGATAAGTAACCACTGAATAAATAATAGTTAACTGTTTTTTTAATGTTCAGTACAGTAATGTATAGCGTCGATGATATAGTGGCTAAAGCCAGCTGGCGTCAGGCTCAAACCCCTCAGTAGCGACGTGTGTATAGGCCACAATATGAACTAATATTTATATTGTCTTCATATTTAATTATTTCTTCATTAAAATATCTGCAAATTCTTTCTCCCTTTTTGTGGGGTATTCCTTCTATTAATTTCACGAGTACCTATCTATTTAACAAAAACAAAATATTGCGTCAAATACCTCATTTATTATAATTGTTTATATAATAGTAAAGAACGTTACAGTCCACTGCTGGACTATGAGCCTCCTCCACTTAAGTGGAGGGTTTTGCCATAATCTCCACGCTTGGCAGGCGGGTTGGAGATCGCAGATTAAAAGGTTACTGTATCAGAGAGCGCTGCCGCCCATTCCCTGTTCAATGTGTAGTCCCTAAGTCGCCTCTTACGACACCCACGGGAAGAGTAGGGTTTGGTGACAAATGTATTCTACTCTGCCGTCACCACACGGCTAAGTTAGTAAAGAACTTATTTTTTCTATATTATTCTATTGTCGTCGGTAGCAACGTTCGATATAGCGTGACTTTGGCCAAGCGTGCAGTACCTACTCGTATTATGTATTGTGTACTCCGCCGCCCGTGACCTTGCGCTCGCGCACCGAGGCCGTCGCTGTACGGTTACGTTTACGTGCTCTACGTTTACGTTAAGCCTCTTAGGACACTTCCTTTGTTTACGTTCATTCGTAACCCGTTTTTTTTAAAGGGTTTTATTTTTAAAGATTGTTATCAATCAATCAACCTATTGCAGTCCACTGCTGGACGTAGGCCTCCCCAAGGGCACGCCAAAGCGCACGATCACCCGCTTTCCTCATCCAGCCACCACCAGCGAGTTTCCTCAGGTCATCAGTCCACCTGCTATATCTTTAACTGGGTATATATTCGTGATTTATGCTATTTAACATAAACATAAATTACGCAAAACTTGTCGGGTGAGCCATGCAACTGAACAATTTTTGTACTAATTGGTTTTTAATTGTGATGCAGCCAGCCAGCATTGTGTCTTGGGCAGCTGATGAGTTTGTAGTCGAAAATCTTAGAGGTCTTAGAAAAGTTGCTCAATTTCACGAACCAAAGAACCACTCAACTCTTGCGTCATCCATCATCAACAGCTCATATACGTCTCCATCGACGGGCCCGAGCCTACTCTACTACCGAGATTAGGCCTTAGTCGACCACGCTGGCCCAGTGCGGATTGGTCGTCTTCACAACCTTTGAATTTCTTCGCTGGAGTGTGCAGGTTTCATCACGATGTTTTCCTTCACCGTACGAGCGTCGAATAAACGGTACATATGAATTCGAAATTCGAAAACTGGTACGTGGGGATCGAACCCGCGTCTCCCGGACGGGAGGCAGCAACCCTAGCCACTAGACCACCGACGCTCTGGTCTTGCGTCATGTTGTTATAAAGTAAAAAACAATATACGAACTCATTTCATGGAAACTAACAATATAACCTATCTTATTTTTATTTATATGGGTTCCATAGTTTTCACTATAACACTGGCAGATTTTCGAGGTCGCTCGCCACCTGCGCCATCTTACTATTCTAATAACATTGACCTATGCATTTAAAACAAGCGGCCATGCTGCTATTACAACTAAAACCTGTTATTCTTCCACTCTCTATTCTGTTAATACTAGTATTGTATATTCACGCGTTCTGTTTACTTTCTTTATTCTGTTTTGGCAGTTATGGACAAAGAAACATTAACTTACTTTTGGTGAGGCTGTCCGGCTGTCCCAAATTTGGTTAATCACCTAAATGTCCAGAAAGTAAGATGGCTCCGCTCTTCGGAAGGCACGTTAAGCCATTGTTGGTATCTGTTATTAACTTATTGTTATCTAAAAATAAAGAAAATTGTCGTTAATATGTCAGAAATAATTGTGTGACCTTACACAACCCACGCGACGAAGAAGAAAAAAATATGTATACGTTATATTTTTATATTTATATTGTCTCTTTCCTTATCCCTTAAAAATCATGCAAAAAATTCGTCCTAAATTATATCTTAGTCAACGTTAGCCAGAATCATGGCAGAATGGTCAAAAGCCAAAAAAAAGATACAATTATGAATAAAATATTCATCAACATCAACGGCCCGTTACAGTCCACTGCTGTACTATGAGCCTCCTCCACTTAAGTGGAGGGTTTTGCCATAATCTCCACGCTTGGCAGGCGGGTTGGAGATCGCAGATTAAAAGGTTACTGTATCAAAGAGCGCTGCTGCCCGTTCCCTGTTCAATGTGTAGTCCCTAACTCGCCTCTTACGACGACACCCACGGGAAGAGTAGGGGATGGTGACAAATATATTCTACTCTCGAATAAAATATTATACTATAATACAATTTTCCCATAGTGCCTTCCGTTAACCAAATTGTAAATTACCAACTTGACCTTCCGCATAACACTTTCTCGTGTCCGATAAAAACGGACAAGAAACCGAATTAAAGGCCAATAACTGAACTGGCCACTGGGTCGACATGGCCACTTTTACTTTCGTGCGAGAGGCCTGTTCACCACGCTGCGGTCGACGCCAGTACGCGAATACTAACGAGTACGTTGACATAATTATTTATAAGTTGTGTAATAGGGCAGTGGTTCGCAAAGTTGAAGAAAAATATAGATATGGGGGGACTGGTAGATTTTCTATAATGGTTTTAAGTTCGATCAATATAATATAAAGAAAGAGCGTCGGTGATCTAGTGGCTAGGGCCGCTGCCTCTCGTCCGGGAGACGCGGGGTTCGATCCCCATCAGGTACCAATGTGTTTTCGAATTTCGAATTATATGAATTCGACGTTCTTATACGGTGAAGGAAAACATCGTGATGAAACCTGCACACTCTTGCGAAGAGATTCAAAAGGTTGTGTGAAGTCGACCAACCCGCACTGGGCCAGCGTGGTCGACTAAGGCCTAATCGCCATAATTCAGGGTAGGCTTGAGCCCCCCCGTATTGGTTGAAGTCAATTATCAGTTAAAAAAAATAGGTTAAATTATTTTTCTGTAAATATGATACTCCTTGGATATTTTCTTGTTTGAAGACGCACCAAAATATATTTTATTTTAAAATTTAGATGTTTCAATAAAATTCAAATTAAAAACATCTGGACATTTCAATGCATCTTGAACAAAATTTAGATGTTTAAATTTCAATAAAATTGAATAGTGTTACCTTTACTTCAAAACAAAACATTCAAAATATTGTAATTGTGTGTTTTTTTTTCTATTCTTTTATTTTTTATTCACGAAGCAGAACCTAATTAAATAAAAAAAAAACTCGAACGATCTCTAAAGTTTGAGAACCGCTACAGTAACTGGTCACTAACTTCCTGTCCTGACCTACCTACAACTCGTTTCAACATCCTAATTAGTTTCGGAAACATTACAAATAATATCAGGTCTTGTTATGCAGGCATTTGTTTATTTATCAACACATGAGGAGCGCGAGCGCTACATCATAAATTTTATTAGCGCTAGCAAGATTTACCAATCGATGGAGTAAAAATAAAATCATACCAAGCGTAAGGTAATGTAGGTGTGTAATTTTTTTATAGGTATTATATCATCATCATCAACATCTCATATACGTCCCCGGAGTGTGCAGGTTTCATCACGATATTTTCCTTCACCGTACGAGCGTCGAATAAACGTACATATGAATTCGAAATTCGAAAACACATTGGGTAGTGGTACGTGGTGGGGATCGAACCCGCGTCTCCCGAACGGAAGACAGTGGCCGGCCACTAGACCATCGACGACGCTAGTCTGGTTGGGTAATATATAATTTGCAATAAATAAAATAACTGCCGCCGCCGCGGCGTGTGGTGACGGCAGAGTAGAATACATTTGTCACCAACCCCTACTCTTCCCGTGGGTGATAGTAAGAGGCGACTTAGGGACTTACCATTGAACAGGGAACGGGCAGCAGCGCTCTCTGATACAGTAACCTTTTAATCTGCGCTCTCCAACCCGCCTGCCAAGCGTGGAGATTATGGCAAAACCAAACACTTAACTGGAGGAGGCTTACAGTCCAGCAGTGGACTGTAACGGGTCGTTGATGTTGATATTGATGTTGAAAACAACTAGTAAAGTAGTATTTTAACAAAACAACATTAATTAATTACTACTTGTAGTGTAGAGCCGGTTTTGCTATGTGTATTCAATTGTTGTTATAAATAGAACTAGCACTTTCTCAAACACAGTTTAGGTTAAAGTTTCTTTAACTTTTTAAAGATAAAATTTTTAACCATGATTCACTCCCTCAAAATATATCGTTTTCTATAGTCTTGGGTGGTTTAGCTCCTAGATAGATTGATACGATGCTGTTTTCGAGTACTAGGTTATTTCCTAAGCGCTAAAATTCTCAAAAGCGTGCCAAACTCCGCTGGATCTAGCGCTTAAAGCGTTAAAATTACACTCGTATGTGGCGCACGTAAACAGTAATACGATTGTTTACGTTGTGATCTCGTGATCTGACCCGTGAGTAAACAAAGGGTTCAATTACAGCTAATTTCAACTAGTACAGTCAGTATACATACATACACATGTATTTTATTTGTTATTAATTGTGGGACTGGGCCGGACACGTCTGCCGGATGCCACTAGACCTATGGGCAAAACAAACGACCATCTGGAGCCCACAAAGAGATAGGCGGAGACGTGGATGGCCTCGTAAGAGATGGCGAGATGAGCTTGACTCTTTTTCAAGGAGTTGGGATGAGGAAGCCCAGGATAGGAAAGGATGGAAAAAGAAGACGGAGGCCTGTGCCCAGCAGTGGGACAGTCTAGGCTAAATAAGATAAGATAAGATATAATTAATGACATGTGAATATGATCTTTTACCAATAAATCCATCCATCCATCCATATGATCACGCACCTATCCCCGAGCCCACCCTGGGCAGAGTTTTCGTGGGCACCCTGTAACTGAACATCTCATCTCTAAAATAATAATCAAAATTGGCCGTTGATCATCTAATAACAGATCCTTTCTACGTTGTGAGAGTAACCCAAACTCTTTTAGAAATTTACAATGTGATCGTCTTTATATTATGTTTTCTAACTGCGGAATTACACATAGAGTCGCCTACTCAACTTCTATGTTATTCCTATATACTGATTTGTCCCTATCTCTCGCCCGAACACAGGAGTATCAGTTGCCAGCCGGCAAGCAGCCTACTCCTGATTACCCATGCTCGTGGACTGAAAGAATAAAGTCACCAGGAAATCCCAGCGACTTTATTAAACAATACTAACTTCGTATTCTGAAAAGAACTTCGAAGTTTATTGCTTCTGCAATAAGAGCCCAGATTCCTGAAATGGATCACAAGGATTATTATATGATATATGTAATTTAAAAGGTATAAAAGGATGGCTCCAGGACTGCCTCAGCGAGTCCTTAGAGCCGGCGACGGGTGTGTCGTCTGTAGTTCTGAATAGAACTTCTAGTTCTTAGAGGAACTTTCGTTGAGGGGCATTTACTCAACAGAATGATCAATAACCAAGTTTCTCTAATGATACTTCCTGGAGACGACCATCCTAGCTCTACGCACCGGGATACCCTTTTCCTTAAGCTATGTCAACCGTATTGAAAAATACAGTTACATAATCTCTCTGTGTCTTCCATACTACCATCACACAAGGGATCCAGCAAGATCTAGCAAGATCCAGCCCTGACGAAGGAACTAGTTTTAGTTCTTTCAGCTAGTTGATTGCTATGACCCCAGATCCCGAGCAAGACAGCAGTCTAGCAGCAAAGACCCGATACGCTCACACCTTTACAGCAAACTAACTGTTAAAGCATTTACGAGACGAGTGAGAATAAACGCTCCACCAACGCGCTCTCTGTGAGTCACTTCCCACTCTGTCCTTCAGAATGCTCCTGTCCTCCCCTCACCACAGAGGTGTAGGAAAAAGGTTAAAATAATAGACAACCCCGAAGGATTGTCTACAGCGGACTCTGGTCCGACCGGTGCGCCTTAAGCGATGGAAGGAGACCAAAGTCTCTTCGTTGAAAGCATAAGCTTCTCGTGGTAAGCCGAAGCTAGTGGACTACGTCCAATCGATACTAGCCGTAGCGTTCCCGATACGGCTGAGCCGCTGTGGTAACCTTTTAGGAGGCTAATCCTGTCTTCCACCGAAGTGTCCAACGTATTGCGTTCAAGGGTGTGTTTATAGGATAGTCCACACGTGAACCAGCGCCTATGATGGTAAACCATCTTCCAACGAGCAAGCTCGAAGGGATGACCTCACAGCTGCTACTGACTGTGGGTCTCATATCTGGATTGCTCCTGCATACTGGATCTCCGTCTATCTGAACGGTACTGCCAGGGCAGATCTGCTCCAACTTCATATCTCCATATATACATATCTCCGCCGCGCGTCTCCGTGCCTGAGACCGCATATGAATCTAAAGACTCATTTCAGCTATCGCTCTGAATATAGCATTACAGCCTTCATTATCGCTCGTCCAGTCCACTGCTGGACTATGAGCCTCCTCTCCTTGCAACCATATGTGTCGATATTACATTGCACAGTTGATTCAGTAATAAATCATACATAATGATATTAGCCAGAGCAGTCCACGTCCAGTTTCTCGTTCTCAATTAATAAACTCGTTCCAGTATGCCTCTTCACAGACTTATGTCTTGAAGGAAGCCACTATGTCCTCCGCTATCTCCATTATCGGGGTTAAGACTTGAAAGACCATCATCGACACTATTCAGTCTGAGGTCCACCGCGCACGGCTGTGGACAAGTCCCCATCCGCGGCTATGTATTCAAGTCGCTGTATGCGTCTTCGGTCAATCAGCGGTTCAGAGCTAGACATACAGTGGTAGCGGCATTCATAGCAGCCCGATGGTTACTCCACATCTTCATAGGTCAGATACGGAAATCTCTCCACAGACTTGCGTCTTGAAGGTAGCCACTAAGATATTGTTAACTCCACTATCGGGGGTAAACTTAGTGTACTTATCACGCCTAGGATGCGACCCATACATCAGCGGTTCAGAGCTAGACATGCAATGCCAACAATATCATAGCAGCGATAGTTATACCTCGTCTTCATGCGTCAGATAAGGGCTCTCTATGAGATGGTCAAATATAGTGCATTATATGATCAGTTTGATCCAGCGGCCGTGTCCGCTTTCATTAGGTCATCTAGGTGCGTCAAGCCTATGATTCCCTTGATTTTCATTTTTGACCATCTCGGATGGGATATGTCATCCATAGAGGCATAATTAACCGTTCCCATATCAAACTGGCAGCACGCCAGTCTTCAGGGACCGAAATCCCGTCGAAAGGCAGTGAGAGGCTGTGCAGCGCCTGCGACTTTAGGTTCGGCAATTATTTCACTTGGTTTTCCAAGTATAGACTTATATTAGTCTATTTTTGCACTTTTATAATAATGTCAATTTTCTTGAACTTAACGTTCCGCCAGCCATCTATTCCTAGACGGCCGACTGCCTCCCACCATGTATATTGGCGATACGCATCGACGGTACGCGCTAGGTCAACAGGCCCTTTTCCTAAACTTGTTCGATATTTCTGAAACTCACAATGCGAACGTATCTCAGTCTATGCACCCCAAGTATGCATTTAGTTTTGCATTATCTCTTTTAGTTTCTGAGTTATTAATTTTTGAAATATCAAAAATGTCCAATACAAGAACGTATTAAAATTAAAAACATTCATTACAAGAACGTAATAAAATTAAAAACATTCATTACACGAACGTATTAAAATTATAAAAATTCATTACAAGAACGTATTAAAAAAACAAAAATTCTCTTAATTCGTCTCGAATCTTTTATTATAACTTTCTCTATGTCTTACAACAGACACACGTTGTTCTACATAGTTTTAATTTACATTAGGGTCGGGGAGTTACATCCAGCCCCAAAGTTTTGTTGAAATTCATGAAGACAAAAATTTCCATCAGCTTAACTTCATTTGGAAAGTATTTCATGTGTTAGATTAGGACTACTATTATTTCCCTCACTCGAGGTACTGTAGTTCTATCTCAAGCTTCTGTTATCTTTCCCTCGCTTGAGGTACTCACTCCAATGTTTACAGGCTTTTGATTAAAATATGTATCTTAGAAAAGATGCACGACGCAATGAAAATAGTCATACACACGCGAAGAAAAGGAAAACAAAATCAACCAGTAAACCTGGGATCTGGTTCTCTCTCTCGTTGCACGCGTGCACGAGTACTATACAATTCCGTGTGTATGCACATCTTTTCTAACCGCATTTTTATTGTGTTTACGAACACGCAACGTTCGACTCGGGGCGCGGATTTTTACCCTTCTGCATCGAACATTCTGCGCGACGCCGAAACATCAGCGCATCGTCGTCAAGCCGACGATGACGCAATTCAGTAACGGATATTTTCGTAATACGCACCGTCGCAGCATACAATACATATGCAGCGGCATCGTAATACGTTAATGATCCTTTCGCAGGTTCCCCGACAGAAATCTGGTTACGACTTTTACTTCCTCTGAATGATCAAGTTTGGTCAACTTTCCAGCAACACTGACGGCCGTGAAGCTACCGCGTGTCGGTCCGAAAACCTCACCAAATCATTCAACTTCCGTCTTTCCCTCGCTCGAGGTACTCACTCCATTGGTTTCAGCTTCGCGTTTATATTTCCCTCACTCGAGGTACTCACTCCATTGGTTTCAGCTTCGCGATTATATTTCCCTATCCTAACTTCTAACCTAATCATGTTTAAAACCCTATAGTGGAATTTTCTATATTCCCCTAGCTAACAAAACCTACACAACTCTAACTTTCCTAACTCTCAACTAAATCCTAAATTATCCATCTGGCTCATTAAAACTTCTACCCTAGTGGCTACGTCCATCTCCGTCAACCACTCCTATATTAGCACAATCCTAAATTATCCATTTTCTATCTAGCTAAATAAAACTTGTACCTAAGTGGTTACGTCCATCTCCGTCAACCACACCTATACAAACCTAACCAGTCCAAATTAACAACAATAATATTAATAACATTCTGTGGCTCGCCACCGACCACATGTTAATTAATTTCCTAACTTGCCTTTTGTCTTGCTAGACTTTTATTGTTTTAATCTGGACTTAATCTCTACATTGGATTGTGCTACTCCCTAACTCCTATTGGTGCATAATTTCCTAACTTGCCTTTTGTCTTGCTAGACTTTTATCGTTTTAATCTGGACTTAATCTCTCCATTGGATTGTGCTACTCCCTAACTCCTATTGGTGCATAATTTCCTAACAATTGAAATAAGACATTAAGAACCATTTAGAACTCAGTGTCCAATCTTTATCGCAACAATATAACATTATAATCAACTGACCTTGAATTTGTGTCAGTCAGCCCCCGAACTTTTGTTGGTTTGCACAGCCCCCCAACAATTGATGTTCTGACCACTTGCATGGGGATTATGTGAGCATTATACGATGTAAATCTGAGTGTTTCGAAAAAGAGTCTCCACCTGTCCTACCTACATCGAACTAGTTCCAACGATCGTCTACGCAGCCATTAGTTCGCTTAGATATGACAATGTCCCTCCATCTGTTCGGAACACAATTCTCGTACAGCCCCCCAACAATTGATGGTCTGCACACTTGCATGGATGTTAGCATTATACGATATAAATCTGAGTGTTTCGAAAAAGGAGTCTCCACCTGCTCTTCCTACGTCGAACTAGTTCCAACGGTCGACTTCGCAGCCATTAGTTCACCTAGATAATGCAATGTCCCTCCATCTGTTTGAAACACAATTTTCGTAATTCTGCTTGCTAGACTTGGTTCGCTTCTTCAGAAGCGTTTATGATTCATCCAACTAAAAGTGCAAGTGGCAGTATTGTTCGGTTCTGCGTTTCGGACTAACTTGCGAGGCATGTTGTCCGTTTTAAACATAATGTTATAAAGTGCTTCCTAGCCTTTCCTTTCTCTTCCATGTCTTTTTGCGAGGAGGTTTTTGCGCCATCTCTTCCTCCTCGCGGCGGTCCTCATAATATGAATTACCGCCCACTATCATGCACCAAAATCCCTATTCACCTATTTGATTTTTATCACTGTCTAGAAAGTCTTTCTAAAAAGTTCTTCTTTTGAAGACTCACTTCAAAAACCATCTCTCTTCATCCATATTGATCCATCTATTATTTCCCTCGCTCGAGGTACTGTGGATCAATAACCATCTCTCTTCATCAATATTGGTCCATCTATTATTTCCCTCGCTCGAGGTACTGTGGATCAATAACCATCTCTCTTCATACTGATCCCCTCATCAGTTTTCGAAGACTTACTTAAAAGTTCTTCGTTAATGTGCACAATGTGCATCATTCACTTGCTTGCAATTACTTCTCTTCCATTGTAACGACCCAAGTGTTAAGCCAATTAACCCGGCGAGTTTGTCGAACTCACTGAAAACATTTGTTTACCATCAACAAGACAAAAACGATTTCGCCCGGAATTAGATGAGTTCCACATTAAAATGACAAACCGCCACTAACCTTGTAGTTGACGCGCAATTCGCTAGAGCATCGAAAACGTAAACGATACAATCGTCAGTACGCTCGACACCCAGCTTTTAAACGACTTCTGAATTTAGCTTTTTGTGATATACATCCGAAGCCGTAGAGGCCCCTGAGACATCGCTAAATAAGTCGACATTGTTACAATAAATGTTGAAGACCGTTTCCGGTCTTCCTTCTCCCAATCTTCATCATCAAATATTTCGCTTTTCCATTGTTTATTATTATAGTACAATGACACTATTTATTTTTTACAGAGTCCCCAATCACTGTTTCATGAACAAATCATGCCTATGTTTATATTCTTTGAAGTGTCCTATCCCACTTCTTACAGTGTCCCTCTTCACTGTCTCATGAATGACTCATGCCTATGTTTTTATTCCTTGAAGTGTCCTATTCCACTTCTTACAGTGTCCCTCTTCACTGTTTCATGAACCTTCTATAACAATAGAAAAGTTTGTTTATAACCATAGTAACCTAGCAAACTAAAACTAAAGCCCTCATGCACCACTAACCAAATATAATTCGGTCTGTAATACACAAAACCCGTTTCAATCTCTATGTCCTATGGGTATTTTTAGACATTCACATTGTAAAGTTTCTTTCCATTTCACACGCAACAAATTGTGGCTTATAGCCACCGTTCACGATACAATTTAGAATATCCTGGTCACGGCACCAAATTGTAACTGAACATCTCATCTCTAAAATAATAATCAAAATTGGCCGTTGATCATCTAATAACAGATCCTTTCTACGTTGTGAGAGTAACCCAAACTCTTTTAGAAATTTACAATGTGATCGTCTTTATATTATGTTTTCTAACTGCGGAATTACACATAGAGTCGCCTACTCAACTTCTATGTTATTCCTATATACTGATTTGTCCCTATCTCTCGCCCGAACACAGGAGTATCAGTTGCCAGCCGGCAAGCAGCCTACTCCTGATTACCCATGCTCGTGGACTGAAAGAATAAAGTCACCAGGAAATCCCAGCGACTTTATTAAACAATACTAACTTCGTATTCTGAAAAGAACTTCGAAGTTTATTGCTTCTGCAATAAGAGCCCAGATTCCTGAAATGGATCACAAGGATTATTATATGATATATGTAATTTAAAAGGTATAAAAGGATGGCTCCAGGACTGCCTCAGCGAGTCCTTAGAGCCGGCGACGGGTGTGTCGTCTGTAGTTCTGAATAGAACTTCTAGTTCTTAGAGGAACTTTCGTTGAGGGGCATTTACTCAACAGAATGATCAATAACCAAGTTTCTCTAATGATACTTCCTGGAGACGACCATCCTAGCTCTACGCACCGGGATACCCTTTTCCTTAAGCTATGTCAACCGTATTGAAAAATACAGTTACATAATCTCTCTGTGTCTTCCATACTACCATCACACAAGGGATCCAGCAAGATCTAGCAAGATCCAGCCCTGACGAAGGAACTAGTTTTAGTTCTTTCAGCTAGTTGATTGCTATGACCCCAGATCCCGAGCAAGACAGCAGTCTAGCAGCAAAGACCCGATACGCTCACACCTTTACAGCAAACTAACTGTTAAAGCATTTACGAGACGAGTGAGAATAAACGCTCCACCAACGCGCTCTCTGTGAGTCACTTCCCACTCTGTCCTTCAGAATGCTCCTGTCCTCCCCTCACCACAGAGGTGTAGGAAAAAGGTTAAAATAATAGACAACCCCGAAGGATTGTCTACAGCGGACTCTGGTCCGACCGGTGCGCCTTAAGCGATGGAAGGAGACCAAAGTCTCTTCGTTGAAAGCATAAGCTTCTCGTGGTAAGCCGAAGCTAGTGGACTACGTCCAATCGATACTAGCCGTAGCGTTCCCGATACGGCTGAGCCGCTGTGGTAACCTTTTAGGAGGCTAATCCTGTCTTCCACCGAAGTGTCCAACGTATTGCGTTCAAGGGTGTGTTTATAGGATAGTCCACACGTGAACCAGCGCCTATGATGGTAAACCATCTTCCAACGAGCAAGCTCGAAGGGATGACCTCACAGCTGCTACTGACTGTGGGTCTCATATCTGGATTGCTCCTGCATACTGGATCTCCGTCTATCTGAACGGTACTGCCAGGGCAGATCTGCTCCAACTTCATATCTCCATATATACATATCTCCGCCGCGCGTCTCCGTGCCTGAGACCGCATATGAATCTAAAGACTCATTTCAGCTATCGCTCTGAATATAGCATTACAGCCTTCATTATCGCTCGTCCAGTCCACTGCTGGACTATGAGCCTCCTCTCCTTGCAACCATATGTGTCGATATTACATTGCACAGTTGATTCAGTAATAAATCATACATAATGATATTAGCCAGAGCAGTCCACGTCCAGTTTCTCGTTCTCAATTAATAAACTCGTTCCAGTATGCCTCTTCACAGACTTATGTCTTGAAGGAAGCCACTATGTCCTCCGCTATCTCCATTATCGGGGTTAAGACTTGAAAGACCATCATCGACACTATTCAGTCTGAGGTCCACCGCGCACGGCTGTGGACAAGTCCCCATCCGCGGCTATGTATTCAAGTCGCTGTATGCGTCTTCGGTCAATCAGCGGTTCAGAGCTAGACATACAGTGGTAGCGGCATTCATAGCAGCCCGATGGTTACTCCACATCTTCATAGGTCAGATACGGAAATCTCTCCACAGACTTGCGTCTTGAAGGTAGCCACTAAGATATTGTTAACTCCACTATCGGGGGTAAACTTAGTGTACTTATCACGCCTAGGATGCGACCCATACATCAGCGGTTCAGAGCTAGACATGCAATGCCAACAATATCATAGCAGCGATAGTTATACCTCGTCTTCATGCGTCAGATAAGGGCTCTCTATGAGATGGTCAAATATAGTGCATTATATGATCAGTTTGATCCAGCGGCCGTGTCCGCTTTCATTAGGTCATCTAGGTGCGTCAAGCCTATGATTCCCTTGATTTTCATTTTTGACCATCTCGGATGGGATATGTCATCCATAGAGGCATAATTAACCGTTCCCATATCAAACTGGCAGCACGCCAGTCTTCAGGGACCGAAATCCCGTCGAAAGGCAGTGAGAGGCTGTGCAGCGCCTGCGACTTTAGGTTCGGCAATTATTTCACTTGGTTTTCCAAGTATAGACTTATATTAGTCTATTTTTGCACTTTTATAATAATGTCAATTTTCTTGAACTTAACGTTCCGCCAGCCATCTATTCCTAGACGGCCGACTGCCTCCCACCATGTATATTGGCGATACGCATCGACGGTACGCGCTAGGTCAACAGGCCCTTTTCCTAAACTTGTTCGATATTTCTGAAACTCACAATGCGAACGTATCTCAGTCTATGCACCCCAAGTATGCATTTAGTTTTGCATTATCTCTTTTAGTTTCTGAGTTATTAATTTTTGAAATATCAAAAATGTCCAATACAAGAACGTATTAAAATTAAAAACATTCATTACAAGAACGTAATAAAATTAAAAACATTCATTACACGAACGTATTAAAATTATAAAAATTCATTACAAGAACGTATTAAAAAAACAAAAATTCTCTTAATTCGTCTCGAATCTTTTATTATAACTTTCTCTATGTCTTACAACAGACACACGTTGTTCTACATAGTTTTAATTTACATTAGGGTCGGGGAGTTACAACCCTAAGAGCGCATACTAAAACCGCGTTCGGCAATATTTTTGGGTTAAAATTCGGTGTAAACGCACCTAAACGAAAGGTAAGGAGCCAGCCTGTCGACTATCTGGCACTAAACTCAAATACCTTAGTCGCCTTGTACGACACCCGCGGGAAACATGGGTTGTTCCAATTCGAATGCCAGGAACCACACAGCGGCTCTGCCATAGTCGCATTTTACGACACCTATGAGAAGACGGGTTGTCAACATGAGTTTCGGTTACCCTTTTCCAATATATGCTAAGTCATATCGGTATTATAATGAGGCTCATTCTATTGGGTAGATCATCTTGCCTTTGACTGTCCATTCATCTTAGGTTTTGTGCTTTGTTTAGCTTCGATATGCTGAGTGTTCTGTTTATTGTTCACTGCAGTTTATGCGCAGTGCGCAGTGCTTTTCCATAGTAAAAATAATATTATGATCTGATAGGCTTTATCTGCTTCTGTCTACGAGGACCTATTCGATGTATTGCTTATACAATGGCGAAAGAAGCCTGCTATAGAAAAGCCTTCGCGGTCACCAATCGATCGATCGATCGATCAAGAGTCCTTCGACTTTTGAGATAAAGCAATTTCGCGGCTTGTAAACTCTAAAAAAGGATTACACTAGATTGACAATCTGAACCAACATGATGTCCATCCAACAATTCTATAGAGTTGCAGTTTATTCAGGCCACAATATTTCCTGCTTCCTTTATTCGACCAAATTTGGCTCCTGCATCATTTTTATTTTAAACATAAGCAAACATTTATAGCGTAGTAGCCAAGACCACCCGAGCAGGCAAACCAATGACCGCGAGTATTGACAGAATAGGGTTGTATTAGAACATAGTATTTAATTTACTAACCTTGTTTTTTTTTCTTTTTTGCAGTTGGGACGTGCGCACGACCAGATCATAGCGCCGCTTGAGAAGTTTCGCAAGGAGCATATCGGCGCTGTTAAGGTAACCCATCCTCAACCTCATGACGTATAATTAATGGGCGATTTTCTGACAGCTCTTTAAAAATAAAAATAATAGATCTAAATTAAGACGATAGATGGCGCCAGATGTACTTCGTGGATCCTTTTTTTTTTATCCTTTTATGGCCCTGGGTGACTCGCCGGATTTCTTCGGATCCACGAATCGTCAACGCCATCTATCGAAGATTTATGAACTTTTTTTTTAATTGGCTGTCGGAAAATCCCCCATTATTATTCAATGAAAATTTAAAGCATGATCTCTATCTATCTTTATTTTACAAGGGCCGTATCTATTTCGTTTTTTGGTCCTGATTTACCGAAAAGAAATAATTAGTAGATTTATTATTAAAAAAAATGTTCAGTCTGCGCATAGCATCCCCGGGAGAGTATCTATGCAAGTGGGGAGCTATATATGTGTGTAAAGCGTGTATGTGTACCTACGTACAGGTATACAAGAAAAGAAAGATAATCCTTTATTTTGACACATCTTGAAGTGGCACTAAGCAGATCTTCCGAAGATCTTCATTTTATTCCTGTTCCTGCAACATAACAACATTCTCCTTAGCAACTAGCTAATAGCACAACATCATCAACAACATCAACGGCCCGTTACAGTCCACTGCTGGACTATGAGACTCCTCCACTTAAGTGGAGGGTTTTGCCATAATCTCCACGCTTGGCAGGCGGGTTGGAGATCGCAGATTAAAAGGTTACTGTATCAGAGAGCGCTGCTGCCCGTTCCCTGTTCAATGTGTAGTCCCTAAGTCGCCTCTTACGACACTCCGAGTCTCCAGAGTCCAGCGAGCATCGCTAACATTTCGCAAGTCCATTCTGAAAAGACATTACATGATAATAGTCCACACACACAAACATACCACAAAAACGTCTGCACGTGACCGAGACTAATGCTACGGCGGCCGGTGACCGGAAAAGGAAGTTTGCGTCTAACCGGACGACATATTTAGATCGAGCTCGGTAACTTGTCTACAGAAATGGATCTTGTTTCGACATACAGTTAGACAGGTAATATTTCGACGCAATAGTAGATCGAAAATTATTTTTTCGGATTATTCAGCAAACCAGACAATAAGAGAAAATGTTCAATAGGGGATCGGACTACTTTTTTTTTATTTTATAAATCCAAACTTCTTAGCTTCTGCTATCGAACACTAAAAGAATTTTTGCTCTATCTTCAAACTTCTTAGTTTCTGCTATCGAACACTAAAAGAATTTTTGTTCTATCTTTAAAATTGACTGAGTGAACCTTTATAAGGTTTGAAATTCAAGATTAGACAGAGAGGCACATACTCACTTGTGACGTCATTTGTTAGTAACGCCATATAATCTTCATACAAAAATCGTTTTTGAAAGAGACAGACATATTGAAACTTTAAAAAATCACTGTAAATTCGTTTTTCAACCGATTCTGTTTTTTTCTTCGCGAATCGTCTGCTACTGATCTATATTTTAAAAATAATTCATAAAATATGGTGAACAGTCCGATCCCCTATTCAATGCACTACCTACGCGGACTCGTCGGAGGCAGTAAATACTCAATAACTAATACGTAAAGACTTCTTCTTTATCGTGTGGGTTGCAACGACCGACATGACTGATTGAAACGACTCAATACAGTCTTATTATAAGATTTTAACAGCCTTATTAGCCCCTTTGATATACTCTTGTCTCACTTTTAGGAAGAGGCAACCATCTTTTTTTATGTCCACTTCTCACTACTCTAAGCTTCTTCAGCCCAACCAATTATAAAGACTTTTTTTAATAATTCCGGACAAATATAAACTTTTCAATAATTCCTGACCGGATGTTTTATTTCTAGACTATAGGTACATAGGAATAAAACATAACCACCAATATCTCCGACCCTGAACAGAAAATAAGAAAGTTCTCTTCAGTCTGTAAGCACTGATCCCAGGTGAATAACCCAGCCTAATGTCTGCGTGTCATCAGCATATAAACACAGACATTCATTGCCATAAGTAGCATAATATGATTGATAAACTTATCCATCACATCACCCATATAAATCAGTATTACATGCGTGCTTGCGTCCGATACGGCTGATTGCGTAACTTCACTACTTAACCGCTAAACTCCTTTCTCTTCACGCCATAATTGCGATAAAATATCGATTTCTGATATGTAGCAGCAGATTGCTTAATCGATAATATTGTAACGTTTTTAATAGAGCATTACAATTCATCTGTAAATGTATGTTTTACGCATAACGTTCAAGTAAAACCACTATAAGATAGCGTCCTATGTCTTTTTTAAATCACACATGCATCAGAGGCCTTTGGCGACTCTTTAACCCTGATAACAGGGTTTGTGAGGTAGATGGTCAAGCTTATAACTCAAACCAACGAACCAATAACGGCCCGTTACAGTCCACTGCTGGACTATGAGCCTCCTCCACTTAAGTGTTTGGTTTTGTGAAGTGGCAGTGGGCTGGCCATGCCTGTCGTAGAACCAATGAGCGTTGGAGCAGACGGGTTCTCGAATGGAGACCGCGTCTCGGGAAACGCCGTGTGGAACGCCCCCCTGCCAGGTGGACTGATGACCTGAGGAAGGTCGCTGGTGGTGGCTGGATGAGGAAAGCGGGTGATCGCGCGCTTTGGCGTGCCCTTGGGGAGACCTACGTCCAGCAGTGGACTGCAATAGGCTGATTGATGAAACATCTACTAATTTTTTACATTATGTTCTCTATGTTGCAGGAGGGCAAAAAGAAGTTCGATAAGAAAACGGCGAAGTTCTGCCAGAGCCAAGAACGGACCCTTTCCCTCTCCGTGAAGAAACCTGACACCGTATTTCAAGAGGTAAAGATATACTGGTCTAACCGCAAGAGCCATGTCACGCCTTTAGAATGGCTTATGTTGAGAAGTAGGCTGGACTTACCTAGCTTACAAATGTTGAAAGAAAAAGCTATTCTTCTTCCTCATCGTGCGGGTTGTAAGGCCGACAACCGACCTCACAAACCCTGGTGTCAGTGTTATAGAGCCACCAAAGGCACTGACATGACCCGTGTAACGACTAAATAGTAGCGGGGACCAACGGCTTAAAGTGCCTTTCGAAGCACGGAATTATCTTTCTTTTTGGATAATCAGGTGATTCAGCCTGCAGTGTCCTAAACTGGGGGAAGTCTCACAAAAAGATTATTGCTTGACTGTGTCTCCACCGGGAATCGAACCCGAAACCTCCGTAATGAGCGGTCAAATCTTGACCACTCCGCCACGGAAACTGTCGGCCAAATGCTATTTATCGCGTGTAAGTTAAACAGTAATGTTAGACATACGCCGCCGTTCGAATACGGTAAATAATCATTAGTATAGTCGTATAACTTGAGATGATTGATATCATTAGACGTTTAAAAGCAATGACTTAACTCAAGTTCGAGCCGATTACATTATATCATGTCATTTCATTATGTTATATATGACGTAATAATGACTCCAGAATGAATGAATTTATTTTATCCAATGTCGAATTTAGCCAATACGAGCTACGGTAGTCGCACAGTTTGGGGGTCTAACAAATAGTATTTAAGTGCGAGTAATAAGCAAATTTTATTGCGGCATATTACTATAAAATAACACACAAGTCAAATAAGTAGGTATACGTTTTTAGATCGCTCTATCCTTATCCGATAACAGTTTTATTTTATAGGTAACATAACCAACCAACAAGGAAAATATTGTTCCGATTAGTATTTTTCGAATAATCAGGCAGGTTACATTACATTGAGATATGTACAGTCACGTTCACAAGTGGAGTCAGATTATGTGCACTATGAAATACGTTATTGTATTCAGACTTTACCTGTTATGATGTGTACTTTATCTACAAGGATAAACATTTTATGGTTCGAACGAAAGAACAACACAATATTATTATTTTTTTCATAATTAATCTGACAGTATACAAAAATAGAATACTGACAGTTAAAACAGAATCGAAATTGGTCAAAAAACAAACTAGATACAATATTATTAAAACAAATATATCTGTCCCTCTTACGAAAACATAATTTTCTATGGCGGATGTATGGCCCGCGTGACATATGACGTCACATGTCACGTCAGACCTCTCTGTCTAACCATCAACTCTTATAACTTTGTTTCTGAGCAAGATATTTGAAAAATTATTTTTTGTGTTTAACTGGAACTTGAAAAATTTCGTTTAGTGAATTTAAAAAAAATGTGCATATTCCCTATTGGCTACCTTCGCATGATGCGTTGTATTCCGGCAAGCGCCCTGATTGGTCCGCGGCATGACCAACGATTGCTGGGTTGTCGTTTCCGTTAGCCCACTAGTTTCCGTTTCAGTTCAGACATTTTTTGAGCGAAATACTTGTACTGTAGAATTCTATTTCGTTATACAACGTGTCGGTGGTCTAGTGGTTAGGGCAGCTGCCTCCCGTCCGGGAGACGCGGGTTCGATCCCCACCACGTACCAATGTGTTTTCGAATTTCGAATTCATATGTACGATTATTCGACGCTCTTACGGTGAAGGAAAACATCGTGATGAAACGAAGAAATTCATAGGTTGTGTGTGAAGTCTACCAACTCGCACTGGGCCAGCGTGGTCGACCAAGGCATCGCACTCGGCCTAATCACTCTAAATCAGGGTAAGCTCGAGCCCCACGGTGGGGACGTATATGAGCTGTTGATGATACAACGTGTTAGTAAAGTAAATTGGGTGGTAGCTCCGTTTATGAAGCTGAACAACTTTTGTTTTTGATTTTTTTCGAATCTCTTTTTTTCTCTTGCATACAATCTAATCAACATACAGATTCAATTTGTGCCTACATAAAAATCGAATTTTAGAAGCAGAGGACAAAGGATATAGTTAGGCCAGGCCGCTTGATAGTTTGAATTTTCTCAAGAGATTTTTATATTTTTATATGAAATTTTGTTTACATGTATAGTTTACCGAACTGACAACTGCAAAATTATGCGAAATTTCATGACAAAGCATAAATAATTAAGAGACAACTTAATCCGTTTCAAGCAGCCTGGCCTGCCTGTACAACTCGAGAGGTTTTGCGCTATGTAGCTAACTAACAGGCCGTTTACATGTTTCCACCATTACAGGCCGACGCAGCAATGGACATGGCCGAGCGTGACTTCTGCCAGGCGTCCTTAGAATACGTGTTCCAGCTCCAAGCAGTCCAGGAGCGGAAGAAGTTCGAGCTGGTGGAGACTCTGCTGGGGTTCGTCTTCGGCTGGTGGACCTTCCACCACACGGCTCATGACGTCCACGCTGACGCCGAACCCAGGGTCAAGGATCTGATGCTGAGGATACAGCGGGTGAGTTGAACTAGGGTTTTAGTTGTCTTGCGTTAGACGAAGAAGTTAATGAGGAAGATGCTTGCACTTGTAAAATGCCTATCCATACAGTTTAATCGCTTTTCTTCTTTGGCTGTTCAAGCAATTAATATATCTATAATAGGGAATATGCACAATTTCTTTAAATTCATTAATAGAAATATTTCATGTTCCAGTTATAGTTGGGTTATTATAGGATGAGTTCTGACAGCTGCAAAATTTTTCATACAACGTTAACAATTTTTTTTTATAATATTTAGTTTAAAAACCATAATAGCTAAAATTTTAAAACAAAGTAACTTCACCTCTTATTTTATCATTAAACAGTATGTAATTTTACTTAAAAAATAAATAAATAAACGAAATAAAATTAAAAAGTTTTTAAAATTTTTATCTGTCAGAGCTCATCCTATAGTAACCCAAGTATAACATATAAAAAATATTTTTTCAAATATCTTGCTCAGAAACAAAGTTACAAGGCTTCAAAGTTGAAGGTTAAACAGAGAGGTCCGACGTGACATGTGACGTCATATGTCACGCGGGCCATACAACCGCCATAGAAAATTTTGTTTTCGTAAGAGGGACAGATATATTTGTTTAATAATGTTGTATCTAGTTTGTTTTTCGATCAATTTCGATTCTGTTTTACTATTAGTACAAAAATTGATTTTTTTATACATTCAGAAGAAGTATGAAAAAAAAACTAATATTTTTTTAATGCATATTCCCTATTAGTAGTCTATTTTCTATTTACACATATTTTACTTTATGGTTTAAAAGCAGCACTTGTGTATTTTGTATTGTATTATAATGAAAGCTTAATAATAGCTATCAGTTGTTTTATAATACCTATTCTATGTTATGTAAGTTCAATTTTAGTTAAATATTTAAAATATTTCTAACGCCTATCTTTATTTACTTATTATAATTTATTCTAGAAGTAAGTTGTTAGCCGTCGATCTACGCAAGAAAGCTACTGAGAAATTGTAAGGGGTTGTGTTGTGAGGGCTCCACGCTTTTGTTCCTTTTATAGTTTCCCTAGCACGCCGCCTTAGAATGCTCTAACACTTTTAGGCTAATACACAACTCAAAAAGAAACTCGGGTTATGTGCCATCGTGAAGACAAGAACGGCACGAGACCATTAGCATAAGCTCTTGGCATTCAAGAGTGCAAAATAGCCTATTTTTGATTAAAGTTACAGTGTGACAGACAATGGATGTGTAGAATACGTTCGATTTGAACACCCTATTTACAATGTCTTGATGCGTGGAAAAAGCAGATTCGATCTCTGTTATTACGATATCTACCGTGTGAATCGAATCTGATGAATAGTGTTCTGAATACGAAAACAGTTTGGAATAAATAAAATTGTATTTCGACCTTGACTAAGTAGGAATGTATGAAAAACCATTCCTACCCACTGCGACAAAGTAAATTGCCTTTGCGTGATAGTTTTCCTATAATAACGGTCACATTTCCTCTATGCATGTTTCATAGAAAAAACTTTATGACTAAAATTACTGCGACATTCATGCAGAGAGAGTGTAAACGCCCTTTTTTAGTTGTTCAATTCTTTTTTAGGGGATATGCCAATGATATAACTCAATTATTTTAACTGTGCGCCTCGTGCTGTCAAAGTCGTCATGTTGGTGGCATTGAATTCACCCGCCCGCTTACTTCCTCACCTCCTCCGACGCCTATCAAAACGGATACCAAACCTACCAACATGCAAATATTATGACGTTGACAGGCGCACAGTTATAAAAATTGGGTAATACACCGTAACATTGTGGTCGTTTTGTTCCCTCAACGAAACGACTACTAGTAAACATGAAACTGAACAATTATCCCAAAGAAAAAAAAAAACTGGCGACACTTTTTTCCACTTTTCATCAAGCCGGCCGGTTCGTTCGCAACAATTTCTGTGAAAAGTAGAAGAATAAAGTGTTGCCAGAATTTTTTTCATTGGAAATGTTTTTCCGTTTTACAAGCACTATCACTGCGTTGCGG
This sequence comes from Carpatolechia fugitivella, assembly GCA_951230895.1. NCBI lineage: Eukaryota > Metazoa > Arthropoda > Insecta > Lepidoptera > Gelechiidae > Carpatolechia > Carpatolechia fugitivella. The sequence continues at coordinate 15,755,224 of OX579654.1, read as the reverse complement.
GAACAAAACTACAACTAATTATTTTTCTTAAAATGTCCACTGACAATACAATCTAAGGGATGCAGCTAAGCAAAGAAAAAAAGCAGTAGGGCTTCTTTTTCTTTCGCATAGCCGCATCTCTTTCTGTTTAAAGCAAAGGCCACTTTTAGCTTGAACAGTCTAGGGTTCCAAGCTGACCTTAAAATGTTTAGCTAAAACTGCCTTTTGGAACCAATTTTGAGCTCATTACGAAACCGTCTCGTGCAATAATGTTATAAATCAGCTTATTATTTGACATAATTGGACAACTATAAAATAATGTGTTGAGTGTTGTGTGCGTGTGTGGAGTGTTGCGTGAGGAGCTGATTCCGTTACGGCAAGCATGCCGAGTGGCTTCGTGCCTTTAGAACACATCGCGTTGGAAAATCGAGACAGCTTTGTGATTTCCATTCGGATAATAAGATTATTTTTCTCCTTCAAAAACATAGCATAGCTAACATAGCAAACATAGCTTACATAGCTAATGATCGATCGACAGAAGTTCATTATATTGTTAGTAGTCAAAGGGACATAGATTGAAAATGAAACATTTATTCATGTTTGGCTTTTTATCGTACAGCATTTATTACTGTATAAAATTCTCAAGAATACTTTAAAATCGACTGTTCATTTCTTGTACAGTCAACTGGAATATCTTGCACAAACTTACCTAACCACCTGCTCAGGTAAGCTGACTGTATGTATTGTTCTTTATTTTTATTTTGAAACACACCAAATGAGCCCAATGAAGGTAAAAGTGGAACTCACCCAATCGGAAAATCAAACGTTAAAAATCTATCTAATGATTAACAATATGAACACATTTTCGGTAAAGTCAACTGTGTGTTTGGTCCCATTTAGTGCACATTTTCTACATAAATATTCATCAAATCTTCTTCTTTCTTTCGGCCGTTTTCGGCCATGGCGACCACTTTGACTAATAGTAAGTCGGGCGCTGGTGAACCCATCAAATCATTATTCTCCCCATCAAATCAGTATTCTACCCAGCAAATCAGTATTCCACCCCTCGGTTTTCCAACGCGAAGTGTCCAACCATTAACACGTGCCGTGTGTGAGTGTGTGTGACTAACGTCCGTGTTGCAGACGCGCACGAACTTCGAGGAGACGAGCAAGCAGACCGAGTCGCTGATGAAGAAGATGATGGAGATGCGCCAGCAGGTCAGTCCTCACACACACGTAGCTGTTGAGACTATAAACCTGTTGGCTATTAAGGTTCGTGCATATAGTTTTTTTTATTCATATACAATCGCTCTAATCCTTAATTTAAGTTCGTCTGACCTTATCACCTTTTTAAAATTAAAAAGGGATAGGAAAAGGCCATCCTAATATTAGAGCTGTTAAACTCGAATTTGAACCTTATTGATTCGTCGATAGCACAATTTTAGAGAGCACATAAAACATACAACTTAAAAATCTCTTAATTTGACAGCTACTAAGGGCGTTTAGGTTATCATTAATTCGTTCATCTGAAATCATCATTACCTCTCTTTTAATTATCATAAACACGACAAGGATAGTTGGATTTTAAAATAGGGTATTTGACTGTTTCTAAATTACCATATTTTATTAATTAATTTTAAAATATAGATTAGTAGCAGACGATTCGCGAAGAAAAAAAACAGAATCGGTTGAAAAACGAATTTACAGTGATTTTTTAAAGTTTCAATATGTCTGTCTCTTTCAAAAACGATTTTTTGTATGGAGATTATATGGCATTACTAGCAAGTGACGTCACATGCTAGTAAGTGCCTCTCTGTCTAATCTTGAATTTCAAACCTTTACAACTCGGCCAAAGATAGAGCAAAAATTATTTTAGTGTTCGATAGTAGAAACTAACAAGTTTTGATTTATAAATTAAAAAAAATAGTCAAATACCCTTTTAGAATTAGCATTAGAGCATTACGGTGTGAATCAGTACAAAAAACAAATACAAATAATGCAAATTTACTTTATTTATTGATACCAAAAATATAAATACAGAATTAGACATGTTAACAGGCGACGAAATAATGCATAACATAGGCCTAGCCCCCAGAGACCCGGCATTTCTTGGCTTTTTATATAGCATATGAGTTTGCCTATTCATTGATACCAAGGTAATATTATTCCCAGAGTAAAACCGTAAAAATTCTGGTAGTAAGAACGAAACACCAAACCATTTATTTCTGTGTGTGCAATAAAGTATATTCATTCATTCATTCATTTGATACCAACCCAGAAAACCAATGGTTGAACCACGCGAGAGAAAAGCTCTCCCGGCGCGTAGTACTGCGAGTATTTTTAGTATATTTATATTGTTATGTTTTTTTCAGAGTAAAGAAGACGAAGCGAATGACGAGTCGAGCGGTCGCGCCGGTTATTTGTTCTTACAAGAAAAAAGTAAGTTATACCTAATCTATAACAGTCAACTGCAACAAAATAAAAATTCAAGTTATTTGACTATCTCTAACTTTAAAGTCCTTTTCCTACATGCTCGGTTTCTGAATGAACGTTACCCTGAGGCCCCTTTTCACACACGCCCGATTTCTGTTTAAAAAGTACTCTGAAGGCCCTTTTCACACACCTGATTTCTGTTTAAACAGACTATACTCTGAAGGTTTTTTTCACACACGCTCAGTTTCTGTATGAACGTTATTCTGAGGCTCTTTTTCACACACGCTAGATTTCTGTTTAAACTATACTCTGAAGGTCCTTTTCACACACGTGGTCAGTTTAATGAACGTTACTTTTGAAGCCCCTTTTTTCACGCTGGAGTTCTATTTACAAAACTGTAATTTGATGGCTATTTTCACACACACTCGGCTTCTGTATAATGGTACTCTAAGATCTTTATCATAAAGAAATTGTCACACTTGCCTCTTCTTAGAAACATCAACAAACTCCTAAATTTAAAAATCACATCGCTTATTAACCTATAATTCCAACTTCCAGAGGCATTCGGTACAACCTGGAGCAAGCAATACGCGGTCTTAGAACGCGGTTCACGCTCTCTACAGCTGCAGCCCTACAACCAGATGGTGGTGAAGTCGGCCTCCGCCCCCGAAGTGGTGGTGCTCAGCGGCGCGCGGCTGCCGGCCGAGCCGAGCGAGCGGAGGTTCTGCTGGGAAGTGTTGCCGGAAAGACACGCGCCCGCGCTGCTTTTACAAGTAAGAGACATACGAGTATTTACTTGTATTATGTCACCGTAAGATTGTGAACGCCGTTAGTTTATAATGTGACTCACGGAAAATTGAGAACTGAAACCAACCATTTACAATTTTACGTATTATTTTTCGTTAGTTTATAATCTATCGATGTCAAATCGTCACATTGTGGACTTTTAAAAATTGATATGCGACGGAACGCAGCGTGCTGATTGGTTCAACGCACTTCAACGACTACAGAATGACAGCCAGGAATAGCCGCGCTGGGCTCGTCAAACATTTAACCAATCAGCGTGCAAGGTGCGTTCTGTCGCATGCCAATTTTTAATCAGTTCACAGGTTGACGATTTGACATCGATAGATTATAAACTAACGAAAAAAAATACGTTAAATTGTAAATGGTTGGTTTCAGTTCACAATTTTCCGTAAGTTTATAATATCGCGACTCGCGAGTCTGATTATAAATAAACTAACGGCGTTCACAATCTTACGGTGACATATACTCGCGGTTTTTATGTGGTAACAGAGGAAGCCAATTTAGAATGGGTCAATTTCTCGGTACTGATATTCGTGTCGGTAATGGTGACGATGTCAGCTAGATGGCGCTAGCGTAAAATAACAAAAAAATTACGTAATTTATTTTGCGTTTTGTTTTTTTACTGCTTACCTCTTTGGGGATAAAAGCGTGATTCTTTGGATATGTTTTACTAGACGTGCCTACTCTGAATTAGGTCTTTTGCCTTTTACCAGAATATCCCTAGTATAGTGAACAACCACGAAAATCTTAAAACATAAATCACTTGTATTTCCCACAGTCGTTATCAGAACGCGACCGCGCGTCGTGGCTGCGCTGCGCGCGGCGCGCCGCGTCCGGCTCGCCGCCCCCGCACCCGCCGGGCGCCGCGCCGCCCCCCGACGCGCCCGGCTGCAACCTGGACCGCGCCGGGTTCGAGTTCGTGAGGAGAATCATAGCGGAGCTAGAGGCCAGGGGACTCGATGAACAGGTCAGTTCTAGATGTAGGCACAGAACTTGTATAGTACTACTGCATAACGTACAGAACGGCCATTCACCTCTCCCTCCAACCCGCACATCCTCCCCCTGCCCCTCACTTGACGTATTCCACATTCTGTTTGGGGGGAATTTGGGATTGAAAAAAGACGTCCACGCTGCGCGCCGTAACGTGCAGCTGACAGTGACATTGGTGTATATAAGCAAAGACTTTAAAGTCCCTTTCAATAGAATCCGGTAATAACGTAAACAAACCAATTTAAACACGATTACTCCGCAATTTACATTTGAGTATCAATCCTGATTATATTCACATTTCAAGGAACCATACATTCTTCTTACGATCATTTCGCCCCCTATTAACTTCTTTATGATAGTTATTTTAATAAAAAATACTCGGTCCACAAAACTTTCAATAATGTGTAAAACTGCCATATTAATTTTTTACTCATCAAAGTCTTGTTTGTTTTTGGAAAGTTAGTGTCAAAAGATTGTCTTGTTTACATTATTGCCGCGTTCTATTGAAAGGGACCTTACGATATTTCGTAGACGATGCAGCCCTACCGCTATCGATCCCTCATTTGTATTTTTCCCGCGTTGGAGTATCCAGGGTGTGATGTAAGCGACAGGTGGTGCTGTTAGTTTGTAGTCTTAAAACGAACAAATTTAGTTTCCTATAACTTTGTACGCCAATAGTGGTTTTGCAGAATGCTGATTTGTAATTTTGCTTGACATAGCTGTTTATTTATTTATTAATAATAGGAAGACCAACAGCTAAAGTTAACTTAATAGTAATTCAGTAGTACCAAAAAGCCATTTACAGGTCTCCACATGTAGGTACCAGAACATAAATATTGACTTATCTACACGCTGTATTGATGTATCTATTGTTAATAATGCTGTTTTTATTGTACTAATACTCAAATTCCTTAGCTTGTTTGTGTGTTGGATTCGATCTGTAAGCAAACAAGTTACATTGATAATAATAAATAAATAAATAAATAAATAAAAAAAACACATAAGGTCATACACTCATAGGCCTGAATACTAGCTCGCAAACAGATTGTTCAGTTACAAAAAAATTGTCTATTTAGCAGACGTCTCACCGAATCGGAACCAGTATTAAACAGGTCCAGGTCAAATTATTGGCACAATTTATTAAAATTGCTGCTTGCACGCAAAAGAAATTAATTTTGACGGTAGTTCGTAGACACTGAGGGAAGATGGATGGGAGCGCTATTACGTAAGGAAAGTTCAGACAAAAATTTTGGAAAAGCAGATCTGTTTATTGCCAGTTTTCTTCGTCTTGACGGTGGTTCATAGCAAAGGCCTCTCTCTTTTCTTTCCACCCTTTTCTGTCTAGAGCGTTATCGTCACAATCTTTCCGTGAACTAATTCGTTTTTCCTCCTTAGGGTTTATACCGGGTAGCGGGCGTAGCGAGCAAAACGGCTCGCCTAGTCGGCTTGGCGAGCGAGGCTCGGCTACCCGCGGCTCTGAGCGACCCGCTCGAGTGGGAGTCTCGAACCCTGACCTCCGCGCTCAAAGCCTACCTGCGCAACCTACCCGACAGACTGCTTACAAGGCGGCTACATAGAGACCTCATACACGCTGCGAGTAAGTACTAAGTTGAAGATATTCAGCTGTCTGGTACTATGGGTAGCAGACAGCTTATATACAATACTTAAATAGATAAATACATACTTACATAGATAAACAACATCCAGACACAAGGCAAACACAAGTGCACATCACACGAATGTTTGCCCTGGGCGGGATTCGAATCCGCGACCCTGTGCTTCGCAGACAGGCGTACTGCCAACTAGGTAGTTTTAGGTTTTTATAGGTAGTTTTTAGATATTTTTAATTCGATTGGTGCTGAAAATAAACTTTGATCGGCACTATCGAGACATCGAGATCAAGGTCGTCTATTTACTTATAATATTTACGAAAATAGTACTGCAAAAAATATTTGCTGCCTCTTAAAACATCCACACCCTCTCTTCCTCGACAGGCCTATTGGTGTACGCTCCTCCGCCGCAAGGCTGTTTACACTTGATACGTCGATTTTGCGATACAAGCATTAGATCAATTAAAAAAGAAAGTGGTGTTGCTATTTTTAATAAATTTATCCCCATTATTATTTAACTAGCGGTCCGCCCGCAGCTACGCTCGCGTTGTGTAAGATTTTCCCATAAAAAGTATCCTATGTGTTAATCCAGGGTACGAACTATCTCTATTCCAAAAGAGAGTGGGCAAATTGGTCCAAAAATTGAAAACGTCCACCCCCAAAGTAGACACATAGCACGTTTGAAAGAGCGTTAAAAATGGAACATTTCATTATATGGAATCGAAAAAATCGCACCCTATAAAAATGAGATATTCAGGTTTATATAACTTTTAGTAAAATTCTGCTTAAATAAGGCCGCCCCCACAATAGCCACAAAGCACATGTAGAAGAGTGTAACATGGGTAACATTTCATTATATGGGACCGAAAAAATCGCACCCTATGAAAATGAGATATTCAGGTTTGTAAAACTTTTAGTAAAATTCCGCTTAAATAAAGCCGCCCCCACAATAGCCACATAGCACATTTGAAAGAGTGTAACATGGGTAACATTTCATTATACCGGACCGAAAAAATCGCACCCTATAAAAATGAGATATTCAGGTTTGTATAACTTTTAGTAAAATTCCGCTTAATTAAGGCCGCCCCCACAATAGCCACATAGCACATTTGAAAGAGTGTAACATGGGTAACATTTCATTATATGGGACCGAAAAAATCGCACCCTATAAAAATTTTATATTCAGGTTTGTAAAACTTTTAGTAAAATTCCGCTTAAATAAAGCCGCCCCCACAATAACCACATAGCACATTTGAAAGAGTGTAACATGGGTAACATTTCATTATACGGGATCGAAAAAATCGCACTCTATAAAAATGAGATATTCAGGTTTGTATAACTTTTAGTCAAATTCCGCTTAAATAAGGCCGCCCCTACAATAGCCACATAGCATATTTGAAAGAGTGTTACATGCGTAACATTTCATTATATGGGACCAAAAAAATCCCACCGTATAAAAATGAGATATTCAGGTTTTTAAAACTTTTTGTCAAATTCCACGTAAACAAGGCTGCCCCAAAAATAGCGGCATAACACATTTGGAAAAGAGTAACATGCGTACCATTTCTTTATAGAAGACCGAAAAAATCGCACCC